>JBBCBC010000044.1:232217-814549 GCA_037126765.1 Stenogyne calaminthoides
ATACAAGTAATAAACCCACTAATCTAGGCTATAATTAAGGAAATTAGGAATTATATATGCCTTATTCTATGCCTATCATATATACACGATTGACAACATAATTACATATATCTTGTCTATTACAAATATTAAAAGAATGGCGTGATTTAAGTGAATTACTAAATAAACTTTTATATATATTTGTCCAAATTATCAAACGGATCCAAATGAGCCAAACTAACCTCGTGGTTTTAGTAAATAAACTTGGGTTCGTTTGGTGAACAATGGAGGTGAGCAAAAATATGTGGAAAACTGAAAATTCTAATCGAATAGCGCGAAATGTAATATTCAGTTTGATTTTTATTTAAATAAGACAAAAACTCATACTCCATCCGTCCTAATCTTTAAAGAATTATTTTCATTTTTTTGTCTTAATTTTTAAGGATCCATTTCATAAAATTGACATACTCACTTTATCACTTTATTATATAAAAAATACTAATAAACAATTTTTTTTACCCTCAATTGCCCATCACTTTATCACATAAAATACTAATAAACAACTCTTTCTACCCGCAACACTTTATCATTTTATCACTATTCTCATAAATCTTTATGAACAATAAGAGTTTCTTAAAAAATGAGACGGAGGAAGTATAAGACGGTCTCATGCATGAGACGGAATACAACTTATTATCTTTGTATTATGGGTAATGGACTATGTTTGAGTTTAATGAGTTGTAATATTTTGAAGAAAAGTCGCAAATAATTCGTACGAGAAAGCCTGTAATTAGTGTTGGGATTAACAACTTTAATTAGCTTTTGTAAAGGTAGCAAAAAGGTGGAAGTACGTGTCATTTTGTGAATGTTAATGGGAAATCGATACGGACATAATTAAAGGCTAAGATTCATTACCCACAGAATCTGCAGCCGTCGGATCATATGACTTCCTAGTGTATCAAGCGTCACCGTTACGTCAACAAAGATGATTTTTATTGAATAGGCCTAAGTGTCCACAGAGAGGATTTAAGTGTATTTTTTAAAATTACAACTTATTTTATTAAAACATATAATTTATTTATATCAAAAAATACTTTTATTTTTATTGATATAAATTATATATTTCAAATTAAAATATATAATTTATTTATATTTAAATTTATTTTCACTAACACAAATATTATATTTCAATATAAATAATTTGTATATTTTATATAATGAAAAAATACATTTAAATTGCAAAGTGCATTTTATATTTTAATTTTATTTTATATATTAAGGCTTGAAATTGTGAATTTTTGTTGAGCATAGGCTTCAGGGCTACGATTAGCGGGGATATAATCGGGTGGAGTGTGGTGCACAGTGTTAACCGTGTGGTCCCACTTGAAAATCCACGATGTAAAAAGTGGATCCTTCACTGTGATTGGTTAATGGGGCTGCAATTACGTGCATGTGAGAATTTAAAGAGGCTAATGATCACATCAATCAAAGGGTCCAAAAATATTCAGATAATTAATAATTGTGGGGGCAAAATCTGGGATTATTAAAGAGACTGTAATCTCTTTGGGGTGAAGTGAAAGAGACGTTTTGATGTTTACCTTTGCTTGTAATTGCAGTTGTTGGTTGCAATTTGCAAACACCATCAAAAATTCAAAATAAAAATCCATGTCTACAAAACTTGCCTCTACTATTACGAAAAATGTACCCATTTTTGTTATTTTCCTGCATCACAAATCTCAAGTACATTTTAGTTTCTTCTTTAGGGACTAAATCTTTTTATGTAATACTTAAGTCTAGGACTTGATTGTGTATCATAAATCTAATTTATTCTTTATGGAAATAAAATGCATCATTCAATTAAATGACATTTAATTTGAAATTAATAACAAAATCTATCATCTTTGGTTTGCACTGGATTTTGTTTGGTTGTTTTGGGTAGATATATTCCCAATGTGGCAATTCAAATTGGAGTCCAATATTCCAACAATTAATTCACAAGGAACAAAAGGGAATGTCGGTCTACCCTCAATTGATCGATCACGCTTTGTAATTTGTATTGGTTTCTCCTCAATTAAAATAAAATTAAAGCCTGTTTGTTTCCCAACATAAATAGTCTTTGAATTGAGAGTTTTTTGGGTTTAGAGATGCACGAATTCCCCAAAAGGAAAAGGACAAATTATGTGTTCTTTTAATACAGTATAAGATTGGGATTAGAACATGATATTATAATAAAAGGAGAAATGTTTATACTTTTATTTATTTATTTATTTTAATTATTACTTTCTTTTTTTCTAGTCATGTAAAATAATACTACTATAATTTTTTAGAATTGTAATTTATAAAAATATAATTAAATAACTATGAAAAATCATGTAGGCTCTAAATGGATAGTTTTACTATTTTTCATATTTTAAATTGATAAAACTCCAATAATAAAATTATTCCAATTAAATAAAAAATTTAATACAAAAATAATACACATATACTGGTAAATAAACATTTATAGTGGTCTCCCAAGGTGTGATCAAATTCTAAAATTAATCAGTCCACATAGAATTTTACTCTGACTTAAAGTCGGGTCTCCATCGTGAACGATGAGTTCTGATCTCCTGAATTACTCGGTCTCCATGCATAACACGTAAATAAGGTCAATTCATGTTCGTTCATATTCATAATGAACATTTGCGAAGAAGAGATTATATTATTTATGTTAATGAATGTACTTGCAAATTAGTGTTCATTTTTGTTTACTTATTATACAAATGTATCACAATGGTTATATTTTTTAAATGCAGTTATATGGCAACATTTCACTTTTTGCAAAATAGTGCAAGACATTTCAGAAAAATAACAAATAAATTATTTCGCACATTATTACTAATGTGAAAATAATAAAAAGTGTCTTGTAAATTAAGCTCAGTCAACTTTTTCTTCTTCTACACAATCGAAAATGTAAATAATATTTACTCTACACAATCACTTCCAGCAGATAAAAAAGTTACTCTCTTTATCCCGAATTCGATTGAACATTTTACCTTTTAGTTCGTGTTTTATTGAGCGAGTTGTTTATAAATGAAATGATAAAGTGACTTTTAAGGCATAGTAAAATAGATGAGGGGTAACACTATTATACACAATCTAAAAATTACTTTATCATTTTAAATATTAATAAATAATTCACTCGTTAAAATACAAGTCAAATAGTGAATATTCAAACGAGTTTTGGACAAGAGAGTAAAACTTTCTGCAAATTTCACTTCAATCATCAAGAAAGATTTAAGTTGACATTTTCACCCTTATAATTAGGAATAAATCTTTGCAGATGCAAACATACAACATACTGCTACGAGTAACTTGTGTTACACCAATTGAAATGTGAAACTGGTTCACAACTAATATTGCTTCAACAAAAATAATTAATATTATTCAATAAAAATAACTAATACTACTGTTCAAGGAAAAAATCTAAAGTTATTCGGTAAAAACGACTTATATTGTTCAAGGAAAAAAAACTATTATTATTCGGTGAAAAGTGAAAAATGAAAACAACTAATATTATTCCGTAAAAATATCTAATGACATTTATAAATATACACTGCACGTTGCAAACTAATTTGTACAAGAATTTGCCTACTACCACATATAAAAAAAAAAAAAAAAAAACCAAGAAGTCAACAAACAACTTTTGAGATATAATTACAAACAATTGAGATAATCACACTAATGAATCTAATACAACCATGTTAAATCCTGCTTAAAACAAACAGAATCAGCAGCTCCTTGAATCCCCCTTTCAGATATCTGAGGGCAATCCTCCACCACCAAAACTTTCAATTTATGTGATCCAACCAGCAGTTTCAATCCATCATCAGTTACTCCCAGACACTTTCTCAGCTTCAGAACACACACCTGAGGAAACTGCGAGACGAGCTGCAGCCCCTCGTCCGTTATCTCTTGGCATCGAGACAGCTCCAGCGTTTCAAGACACTCCGCGGAACAAAGCGCTTCCATCCCCACGTTGTTGAATGTGTAAACATGATCGAGCGCAAGCTCCCGTAAACGGCACTTCTCGACAAGAGTAAGAATCCCGCGCAAAGTGAACGACGAAAACGAAGGGAACTCCCCATCCGAAAAGCTTAACCTAACCGATTCTAGATGAGCGCAGTTTCGAGCCAATGCCTCTAAACATTCATCGGTTAGCCTGATCGGATTGTTCGTCAATAGAGGGAGAGAAAAATCCGAGGGACACGGAGCGAGATGGACCGGAGGTTGCTCGAAGTTACGAGCCATATTTATAATGTCGGAATCTTTCACCCCTACACACATGTCGAGGTGAATCTTTTCCAAGTTCCGACATCTCCCCAAAACGCAAGCGAGACCTCTACCGGGGCTGATGATACCGTTCACCAATTTGAGTTCAAGCATACCATCACACGGGATCCATTGCTGTTTCAATTGATCTACTCCTAATCGATCGTAAACCTTCATGTATCGATAATTAGCATCTACCTCAAACTGTAACCGTTTCAATTTTCTCCAACTTTTTCCGAGTTTAATGAGATCACCCTCTCCTATAGCCCTGCAATTAGGGATGTACAAGAATCAAATGTTTTTTATTCGACTAGGTATACGTATAATTCTAATTCGAATACTATCGAATCATTAGAATACTACTTTCCAATCGAATACTAATCATATTCAAAATTGGGTTAATTGCATAAAAAATCACAACCTTTTTGAGCGATTTATCAATTACAACATGTGTGTTTAAAATTTGTAATTCGTTACACGAACTAATTAATTTTTGCAATTCGATGCACCTGACTAATTTCCAGCATGACTAGCGATGATGTGATAGTTGGAAATCATACAGATGCTAGGTTGGCTGCCACATCATCTTTAATTACGCTGGAGATTAGCTCAGTGCATCAATTAGCAACAATTAATTAGTTCGTGTATTGAATTGCACATCTTAAAAGACATGTTTTAATTGATAAACACCCAAAAGATCGTAATTATTATGCAATTAACCCTTTACCATTCAAATTTGAAATGAATACAAATATTCAAATAGTTTAATGAATCGAATACTGCAATATTCGCTTCGATTCAATCCGTCTACATCTCTACCTGCAATTTTTGATGCAAAGATCCTCGAGTGTTTCGAGCTTTCCTAGATATTCCAACCATTCCATACTGTTGATACTGAGACAACGAATGAGGTGGAGCAGCACAAGGTTTTTACACCCGACTACAACTGACAATATCCCAAAACCACTAATTCTTGGAGCGAAAACCAGTTTTAAGGCGGAGAGATGGGAGCTAGAAGCCAAGTGACTCAAACCAGCATCGGTTATGAAAGTGCAATAACTTAAGGTGAGATCAACGAGATGAGGGCAGCTAATGGAAAGATTATAAAGCCCTGCATCGTCCAATTGCCTACCTAACTTCGACATCCAACCCGAGTAAGAGATTTCGATTTTTTCCAAGTTTTGAAATCTGTTACCGAGAGAAACCAATGCTTCATTTGCGGGATTCAAGCCGCAGCCAACTCGGATGGATTTCCGTTGCTCGTTTTCCAATTCATGGAGGCGCTTACTAGTTAAAGAAACAGAGTTTTTATCGGCTGTTCTGGGAATTCTCTCTAATATTTCCCGAGCTACTTCATCTGGTAAATCATCCATTGATATTTGAATCCTACTTTCATCGAAAGGAAAATGTAATTTCCTGTATGATGCAGAAGATAATTTATATTTAAGTCGAATTTCGTAACAGATGGAAAAAGGAAAGAAAATATTCCTCATGAATCATGAATTCATGATCAGAAGTAAATAAAACTTAATTACTAAATTCTCATGATTTGCACTCCCAATCACTAAATTGACATTAATAAGCAGAAGATTCTTGAAATTGGAGAGCAAAATCAGATCAATTTCATTATTTGGATCCAGTAACTAATGTACAAGGTTGACTGAAACCAATTTTTATCCAGATCCTTCATATTAGCATGATTAATATGAAAACGCTAAAATCTTCACAAGAAACAGAAACCCCTATCCATTAATTCAGCAAAAAAAAAATAAAGAGTTCAATCATGTAAACGATAAACAAAATAACCACATCGCAATTCATATTGAGAATCACACCCACCGGATATTAGCAATAATAATAAATAAAATTCGTACATAAATTTCGGAAGCCGGAACTTCTCTGCTCTTTCTTAAAAACGTAATCTAAAATCGAATTCTGCATACAACAATACACTAAAATTTATGGAAAATGAGAAGTAAATTGGAAAGCAAAATACTGGAGAATTTTACCTGGTAAGGATTATACAAGAGTGTCAGGGAGAGAATCGCGATCAACGACGAAACAAAAGTCACTTTTTTGGTTTTCTGTTTGCCTAAATTTAGAAGAAAATTCAGGTATGCAGATGCTCTGTGGTCTTCCTTGGAAATTAGATAATGTAGATATATTTTTAATATTTTTTAATTAACAATTTATATAAATCAATTATACTAATAAATTATATAATAAAATATTTTAATTGTGGGAAAGTTTTATTATATAAAATTGTGACTTTTACTATTTAATTATATTCAATAAATGTAGAGGAAGAGGCTCGGGTGGTGAACTGACTTGAAAAAACTATATTAGGGATCGGGAAGAGGGGAATGAGAGGAACTAGATAAGATTTTTTTGAGGAGATAGGAAATGGAGAACACACTACCTTTTGGTGGGACATTTGGGTTAAGGGAAAGTATTTGAAAGATAAATTTTCTAGACTTTTTAATAATTTAAGTCTTAAGTTAAAGTTGAATTTATTTAATGAGCTTTTAGTTCTTATTAACAGGATAAGGTTAAAGTGGAACAACAAAGACATTTAGAATTGGAAGCACACATCAAACATCTGATATATTTTGCACCGAGAAGAATGGCAATGAAGGACGACTTAAAGAAAAAGGGAATTCCATTCGGCGACGACGACATGAATTGCATATTATGTGGAGAAGAAGAGGGAAACACATCTTTTTTTTTCAAGAGTTACTTACTTATAGATCCAAAACCCAAGTGCCTATTACTTTTAAGTTTATAGTATTTTCAGAATTACTAGTAGGTGCATAAAAGGGTTCAAAAAGACTTAACTACCCTTATTTTCGATCAATAGGCTTCAACATTTTCAATACACAATTACACACCAACTTTTGAAAAAAGGTCGGCAATCGCAGGGATGTTACATCAGTCATTCAACCCATTTTCTCTCTCTTACACGAAATCAACCACTCCATCTTTCTTTCAACATTTTTTCACCTTCCCCTATTTTTTGTAGTCATATTTTCTATAAAATTCTTGGAGATACCCTCATTTTTATTATGCATTCATCTTTATTCTTTTAACAATTTAAAATTTTTAAGAGTGAACATGTTTATTATTTTTTGTAGTCATATTTTCTATAAAATTCTTGGAGATACTCTCATATTTTCTATAAAATACTTGGAGATACTCTCATTTTTATTATGAATACACGAAATATTTTCGTTCTTATTTCACATGAACATGTTCATAAAAAAATAAACATGTTAATAAAACACACATGAACATGTTCATGAATTTATGAACATGTGCATCTCTGGTTTCAAATCCCCATCCTCGGAAATTAACAAACCTAGATTTTCAGAAAATGCATCTTCAAAATCTTCGAAATTAACAAACCCAGATATTTAGAAATGCATCTTCAAATCTTCAAAAAGTTTCCATGAAGAATAAGTCTAGCCCAAAAAACAAAGAGTTGTCCCAACAAAATCAATCACCACATCAATCAAAACAAACGTACAGATCTTAAAACAACCCACAAAATCTAAGAAGAATCAAAGCAAACAAAAATTCAAAAATTATGCAGCAGATTCAACAAATTCAACAAATCCAAAACTCAATTCAAACCCAAACATGGGGGACGAATTCAGATCCAAAAAAATTCAACAAATCCAAAAAAAGAGAAAAACAAAAAGAATTATCGCCCCTTCTTCCACTGCTTGTTTATTCATTTTCGATCTGAAAATTGCAAGCAAATTAAGAATGTGGCAACGGCTTCTGCGGGCGGGGGGAGGGGGCTACGTGCGGATCCCCTCCCACCAGCGACAATGGCGAACAGAGGGTGTGGCGCATGGGATGGGGAGCGTCGCGGCTCTGGTGTGGGGAGTGGGACCAGGAGGCGGTGCGCGGCAGAGCAGCGGCGCTGGTTTTGCAGCGCGACGCCCCGCGTGAACAGGCTCTGCGCTGCGCCCCGGATGGTGGTGGCAGCTTCGGCGGGCGGGATGAGGGGGCTACGACAGCGGTCGAGTGGTGGTGGTTGTGGTGGGCGCACGGTGGATGGCCGCGGCGGCAGGTCGCTTGGTTTCTAGAGTTTAGTTTGAGGACTTTGGTTATGAATTCTGGTGGGGATACAAATTGTGAGCTAAATGAGAGAATATTGACTATTTGGGGGAATAAGGGGTAGTGGGGTATTTTCACATGTATTTTGGACCTAGTAGTAATTCAAAAAAGTAGTTGGACCTAGGAGTAGCTTGTACTTTGAACCTAGAAGTCATTAATTCTTTTTCAACTCTAAGTTTGCTTTAAAAATCTGATCTCAAATTCATTGTTGAGGATATAGTGCTGGTACCCCATTTGAAACTGGCAAAAAATTTATTCCAACACAGTGCTTTGATCGTGAATGTGGACGGGAGTAATTTGAGCAATTTGAAAAGTTAAAAATAAGTTTCTTTTTAACAATATTGTCCCAAATACAAGTAGGATAGTTGAGGATATCAAAATTAGAATCTGGTCATGGGTGTTCTTAAGAAATAAGGGTATGTTTGTTTCGGGACTCATCCGGATGGAGTTAGGACTTTGAAAACCACATCCCTATCAAAATCTCAAAACAAACACATATTTTTTACTATTCATAAAGACTTTCAAATCCATAGGATTTCGAAGTCATGACTTATCCGCACACCTAAATCCCGAAACAAACATACCCTAAATGTTTGTAAGATGTATCCGTTTGCGGATTGGGTGCACGATCCTTTAGCTAGTTTAGAGAATTTGAATGATGTAACCTGAATATTTTCCAAGTATTTCAACTTTGTAAAAGAGTTGAGTAGTCTTGTACTCATATACTTTTATAAAATTTCTTTTTACGGATCAAATAAAAGTTAATTATATTTAAGCATAGAGTAATTATATAACAATTCTTTAATAAATACCATAAATAAATTTGGAATATGACAATTTTATTTTGAAAAATGAAAAATAAGGAACAATAAATTGATTTCCCAGTTCATCCTCGGAAAGGCTTGTCGAATTGCAGAATGGCGGCTTCTCTACAGTTCAACTGCAAACCCTACAATCCTCTACTCCTTCACTCCAAATTCGCCTCCAAACGCCCCTCTAAATTCTCCAGCATCCGCTGCGCCGCCGCCACGCCGTCTAAAAGCTACACCATCACTCTGCTTCCCGGCGATGGCATTGGCCCCGAAGTCATCACCGTAGCCAGAAACGCCCTCCAATTAGTCGCCTCTCTCGAAGGTTAAAACCAAAAAATTGCGAATCATTTCTGTTCCTTTATGTTTCTTAATCTAATACTGTGGTTGAATTTGATTGCAGGGTTTGAATTTAAGTTCAAGGAAGTGCCGGTGGGTGGCGCAGCCTTGGATTTGACCGGAGTGCCCTTGCCGGATGAAACCCTCTCGACTGCTAAGGATTCCGATGCCGTGCTTCTCGGAGCTATCGGCGGGTAAATTGATTGTGTTTTTAGGATTTGATTGAGTGATTGAAACAACATTTTGAGCTTAATTGAGTATTTTTCTTTTTCTGATTTAAAATAGGCTCATTTATAAATTTGATTTGAAGGTATAAGTGGGATAAAAATGAGAAACATTTGAAGCCCGAGACTGGGCTGCTTCAGCTTCGTGCCGGTCTTCAAGTGTTTGCGAACTTGAGGCCAGCTACTGTTTTAACCCAGGTAAAATGTTTGGGATAAATTTGAGATTTTCTTTTTCATGGTAATTTTAAGGATGAAATTGTTACTAATGGTTATGTGGGTTCAATAGATGGATGTGAAATATGTTTGTTGGAAAACCATATTTCTGTTATATACTTTCTAATGTTTGGACTAATGTATTTGACAATTATCGATCGCCTGTCTTTTTTGCTGCAACTGTAAGGACTTTCAACTGTTGTTAACTGAAGAAATCAAAACCATGGTGATCAATTTCAAGTGGGCAAATATTTATTGTTATTTTGTTTCTTGTGTTATTTATTTAAATATCTGTAGGTGATACCTAACTGATATTCTTTTGAGTATTTGATTTCCTTCAGTGGAAGTAACTAGAAGTTCTAAAACTTCTGCTGTTATCTAGGGGTATCTAGTTACATTTTTTGTGTGTATGTTTTCTAAACATATTTTGCATACATTCGGTTTGCTGATCGTGTAAACATGTATCATAGATTGGAAAGCATGTCTCATAAATTGGATGCCGTTACATTATCATAATAATTTGCTCTTCAATTGTATCAGTTAGTGGATGCTTCAACTTTGAAGAAAGATGTTGCTGAAGGTGTGGACCTGATGGTTGTAAGGGAACTAACTGGAGGTTAGTTGTTATCTGGAAAATAATATTGATTCCCCTAAAATCTCCACATGAACTTGTAATGTTTTCTTTTTGAGTACTATGTGATTTTATGTTTATTCTTCATGAAAGTTATATTTTAATTAGGCATTTATTTTGGCAAGCCAAGGGGATTTAGCACGAATGAAAATGGTGAAGAAATTGGATTTAATACTGAGGTGTATGCTGCCCATGAGGTAGACCTAATATCTATGAGCCCATATATCAGACGCTTCTAGCAATTTATCTTTTTCTTCTTTTCCTTAACATTTATTCAGAATCTGTTAGTTAAAAAAACTGAGAGCTAAAATTATCACATGACTTTGCACTTGATTCAATTCTTTTTTGACATACACCATTTCCGATTCTAGTTTCCATTGATCTGAATATATCTCCCAGATTGATCGCATTGCTCGGGTTGCATTTGAAACTGCTCGTAAGCGTCGTGGGAAACTTTGTTCTGTTGACAAAGCTAATGTTTTGGAGGTAATTTGAATATATTTTTTGGTTCTTGGAGTCATCAATTTTGATTGCTCATATTAGTGATTAATCTGCACTTGCCTATTTTAGAAGAAACGGTTGAGTTGGATATATTTTTTATTTTTTCCTCTATTTCAACTTTTCTTCTGTGTAATTATGCATATTATATGTATGGGCTGAGTTCTCGAATTTCATTTGCAAGAATTTACAAATTCTATCAGAATCACTCAAATAAAAATTATAAAATTATTCATCACTAATGTGGCACATTCTTTATTCCTCTTTAAAGGTGTCATGAATAGAATCTCACAGCTAAAATATTTCATATTCATTATGCAATAAAATTTGTGATATGATAAATAGAACCTTTGGTGCTTATAATGGGCAGGCTTCAATGCTATGGAGAAGAATAGTTACAGAGATAGCCTCAGAATACCCTGATGTTGAACTCTCACACATGTATGTCGATAATGCAGCCATGCAGCTTGTGCGAAACCCCAAGCAGGTTTAGCCTATGGTTCTTTGCAATGTTAAAAGACATGGTAGACCCTTATAATAAACATGTATGTTGGTTGTGATTGCAGTTTGATACTATTGTGACAAATAACATATTTGGGGATATTCTATCTGATGAAGCATCGATGATTACTGGAAGTATAGGGATGCTTCCATCTGCAAGCCTTGGTCAATCAGTACGACTGAAAATAGCTCTTCCTTCCATTCATTCATTAAAATTACTATTTAAGTTATTAACATTTGGAAAGTGGTTGTGTAGGGACCTGGTTTATTTGAACCGATACATGGTTCTGCTCCTGATATTGCTGGGCAGGTATATTGAAATTAGCAGGTTATATGAATTTGTTAGTATTCATTTTCGTATGATTAGAAATAAGTTAAAAAATTTGTCAGGACAAAGCAAATCCTTTAGCAACGGTGCTTAGTGCTGCCATGCTTTTGAAGTATGGGCTGGGAGAGGAAAAGCTGCTCAGAGGATCGAGGCTGCAGTCTTGGATACACTAGATAGAGGATTCCGTACTGGTGATATATACTCACCTGGACTGGTATGGCGAATGATTTTTATTTTTATATTTCCAACCGCAATCTTGTTATTGGTTTGTATCAGTTTATTCTGGTATAAAATTTGACTGTTTACAAATTTAACAATGATGAATGTTGTGCAGAAACTAGTGGGGTGCAAGGAGATGGGCGAACAAGTGTTGAAGTCGATTGACAGTAAAGTTGCCAGTCCTGTGTGAGAAACTTGAATGAATGAATGTTACTTGTTACATTTTCTCTCAATTTTTTGGATCTCAAAAGCTTGAGAAACACGGTTCGGCTGTAGTAGTAGAAAGGATGCTGATTAATTTATGGTTTGAGTTTTATAAGTGGTTTAAGATTATAAATAAATGCTTGTTGTAGCAGGGAATGTTGTATCCTATTACCAGCTAGAAAGTCCTCTTTGCCATGGTGTTGTGTTGTTGTAAAGAAGACTGGACTAGGGTGTTTTCTCAAGTATTTTCTCATTTCTCTTCTTCAACATTTATCATACTGCCACGAATACACTATCTTTATTCACAATCCAATTCAACCCATTAATATACAATTCATTTATCTCTCCTCCGCATATACAATTTACAATTCAATCTAACCTTTTTATTTTTCATACTTTATCAACAATTCAACCCAATCTAAAATAATTTTTCTTTTTTATTATTTAATAATTATATTTATACCAATTTTTTCATAACCGAACCGATGATCGAACCGGTCAGCGGTTCAATCTTCGACCGGTTCAACCGTCGGTTCAACCGATTTTTTATGTTTAGTTAAAAAAATAAAATAAATACACCTACAAAAATTTAAATATATATTTTATAACTTTTCATATCATATTTTATAAATTTTGTCCCACCTCATACATTTATCCTACATCGAAAGTGTTGGAGAATAATGTGAGAGAAATATAGATTTAAAATTTTAAATATTTAATATAAATTAATAATTTAATTTTTTTTTAAAAAAAAAAAAAAATCGGTTTTTTCCGGTTGAACCGGGTTTTGACCGGTTCAACCTGAAATCCAGTTATGTATGTATTTTTTAACCGGGTTACCGGCCGGTTCAACCCGATTTTGAAAACATTGATTTATACTTTATCAACAACCCAAACCAATCAACAACCCAACCCATGATAGGAATTTAGAATATTAATAGAATGAGAAGAGAAATGATAATATGAATTGTGATTTAAAATATATCAATATTGATGTCTATTTATAGAGGAAAAAAAATTACGAATTTTGATATAATTTTTTTTTTTAGATAATATCAGATACTAAAAATCTAAAGTATTATCCTATAAAAATATAAACATCCAATAAAAATGAGACAAGTGGCAACCAAAGCCTTGAGACCCGTGCCCTTGATCTGTTCGGCTATCCGCACTTATCGGTATGGGGTATACTAATTCTAATTTTTTTTTTTTTTGTCCTTTTTCGTGGATTGGTTTGGTTTGTAGAGACCGATAAACATAGTCTTATATTAAGGGGTGTTTGCAAATACAGGTAAAGGGGATAGAAACATTTATTTTTAAAGTTGTTCCCTCAAGATTTTAGCTTTTAAAAGTGTTTTTAAACTGTGAGTAAAATTTGTAAAGACCTCTTAAATATTTGTCATTGATGATGCATATCCCGTGGATAGTTAGATGCGTCGATAATCGGAGATAAATATGTATTAGGAATAATACATTATTTGACTTGTGTATTTTTTTTAAATCTCAGTTTAGTTTTTAAGTTGAGTAGGAATAATGTGCATTAAATATATTTACACTAATAAGTTGTAACATGTAACTTAAAATATATTCTTAAATCGTTTAACTTGTTTTATGGAAACGTTTGAACTTGTTTTATTCTGGTTTGAGATTTTCAAATTTAATTTCCTCACACTTTTACAAAATATATATATATGCAGTTATTTTTATAAAATTCAATCATATCATCACTTTTTTCTCATTCACTCATTGTTTTTTAATTAATTTTTTCTCTCACCCATACAATATAATCGTACCTTTACTATTAAAAAAACACCTATCATTACTATTTTAAAAAGTGGCTTGGGGGTGGAAAACATTTCTGGACCCATTTACCCCTATCAACCTTTTCTTTTATCAATTACACCCTCCATCTTTCATACTTCTAATTTGTTATGATTATTATTAAATATTAATTCTCTGGCTTTCCTTCTTCCTTCACGAATCACGCCTTTCAATTTTCCACACAATCATCTAATCAGCAACCCATCCCAACCGAACCCATGACCGGCTGAGATGGCGGAGAATTTACCGGCGATGGCGAGAAACCAGTGGGGATCATCCATGCCGCCTTTCAAAGGAGACTGAAAAGGATTCTCACCACGGCTTCCTCAACTTCACCGGCAACAATCGGTGAAAGCGTGGGTGAAGGACGAGATCGCGACTGTCACCCCGCCAATTCGAATGGGTTTTTGTGGAGGGTAATTGGTTTCGTTGATAATGCTGCAGAATCTTCTAGGTAAGTAGATTTTTTCATCTTTTTTACATATGTTCTACTAAGATATTCACTCTATGATATGTTCTACTAAGATATTTGCTGATAAAGAAATTCTGAGTGTGTTATACCTATTGTGACTTTAGTTGAATTTTGGTATCTTTATATACATTTTATGATTCCTTGAACGTCATGTGCATCGAATTGCTTTTGATTTTCATATATATATATATATATATATATATATATATATATATATATATATATATATATATGTATGTGTTATATGATGTTTAGTTCTTTCGTAAGTATTTTTGCAAATTCAATATAAGCATATACATGTTTTCTACTACTGCCTGTTACTAATTTGCAGGGGGACAGGTGTTGGGGTTAGGGTTGATTTCACTTAATTTTGATTCATTTTGTATACTTCTTTTGAACTTTTTGTAGGTGTTGGGTGCCTCGGATTTGTGGAAATTGAAGCATTACTTGGTTGCGCAAGACATATAAATCCCAAAAATCAAGGGCTACGTCACCACCTCCAATCATACTATCTCGGTACACCGTACACCTTCAATCCTAAATAAAAATTTAACTAGGTTTTCTCTTATTTAGTGTACCACTTTATATGTATAAAAATGGTTAGGGGTTTTGATTGATGCAAACCAATGTGGGCATGATCAGTGATCATTTTGTATTGTATGTTTGCATGTCATAGTTACTTAATTGGTGAATTGGTGAAGGGATGTTTTGTTGTTGTTGTGTCACTTTGGGATTGATTATGCAATAAAATCTGCTTATGCTACCTTCAATAGTTTTCCGTTGGTAGGAAATTAAAGTTGCATAGATTGGACAAGGAAGGTAACTAATGGAAAGATAGAGGAATTGGGACTGTGAAGCTACTCAAGCACAAGTCTTGTGTGCGGAACACTGCAGATTTTTCAGATTAAGAGGTCAAGGAAGAGACATTTTGCATTCTGTTTGCCTTATAAAGAGTAAGTGAATCCTCTTTTTTTTTTTTTTTTTTTATCTCCAGCATGATTCTATTATTCCTCTAAATTTTTTGAAGTAAGCAAGTTTTGCTAATATTCTAATATTTCATATGGTTTTATGACTTTATCTACTAGAAACTTACTTGCAAGGCAGGTGAATGAATTCTAAGACAATACTTTCTTATTTTTTTACCAGTAATATCATGGTTACCATTTTGCCTCATCCAATCTTCGCTCTACACCATTTGAACTGTATAATGACAACATTAATGTAATTATTCACTGAATTGGTAGTTCCTTTGTTAAATAATTCGCTGAATATTTATGAAGAAATACTGGTATTTAGATATGGGATGCTAAGTTTATTGAGCAAATGAAAAGAAATATATAATTAATTACTGAACTGTGGAGAGTGTATATTCTTAGGTTTGCCCAACATTAAAGGAAGAATGTTGAATATCATGGAAGACCTAATATTGGTATAGCATAAGGGGAGTGTTTTAAGACAAAATAGGTTTTAAGATTACTATTTAGACATCATATCATTCTTAAACATAAATACATTATGACATGTTCTTCCTAATGTATATTAACACCTTACAACATAATTGAAACAAACATCACATACCTGATAAATAAACCTTAAGAAAGAATACTACTCCATCCTCCAAGATCTGTTAGAAACCACAAAATTCATTAAATATCACAAGTTTAAGTTCAAATTCTTGAAAGTACGTGATTTTTATTGCAACTTAAGGAAGCTATGTTATTTCATTATTAGGAAAACAAAATTTTCTGTTGTATTTATTCAAATAAATTATTATGAATTATATGATTATGGCTAGGAGTTGCTTGTCTTTCATGTTATACTTCAGTTTTAAAGATCTCCTTTGGATTTTTGCATGTAATTATATTATCTTTTTATATATCTAATCCTTATAATGGAAATAATATACATTTGTTCTCATTATCAACATTCTCTCATTTTCGTTCATGTAATATTATTATCTTTTTATAATTCTTAATCTTCTTTTTGTTCCTAATTTGTAAAGTGATTGCATCGGCCCTCATGGTACCAAAATAATAGTCTGCAATTTATGGCATACCGATGATGGAGAAATGGAGCTCTATTTTGAGTCAGATCATGAGGTTTGTTTGTGCTGACTGCTAAATTCCTATTTTGACAGGATTTACTCTGCATTGTTTTGCTTATTTAGCCTCATTTAATCTTTTCGGTATCAGGGTATTCTCTCAGCAGGGAAGGATAAAAGTACTGCAAAAGTTTCTTCTCGGATGGAAGCATTCGAACAGCATCTCGCTAACCATCTTAAATATATTTCGTGTGAGTTTGTGCCTAATTTAATAATATTTGCATATAAATTTTTAATTATGAACTTGCCAAAACTTGCCCATCTTATTCCTGCAGGCATAATTGTCTATCTTATACTTGCATCCTGCAAAGATATTCAGCATAAACCTGCTTGGAAATAATGCAGAGTATCATAACATTGCAAATGATCTAAAATTTCCACAATTCATATTGTACAGGACTTTAATGCTGAGGTATGCTTTTGTTTCAACAAGTTTTATAATGTATATGAGCTAGAACACATATTTTACGAATATTTCAAAATAGAGATGCATATGCTTGAGTGCATAGATGTACATAAGTAGATTTATGCTGACTTTATCAAGTATGCAGACACATACAATGATATATGTCTTGGAATCTAATTACTTATGGTTTGTATAAACTTAATTTATTGCTACATACTGATTGTCTAGAAGCATTTATGAGTCAGTCTTTCTGCGTTATATACGTTTGTTTGGGGTTGTAGGAGGATCAAGAAGATCCTGATTGAGAAATTCTGAAAAGTAAAAAAAAGGTGAATTTGACTGTTATATATGATTTGTTGATGACAGTAGGGTAAGATTTAGAAAAACATAGAGAGAGAAAAAGTGATGAGAGTATTATATTGTGAAAAAGAAAGGTGTGTGTTATTGGGAATGAAATATATGAGAGGTAATGTAATAGAACATATCAACATAGGTATTATAGGTTAGGATTATGGGTAGATTTTGAAATTATAGGAAAAATATTTAAGCCACATGTAAAAATTAAAAAAATTCTAGGAACCTACAAATTTATTGTAGACTATTTACAAATTAAAATTTTGAGCACCTTTGAAGCATGAATCTAGAACCCCAAACAATTTCTTAATTTGTCTTCAATGGTTCGCTCCACCACTTAACTTGATTTTGTTGTATACTTTCCTCATGCCAGGGACAATCTTAATCAGGCAAAAAAATTCTCGAGATTCTGATCAAGGTATTGCTACTTATTATTATCTTTATATTTCATAGGGTGATGGAAGTTGTTATAACGTGGCTACTTATCATTATCTTTACATTTCATAGAGTGATGAAAGCTTTTGTAATGATGATTACTGCTCGTTTCTTTATCAGGCTTTATATATGATTATTGTTAGATATGTTGTGGTTAAGAGTACATCCCTATTTTAGATTTATTTTGTATTTGTATGATCTTTTTCTCCCCTTTTTACTATATTAATTTCTTACTATTCTTTTCACCTTGTATGTTGCATATGAAATCTGAAAATGATTTCATATGGGAATTGGAGGAACTTTTGAGTCTGTGAAAAAGTACACGAGACTGATGAAGTATTTCTTCATTTTTGGGTGTCAATATATAAGTACACGAGGAATTACCTGTTTATGTCACTATTGCTTAGTTATTCTATGCATTCTTAATTGCAGATATCATCTAATGTTGATGCTTGAGGATTGGATATTATGCTCATAACAGTGGAATATGTTCACATAATTGGATGAACTAGAAGAGCTGGTAGGAAGGGAGTGGGCCACACCTTCTGCTACAATTATATCATATATATATATAATTGACAAAAATTCTATGGAGTGGTTGGGTCGATGTATTGTCAACGCCAGACAAATGTGTTCTTGCAAAAACTGAATCTTTTAGATTTAATTTGTAGGCATTTAAATAACAGTCTTTTCTATGAATTAAAACTTACCAAAAAATTCTAATTAGTTAGATTGTTTTAATTTGCATTGGAGTATGCCTAACTATATTATAATCTCCTCGAACGTTCGCTCTTTATAAAAAGATTTACAATCCAAATATTGATAAGGTTGCTTGTTTTGATTTGATTCAAATGTTTCACAAAATATGCATCCGTATCAGCTAAAATGAGACCCTATATATTTATTTTGCAAAATTGGGAGTGTTGAAGCCTTTGTTTACTAAAATCTCAATTTATTTTTTCACTTCTACTTTTACTAGCTATTTATATATAACGTGCAACACGTGGTATATAACTAGTATCACAAAACGAAGGTAACCTTAGTAATGGTTGCCAGCATCAATGCAACTGTCGTACAACAATGCCGCAATAATAGCCCAGACTAACTAGGGAGCAAAGCCCAAAATACAAAGCAGCCCAATAAGAGAAACGAGAAACAGCCCAATAAGAGAAACGAGAAACAAATTCGAACACACCAAAACAGAATTGAAAATTGAAAATCGCAGATGAACTGCGGCCATTTCCTATTTACTCAAATTTCCATCAAATTAAACCCTAATTATGCTTTCTTCAATCACCTCCAAAATCCACCATTTTCGGTTTCGAAGCTCTCTTCTTCTTTCACAGTTTGAAATTCTCCTTTCTTACCACACTTCGCCTCACAAAAATCCTCAATTTGCTCACAAACCCAAATCTAACCCCATTCAAAATGCACAAACGACGTCTAACCTTTCAAGCGCCGCAGCACATTTCGAATTTTCGGATTTTCAACCCGATTTAGTTCTTGAAACCCTCAATTGTTACGCCAATGACTGGAAGCGCGCATTAGAGTTCTTCAATTGGGTTGAATCGCAGAGTGGGTTTCAACACACTACTCAAACTCTCAATCGCATTATCGACATTCTCGGTAAGTTTTTCGAGTTCGATGTTGCTTGGAATTTGATTGAAAGAATGCGTAATAATCCCCGCTCTTTACCTGATCACACAACTTTTAGAGTGTTATTCAAGCGCTATGTATCGGCTCACCTTGTTAATGATGCGATTGATGCTTTTGTTAAATCTGATGAGTATAATTTGAGGGATGAAGTTACATTCTCGAATTTGATTGATGCTTTGTGTGAGTACAAGCATGTGATAGAAGCCTATGAACTCTGCTTTAAGAGAAATGGGGATAATTGTTATAATGATTGTGTGTCTAATTTCGATGTGGAAAACACGAAAATTCTATAATATGATTCTACGAGGCTGGTTTAAAATGAAGTGGTGGAAGAAATGTAAGGAGTTTTGGGAGGAGATGGATGAGAAGGGTGTGAAGAAAGACTTGTATTCGTGTTCGATATACATGGATATCCAATGCAAGAGTGGGAAGCCATGGAAGGCGGTGAAAACGTACAAGGAAATGAAGAAGAAAGGTATTCAGTTAGATGTGGTGGTGTATAACACGCTTATACGTGCTATTGGGATTTCGGAAGGGGTAGATGTTGCTGTCTCTCTTTACAAAGAGATGATCGAGTTAGGCTGTCAACCTAATGTTGTAACTTTCAACACGATTGTGAAACTGTTGTGTGATAACGGGAGGTATCGAGAGGCACATAAAGTGCTCAATCTGATGATGAAAAAGGGTTGTCATCCCGATTTAGTTACATACCATTGTTTTTTCACCAGCCTTGAGAAGCCCCGAGAGATTCTCAAGTTTTTCGATAGGATGATGGAAAGTGGTATTCGACCGTGTGTGGACACGTATGTTATGCTGATGAGGAAGTTTGGGAGATGGGGTTTTCTTAGGCCGGTTCTGCATCTGTGGGAGAAGATGGGAGAGCATGGTCTGAGCCCAGACGAGTCTGCGTATAATGCCTTAATTGATGCTTTGCTGCAGAAAGGTCTGGTTGATATGGCTCGTAAATATGATGAAGAGATGCTGTTGAAAGGGCTTTCAGCTAAGCCGAGAGCTGAATTAGTGTCGAGAATGGATACTGAAGGATATGATAATGGCTAACTGAATATCTATCTCCGTTCGTATGGTTCGCAATTTTCAAGATGATGCAGAACTTCTGGCAGTAAGACGAATGATGAGACGGGATGGACACAGTATAACTCGGAGGGATTGGGATGGGGCGATTGTGGGAAAAAAATGTTGGCTTGTACGAGTAGTACTTGTACAAGATACAATATTAATTTCAAAACATAAAAGTATTGGTGAGACGGTCTCACATGAGTTTTTGATGTAGTTGTGACATTAATGTGTCTCTTTTAGCTGATTACATGCTTTGATATACATCCCTGAGGTTTTGAAGCGCATATATACACAAACTTCTTATAGAAATTACTCTCATTAAGCTCATTGTATATACATTTGTGAATCATTGAATTGGAAATATCTGAGCTTACGAAATGAAAATGGTTTTTTTAAACCATATAATGTTTATGATACATTTTCCAGATCATATCATTTGATTTATAATTCCCCTTGTTTATTATTAAGATTTCGTGAAGTTATTTTATATCTGTCATACTTCATTTTCTTATCTCAGGTTAAAATACTCTCAGCACTTTTTTATTAATTTCTCTCCTCTTTTATCTTGAGAATAATTTTTTCCATGTACGAGAATATTGAATAATTTGATTTGATTTTCAATCTCAGTTGATATAATTGGTTTTATCATGAAAACGTGACAAACTATTTGTGATTTTATTTCAAAAGTTAATGTCTACTATTTCATATTTATATTCATATTAGTTGGATAAGAGTGGGAGAAAATGTACAAGACATGCAAACGACAATTAATAATTGATGATAGAAAAAAAAAACTTTAATGGCAACTTCTAATTATGTCAATAATTCACATCACTTAATAAAAGCAAAACAAAAAAGGTGATTAAATTACATACCTGCAATGACTTGGTTTAAGTCTAAGGGCCGTTTGATAGCTCAGTGTATTAATCCGTCCGACTAGGCCGGGAAATAAACAAGCCGAGATTAAACCGGTCCACGACTAACAATTGGGTGTTTGATTGAGTGAAATTGACTTTATTATCCTTGTGATTTTTATCAAATTACAAACCTACCCAAACACACAACTATATTATTTCTGAAATCTGAACTGCAATAGATCGTGAAATAGAAACTCCCAATTTCATCTTCTTCGTCTGAAATAGAAATACCCAAACATACAGCTGTATCAAACCTCACCTCCTCCAATGGCGGTTTCTCCAATCACAACCATTTTCAGTACCTTTTTTCTTATATCACTACTATTTCTCACATCTTCCGCCACTGAAGAACCGGAACGGAAGAAAACCTACATCATCCGCGTTCTAAACCCTCAATTTTCCCAACACATACCCATTGGTACGAATTTTCCCTCAGATCTATATCCGGTGGCGCGTCGCCGAGCCGCGTAATCCACGCGTACGACACCGTTTTCCATGGTTAATTCATCTGTTCCAAAGCTGTTAATCCGCCGTCGAAATTTATGAGATCTGTTGATTTAAAATACCTGGAGTTTTTTGAGATTATAATGAAACCCTTGTTCACCCACTGTAAAACGACATGTGAAAGTAAAAGAAAGAATGAGGGATCTGTGAAGAAAATCTGATTTTCTCTTTATATATGCGAGGCGCATTTTTGGAATAGCGACTAAATGCCCGCATTATTGTTCACCCGCAATTTACTATCACACCAAAATAGGTGAAATATCTCTACTGAAGCGAAACAATATTTACACGCGGGCCTGGACCAAATCTTGGGCCGCTGTGTTTTATAATCTATGCTATCAAACAATTGTTCAGCCCAAGATTAAATCCAGATAACCCTCTAAACTGGGCTACCAAACGGGCTCTAAGATGTATAAAATTACAAATAGTACAAGGCCACGGTTAATAGCACCCCCTTTTTAGGAAATGCACCCCCTTTTACAATTAATCACATACACCAGGCTGAAAGTTTGAAAATATTACATAATTTTGAAACAAGTTTGCGAAATATATATGTATTCTCGAAAATTATTTCCGAAATATTTCAGGAACCTACTGTAAAGAAATATCAACAAACTTTTTCGAAAATATTAAAAAGTTTCATAAATATTTTGTCGAAATTTATGAATAATTTCAAAAATTATCACCGATTTTTTTAAGTAACCTACTATAATCAAATTTTGGCTTAAAGTTTCGAAGATATTATAAAATTTTGATATATATTTTCGAAATATATATGCTTTTTCAAAAATTATTTTCAAAATATTTCCAGAACCATAATTTAAGAGAAATATCGACAAACTTTCTCGAAAATATTAAAAAGCTTCATAAATATTTTGTCGAAATTTATGTATAATTACGAAAATTATCACCGATTTTTTTGAATAAGGAAAATGAGTGGTTAACTAATATGGGTGGTGTATTAATCCCAAGAGTGGTGAACTAATCTAGGGGTGCATTTCCTAAAAAGGGGTGCTAATAACCTGTGCCATAGTACAAATTCATGAGGATTAAATTAAAGACAGGATCTTATGAGGTGCTTGTGATTGATCTAATTGTATATATTGGAAAATCAAGATATAACAATAAAAATTAAAAATAATGCATGATTAATTGAGTGGGTCTCATGTGCATCCGAGTGCACCGTACACTTATAGTGCATTTTAGAAGTGTGCAACTATACAAAACAGAAACATGCAACTATTCCAAACATATATGTTCCCATATCAACAGTTGCACTTTTCTGTGTATATAAGTTGCACTTTTCAGCATAACAAATTGCACGCTTCTAAAATGCACTATGAGTGTACGGTGCACCCGGGTGCATACAAGACCTAGCCTGATTGAGTGAGTCTCATGTACACCTAGATGCACCGTACATTCGTAATGCATTTTAGAATTGTGCAATTTGTTATATTGAAAAAGTGCAATTTATTTATATTAAATCGTATAACTATTTTTTAATATAAATAAATTGTATTTTTTAGTGGGAGAAAAAATATATACCCACATTCATTAACAATTAAAATTATCTACCCATTTAATATAAGAAAAAAGATATCTACCCATTTACTAGTGAAAATACATATATGTCCTTATTTGAAAAAAAGACTTATACTCACATGACCCACACTCTCTCTTATTTCCTAAGACTTAATTAAATGATAGATTTAATTTTATAAGTATATTCATATTTATTTATTTTTAATATATATCTTAATTTTTTAAATTAAATAAAAAATATCAAATAATTCATTACAATAATATTTAATATATTGCATCAATAGAATTAATAAATAAATAATTATTTTATATTAAAATAATGATAAATAAATTTAAAATGTGGACCATTTTTTTTTTACAATTATAAATACCATTATTTTCACTTCTAAAATTAAATAAATCTTTTTCAATAATAAGTTTTACTAAACCTAGTAATTCAACTCTATTGACTTCATATCCTTAATTTTAAAATATATAATATGCATTTAAATAAAATATTTAATTAACACATACTTATAAATTTACTTTTATATATATATATATGTGTGTATGTGGGTGGGGTAATGGTGGGTGAGGGTATTTTTGGATGAAAAATATGAAATTGATAGAAATGAGTATATTTCTTGTTTTTTTATTGGAATAGGTATAAGTTTTTTTTTGATATTAAAATGGGTATATTTACCCTTCTTCACTTTTTTAGTATAATAAATTACAGAATTCAAAAAATCACTATGAGTGCACAGTGCACCTAAATTCATACAAGGGTGAGTCCTAAACTAAAAGGTCGATAATATGTCAGACTTAAACTAAAAGTCAAAATATATATTGTCAGCAATTTATACATTTTCTTTGAGTTTCTGTTTGCTAAATTAATTGATTTGATTAATTATGTATGCATGATTTAATTTAAATTCATTTTTAAAATATGCAAGTTGCATTTTGTTGCAGTGGAACACGATGCATTTGTCCAAAAGAGTCCTACTCTTGATTAATTGATATTTCATGTGATGACGTATAAATTATAGACAACGTTTAGACAAAAAATTATATGAAACAGTCGCATAAGTAAAACGGGTCATAAATTAATACAAATCAACATCAATCATTTTTAAAATGTTCAAGCATCATGTTTAAGCTTCATCTCTCTATAAGACTATCTGGGTCATATATTAACCAACATGATGTTATATATTTGCGTGGGTAATGGAGTTAATGATAGGTTAGATACACCGAAAAATGATATTATCTTTAAATGTATTAATTTCTTCCACACAGGTGTAAATGGTTCACAAGAAATTAACTTCCAGGATACAAAACTTATTCCACGGAAATTCGATAGTTACACTCTAACGAATTTCAGATACAGAAATTACAAGTGTGTATATAAAACTCTAAATAAAAGACTCGACATATAGAGATACTCGACTTTCAATGTTTAGAGAAACTTGATTCCGATATCTCGAGAAAGTCTAATTCTGATATATCCTTATCTCCATTATACACACAAATATATAACACATGATACCAAACTACCCCTTATCATGAATTGCTCCACATCATAATCACATGAATATAATACATGAGTTTATACATAATAATTGATTAATATAATGAGTGAGAGAGTAAAATAAGACACCACGAGAAAAGCAAAAAAAACAAAATAAACACTGAAAAATAATCGCACTTCACCAAACGCCATTATTTCCTGATCAAACGTGAACGCCTGCCTCTGGATCTTGTTTCTCCAATTTGGCCTTTGGATTCACATTTTTATAATGATAAATTCTTGTGTGATAAATTTAAATTATACTTAGTTTTTTTATTCATTTTTTTAAATTTAACTAGCTCATTAACCCTGAACAATTTTCAACTTACACATCTTCTAATCACTCGATAATTAATAATTATATAATTGATAATATAGTATAATAATTCATTATAGTAATTAATAAAGAAAATTGATGTATGGTCCCAACTCCCAACTGCATTCCCACATCACATTATATGTAGTAATTAATAAAGAAAATTGATGTATGGTCCCAACTCCCCACTGCATTCCCACATCACATTATATGTTGTCCGTTTATAACATGTTACCTAATTCCTCTCTCCTAGGTTAATCTTTTCTTTATATATAGTATATTTTATTGCGTGAACGTGAAACATATTTTGCCACTTAGGTTCATGACAAAAATGAATAAATATATTGGAACCAATTATTGCAATGATATGACAATTAGTCTTGAGTGAGCTCTCTATATGTATATAGTGAATAGCTTGCACATTCAAACTTAATCTTTCAATAAATTTTCTTACATATTTCTTTGCCACTCACAAGAATATCAATCCAACCATGTCCTTTTTCCAACACAACAACATGGTAACAACCCTAAATTCAAAATTCGACGAACACCAATGGGTTAAACAAGTTCGTCAAACCCTAGACGACGAACTTGACGAAGAGATCGAAACCCCCGTTTCGATCTTTGCCGTTCCGAAAGCCTTAATGATCACCGATCCCGACTCGTACATCCCCCAACAAGTCGCGATCGGCCCATACCACCACCTCCGCCTCGAGCTCTACGACATGGAGCGCTACAAAGTCGCCGCCGCCAAACGCAACCAAAAGAACGTCAAACTCCACCACCTCGTCGACCACCTCATGAAATTCGATTTACGGGTTCGGGCCTACTACCACCGGCCCGTAAACTTCGGAAACGAAGCCCTAGCGTGGATGCTCGCCATCGACGCCTCTTTCTTATTCGAATTTCTCCAAGTTTGCGGAATCAAAGAAGGGAAAATCCTCACGAAAGTCCCATCACAATTGGCCCATCTAATCGACTTATCGGGCAACAAAACCACTCACAACATCATTTTACGAGATATCATGATGCTCGAAAACCAACTCCCTTTGTTCGTCATCCGAACCCTCCTCGAAGTACACTTTTCCTCCCTCGATTAGCCGATTCTCAACTTCTTTCCATGCTACAAGGCCTTAGCAAGGATATTTCCCCCTTCAAACCAACAACCGAACCCTCCCAAAAATTGAAATCCACGACTACGCCCACATTCTCGATTTCTTATACCACTACATCGTCCCCTTCCAAGAAACATCCTCCATATCACTCGAAATCGAGCCCGAGGAAAACGAGGATCATAAAGAAAACGAAGACGAAAGCGACTCATTCGCAAAACCAAGTCATTTGAAACAGTTCGGTCATACAATTTGGGAACTACTTTCAACCGTCTTAAAGGGCCCCGTCGAATTATTCAAAAGATTCATCCTTTCAAAGCCTCTAAAATTCATCATCAAACTTCCATGGACAATTCTCACAAGAATCCCCATCATAAAAATGTTCAAAGAGCCCGTTGAAAAAATGTTAGGTGCCTTGCACAACAAGGAAAAGAAAGAAGACGAAAACGAGTCGAGCTCGATTAGTAAAACCTCCGCCACCAAACCACCGTTACAAGAAGAAATTGCAATCCCTTCGGTTTCACAATTAGTAGAAGCTGGCGTACAATTTGTCCCTACAAATGAAGGCATTTCGAGCCTCGATTTCGACCCCAAAACGCTGACGTTTCGTGTGCCCATCGTGAAGCTAGATGTGAACTCGGAAGTCATGCTTAGAAACTTAGTCGCGTATGAGGCTTCATGCGTTTCTGGCCCTCTGGTCTTAATCAGGTGAATTTGCTCCACAATTTTACTTTTTAAATTATATATTCTTTTAAAAAAAAAAAAGGTTATCCACTAGTGATTAGTCCACCCAAAAATCAAACCTCATGCCACATTTATTTTTATGGAAAATGTGTTTCTTTCTATAATTTTGTCACTTTTTTATTTTGGTCTTATTTGACTTTTATATTTTGATTTTTTTATTTTTAAATTTGTGCAACACTCTTATAAATCAGGTCTATATATCAACTCTATCACTGTTATACAAAAAAATTATAATTGTTTAAAAAAACTTTTTAAATTTTTTAAACAATGATAGTTTTTGTGTGCATAATAGTGATGATTTTTTAGCATAACAATGATATTGAAAAAAATAAGTTCACCGTAAAATCGGGTTCACACAATTTTTTGTCTTTAAATTTTGATTTTTTTCTGTAACTTACAAATGTGTTATCACTTTTTGATTTTGATTCATGTAAATTGCGGAAAATGATAAAGTTACATGACGAAAAAAATCTATTTTCATTATTTTTACTTATTTATTTATTTATGAAAAATAAGATACTTAATCCTTTAAACTGAAAAAAGAAATTCCATTAAATTAAAACATGTAAAAGCAAATTTGGCTCCGCTATTGTTAGGTACACCGAGCTCATGAACGGTATAATCGACACCGACATGGATCGCGAAGCTGCTGTGTCAGAGGGGTATTATTGTCAATTATTTGAAGAGCGAGAAAGAGGTCACAGATTTGTGGAACGGGATGAGCAAGTCGATCAGATTGACAAAAGTTCCCTCGCTAGATAAAGTGATCGCGGATGTGAACAAGTTTTATAGCGAGAGGTGGAAGGTTAAAATGGGGAAGTTCATGAAGGAGTACGTGTTTGGTTCGTGGAAGTTTCTGACTTTTCTTGCGGCAATTGCGATGTTGTTGCTCATGGTTTTGCAGGCGTTTTGTCAGGTTTATAGTTGTCATCGCATTCTTCCAATCAAAGCTCTTGAACCCACCACTATTACTACCTAATTTCTTTTTTGTTTGTGGGATCGTTTTATTGTTTCATTGTGATATTTTTAATTGTCGATAATTTTCCGATTGTGATTTATGTGTGGAAAGTGGGCGTTTTAGGTTTGTGTGAAAATTGATGCAGGATGGAATTAACTTTTTTTTTTTTTGTTATTTATGTGTTCAAGTTTTTTTTTTTTGTATGTGTATTAGAAAAATAATATATAGAAACAAATTAATTTCGCAGCTCTATACAAGTTCAGACTTTTAGATGAGATTGAATTATTTCGTAGTGTATGTTCTAACCTTTTGTTCTAAAGAATTACAACCAACTTGGATCATTTCAACCATGTGTTTTTGGTGTGCTTCTTCAAATATGCTTTGATGTACCAATTGTATTTGGTTCTCACAAAAAAATAAAAAAAAATGAATATATAGGTACTAGTGTTTTAAGGAAGACTTAGAGGCAACTTGTTTGATCGAACTTGTAAGCTCTATTAAACATCTTACAATATTATCTAGTGTTTATTGTTTTTACAAAATGACGTTCGATAGAGACTCCAATGAGATTGACTCATGTGAGCCGAATCAAAATTCATCATTTAACTAGTCAAACAAACAATATATATGAATAATTAATTAATTGTTGATCTCAATTAATCCGTCTTATTTAACATGCCAATAATTTTGTCTTTAAGAAATCATCTTACAATGATCAAGGCCACCACCTTATAATTTGACAATTTGTCATTTGAAAGTAGGATTAAATGATTAATTAAGTTTTATTTTGATTAAATATATACCTTTAACTTTGAGCTGTGGGCCTGTACGCTTAGGGGTGGACGGTACGGCATACCGAAAATTTTCTCGTCATACCGTTACCGTACCGAAATTTTCGATACCGAAAAATTTCATACCGTTGTCGTACCAAAAATTCGGTATACCGAAATTTTCGGTATGCCGATATTACATACCGATATCGTACCGAAATTTCAATACATACCGGTATACCGAAATATTTTCGGTATACCGAAATATTTTCGGTATACCGGTATATTTTTCCGGTATACCGGAATTTTTTCCAGTATACCGAAAATATTTCGGTATACCGTAATATTTCGGTATTTCGGTATACCAAAATTTTCTATATTTTCATACCGTTATCGTATCGAAATTTTCGGTACGGTACCATACCGTATCGAAAATTTCGGTATACCAAAAATTTCGGTATACCAAAAATTTCGGTATACAAAAAATTTCGATAAATTCGATATTTTTTGGTACGATAAGTGCGATATACCGGTATTTTCGGTATTTCCTCCAGCCCTATGTACGCTGACGAATATGATACATTTGACGATTTCAAATCAGAAAATTAGTTTAGTTGCTATAGTTTTACATACCACGTTCTCTCCAAAAGTTATGGTAAAGTGTCGTCATGTATTTTGATAATGCAATTGGGTTGGGCCAGCTATGTTTTTCTCTTTTTTTATCTTCTTCTGAAAGGATGAATTGTTAGTGGTTCTGATTCCTTCTTTTTAAAAGATGATCATGATTTTGAAATTTTGATATGACCTTTCACAATTCACACATGCCAACACATGATTTGCTGTGAATTCAATTTATTTGTGAGCTATAAAAATCATACTATTTCTAACACTACATAGAAATTGGGCATCTTGCATGTGAGTGGGATATATAAATTATAGTAGTAATAAATAATACACCATATTATTTAATTTGTTTAATTTAATGATAGCAAAGAGGTTATTGGGAAAATTTATAGGAAAAATTATTAATAGATACAAAATTTGGGATCAATTAATTGTCCTAACCAAACTAAATTGTAAGATATTCCAAATATTTTAGCAGATAATCATCCAATTACATAATCTATTATTAAAAGGTTGATATTGTGAAAAATATCTTTTCTTAAGTTTGAAAATTAATTCATTTTTCAACCCTTAGTTATCAATAAGTCTTTCGAAATTTACAATGATTTAGTTCTTATGTGTGATTTTTAATGCGTTGTGCACAAGAATATATGTTACGTATATTCAATGTATATTCTGAAATAATAGCGGCAGATTCCCTATATATATAAATCATCTTTAAATTAAGTGGTTGTAATATATCCATGGATTTTAAATTTTGACAAATATATATTAAACAAATACAACTTGCATGTGTTTGTCTATTTCGTACTCAATATATAGAATCTGGCATCTTTTGTTGGACATGACAAAAAAAATGGCATGAACCGCATTAACTTTTCTATTTTTTAAAGTCTTGATGTATAAAAATTATCATGTAATTTTAAAAATATTTTTAAAATACACAAAAAACTTTTTTTGAAAAAACTATGTTTGTATTTTTTTAAATAATTACAAAAATTTTTATAAATATTAAAGGATGTGAAATATAATTGAAATATTAGTAAGGTGACACAAGGGCATATAAATAACTGCAACAATGTTTTTACACTTTCGATTAATAAATTATCCTAACCTGTACTTACTTAAGATATTCCAAATATTTTAGCAGATAATCATCCAATTACAAATTATTATTCTCCTTACTTGAGATCTTCAAAGGATGGCATGCCGCATGCACTTTTTATTTATTAAAGTCTTGACGTACTATGTGTAATTTAAATGTATATTTAAAATATGTAATTTATTGTTTTGAATAAAAATTCTTTTGTGAAATTTGTCACCATAATTATGAGTTAATGTTTTAAATATTCAGGAAAAGTAAATATAATTGAAATATGAAAAAAGGAACACACAAGGGCATATAAATAACAACAACAATGTTTTTACATTAGAATTAAGAAACAAGAAATTCTTATCGAAATTCACTAAAGAATTTCCTGAAAAGTTCAAGTTGTGTGGATTTAGCCAAATATTCAAATATATGAATTTATGTCATATATCAGTTTTAAATTCTTAATATGAAAATTTTGGATTAAGTGAGATTTTTCAAAGGTTTAAATTCCATTATGGTCCACAATGAACACTCATACTTTTAGCCCATAGACGAAAATAAATAAATAGGTTAAAAGGGATTAGGCTGTACGTTTTTCTCATTAGTTGTCGGTTTTAGTAATTGGGTGGGGAATTTCTCATATTTGGAAGGCCAGCAATTGGATTGGAGTAAATATAAATCAAAACACTAAATTAGTATATAAATTTGTGGGCTGGATGCACTGGGCTTTGCTAGTATTATCGGCCTATCTTTCCTATAATTGGGGGATCCAACTTGGTGCATTCAATAGCATCCAATTTTGTTGTCAAAAAAAAAAAATAGCATCCAATTTTCCCACTTGAAATTTTGTAATTAGGCCCCCAAGAATATTCAAGATCTTAATTTCTTGCCAATAAAATCTCAAAAATAAATAGAGACCAATTAAAAAATAAAATAATTTAGTAGAATGAAGTCATTTTGGCATTAATAGTTAGGCAAAGTCAGAGACATTTCAAATTTAATAAGAGCAGTGACAATTATCCGTTACCTATAACGTGTAGCAATTCAAACGTCACAATCAAATTACTTAACCAAAACACTTACAATTTGTCACGAAATCTACTTACAATAAAATAAAGAAACAAAGGTTAAGTTGGATCATATAGTGTAAAAAAATCAACGTTTTATTAAAGATTGTTGTCTGAGACTATCAAATTTGATTAATTAGAAAAAAAAATGTACTAATGAATGAATATAAATAATTCAAAAGAATATACTTAATTTAGAGATATATTTCATAATTCGTATACTATCTTATATACAAAAAACTGTGCTCAAGATATAACCCAAAAAGGAAGAAACACAATCTTTCCTTTCCTATAAATGATGCAAATTTTTAATACATAATAATGTGCTTTATTAGCATAAAAAACAATGTATTTACCAATTTTAGAAAAAAAATTTACAAAATAAAACATGAGTTACCCAAATTCAATGTAAGCTTCTTGTTAAATAATCCCTTAGTTCTGCCATATGTGTCCTTTTAATCATTTTTTAGTAAAATTAAGAACATGTATTAACAAATTTATCCTTATTTAATTAAAAAAATTATCCTTTTTAACTTTCATGATTTTTAATTACCATAAAAAAATTTCTTTCACACATCTTAATAATTATGAGTATTTTCTAAAGAAAACAAGAGCAAACTGGAAAGAAATAATGCAAAAAAGTCTAAAAACATTTAATATGAACAAACAAGAAAATCTAAAAAACATTTATATTTTACAAACAAAATATATATTGGGGACAAAGTTTCATATGACTAGATATTAACATACAACTCAAATGTACTTTTAGAACAAATAACTTATTTAATTAAAATGTATAATTTTTATTTATATTTAAACATGTAATTCATTTTATTAACACAAATTATAGGATAAAATTTTATGTTCAAAAACCTACATTTGAATTGCAAAATGAGAACTTGGAATAACAATTGAAAAAAGTAAGATAATATTCTTGAAATCGTGGCATATTGATATTATTATTAATTTTAGCCGAAACCAGAATCCAAAACGCGGCATCGACGAGGCTTAAATCCCCACGTTTTGGCCTCTTTCTGCGTAAACCCACAAACAGATTTTGTCTTCCTGGTGTGTTTTCCAGTTTTCGCAAAAGATCCTAAATATCAATTCCCTTTTATATCTTCAAAACCCCTTCATTTTTCCACCACAAAAAAACAGAGCTTCCAACACTCAGAATAAAACCATGTTCCGTTTCAAAGCCTCCGCCTTTTTGCTTCTTTCAGCCTTAATTCTCGCGTTTTTCTCCGTATCATCAGGTGGGTTTTTCTTTTTGAATTGGGGTTTTGTTTAAATCTGCATTCTTGTTATAAAGTGAGAATCTTTGTTATAGGGACGGCAGAGGACGGCGTCGTTTCGTGGGGAAATGGGAGGTCTGTTTTGGAAGAAAATAATGGAACCTCTTTTGTGCTTGCAAAGGACAGAACGCGTAGAAAAGATCCAATTGATGATTTGAAATATTATACAGGGGGTTGGAATATTAGCAATGAACATTACTTTGCTGTGAGTGTTTTTTCTTCTTCTGTTGACTTTCTTGAATTTGTGGGGTTAATTTAAATGTGGTTTGGAATTTGGGGGTCCTTTGTTTCTCTTTAGGAAGATTTGTTACCATCATTGTTTTAGTTTGTAATTCTTCATTTCAAATTGATGGGAGTCCTAATGTGACTTTAGTTCTTTAATTTTTATTTTTTTTTGGATCATTTGAAGAATTTTTTGGAGAGGCTTCATGAGATATGAATGATTTCTTGATGTAGAGAAATTAATTTATGAAAACCTCAGTGCTTACATGATTATGATTCTTGGAAGATTTGATGAAACTGGTTATAATATCTGCACTCAATTTCTGGATCATTTGAAGAGAGTTTTTATTTAAAAAATTGAATTTTGTTGAAGTTGAGAAGTTGAATAATTTGTTACAAATGTTTAAAGAGACGTAATCGATGAAAATCTCAATGGTGACATGATTGTGATTCTTGGACGAATTGATGGGAAGAAATTGATGATCTCTTCATAATTATATTGTTAGTGATCTTTTGAATGGTGCAAAATGAGAACTTGGTGAATAGTGACACCATTTTCTTCTTCTTTGTCTACAATTGATCATATATCCTTTCCTTCATATCTAAAATAAGTTGTTTAAAACAAATACAAGTCCTCGTTTCTATTTTGCATTTTGTATGATCCTTCATATTTTTTGACAAATTTTAAAAATTTTAACGCTTCGTCTGATTTACTGCAGTCTGTGCTTTACAGTGGCGCTACTCTTTTCGAAGTTGCTATAATATGGTTTGTGGCATTTGGAGTGTTTTTGCTGTTTGTTTGTATGTACGTCTGCTGCTGCAGGCGTAGGCGCTATGGTTATTCTCGATTTGCCTATGCTCTCTCTCTTACTTTGCTCTTGTTGTTCACAATTGCAGCAATGTAAGTCTCTCTTTTCTATTCTTATAGGCATAATGCGTTAAGAGGTCCCTGAACTATCAAATTTTATTTCAATAGGTCCGTAAATTATTTTTTATTTTAAAAAGTTAAAAGTAGAAATTTTATTTCACGGCCTCCCTCAAGACGATAATTGACACATCTGAAGTATTGGGGTTAAAATGAGTTGCACAAAACACATTTGGATATTAATAAAATTAACGTACATAATATTTAAAGAGGCTATTAAGATAATCGGAACATTCCGTCAATTTATTTCGTGGGATCTACTTAAAGGCTTTTTCTTAAAAATAGTTTAGGGACTATCGAAACAAAAGTAGACAGTTTAGGGACATTTTGATGCATTATGCCTTCTTTATATCGTTCTTGAATTCATTATGATCTGTCAATCTCATTTCTCTTACTCGTTTTTCATGCATCAGAATCGGTTCTGTTGTTCTCTACACGGGACAAGGGAAGTTTCACGACAGTACAAAAAGTACGTTAAACTATGTACTATCACAAGCCAATTCCACTGTTCATAATCTGAAAGACGTATCAAGTTTTCTCACTGCTGCTAAGACTATTGGAGTGAATCAAGTTACTCTTCCTCCACAATTACAAAACAGCATCGATAGTGTTAATTCGTTGATTTCCACTGCTGCTAACACTCTTGATAGCGTGACGAAGGATAATAGAGCTGATATATTCCGCTATTTGGATGCTGTGTACGTATTTTAAACTTTGTGTACGTATTTACATCAATGTTTCATGTCTTACCTGATGTTCTGTTATTCCATGCAGGGGTTGGTTTCTCATTATAGTAGCTGCTGTAATGCTTGCCCTTGCTTTGCTCGGTTTCTGTAAGTCTACCAATTCTTTCAAGTTTTAGTTATCAAATTAATTTTCACCTAAGTTTAATGATTTTTTGAAATCTTGGTGCAGTGTTATCTATTTCTGGCCTGCAGTGTATCGTGTATATGTAAGTTCATTTTCATTCTCATTTTTGCTAGCATTTTTGTGTACTTGTAGGAATCGTACGATCTTATTTTGTCATGTTTGCAGATTGGTTGTTGTTGGTTGGATTCTGGTTGCCATCACTTTCATCTTGTGTGGTGTATTTCTTGTTCTTCACAAGTAAGTGCTCATTTTTTTTCTTCACAATACTTGCACAGAGGAATGGCAGTAATAAGCGAACGAGAGCATCCGTATTTTCTTGATTGATCACTTTCTGTCACATCTCAATTTTCGAAGTCTTTGTAAGACGAGTTTAGATCAACCATTTACTTAAAAAACTCCAATTTATTCATAAACGAGCCAAACGTAACCCATCAAAACTTAAATCCGAACGTTGATAGGTTTCGTCAACAGTTTCAAGAGATGTGACTTTTGCTTAAAACAGAAAATCGAAAATTCTAATTCGGAGTCTATTTTGTTACAGCGTGATGGGAGATACGTGTGTGGCAATGAACGACTGGGTTAATAACCCGACAGCTAACACAGCGCTAGACCAAATCATCCCGTGTGTGGAAAAAGCAACTGCTGAACAAGCACTCTCCGAGAGCAAAGAGGTCACCTTCCAAATGGTTCAACTAGTCAACGGGATCATCAGTAATATATCCAATCGCGACTTTCCTCGCAATGCTGCTCCTTTATACTACAATCAATCTGGTCCGTTGGTGCCTCTCCTCTGTAATCCCTACAATCCTGATAAAACGAACCACACAATATGCGCGCCTGGTGAAGTTGGACTCGCTAATGCAACACAGGTAAATGGCTAAACGACTCAGTTAAGTCAATAGGGGTGTAAATGAGTTGAGCCGGCTCGCGAGCTATTTTCGAGCGAAGTATACTTGGCTCGATAGGCTTGCGAACCTAATTAAGCTTACATAATTTGCTATTTTAACATTAATGTGTTAACTTCTAAATTATTTACAAATATAACTTAATTATAAATAAAATAAAAAACCTTAATAAATGTAATGTCGAATCAGGCTCAAGTTTTTTGGGTTTCCCATCAAGTCAAGCTCAAGTTCAAAATAATCGAACTCGATTGAGTTCAAATCGAGTTTCGAGCTTTGAGATTTTTAATCGAGCCAAGTTCGAGCTTTGATGCTACTTGAAACTTCTATGCAATTGGTGCAATTTTGTCTCAGTTTTGACCAAAATTTGACTCAATTTACAAAGAACATTGTAATATATGATGAAAAGGTACTAGTTCGTATGTAAAAAACTATTAGTTTGTAGGCTGAACTGTATTAGTACATTTTCAATGTACAAATAATTATTTTCATCATATGAGTTAATATTATTCATCACATGAACTAATACTTTCCTTCCTTTTTTTTCTCGGACTCCCCAAAAAATAAAATAGTTCGTTTAAAAATTTTTTAGTCAAAATTAGGTCAAAATTGCACCAGTTGCGGGGTGCAATTGGTTTGCTGAAGTGTACTCCAACTCTGCTCATTTACACCCCTAATACTAGAATTTCTCTCTTTCTCATAGTGAGTTTGTTCCAACTTTGATTATGTGATGTAGGTTTGGAAAAACTACGAATGCCAAGTTTCGAACAACATTTGCACGACCGTGGGACGTCTAACGCCTAGTCTGTACGACCAAATGAGCGGAGCCGTGAATGTGAGCTACGGTCTACATCATTACGGCCAGTTCCTCACCGACCTAGTCGACTGCTCATTCGTTCGAGACACCTTCTCCGCGATACACGACCATCATTGCCCGGATCTAAGACTTTATAGTAGGTGGGTTTACATCGGTTTGGTGATGGTATCATCTGCCGTTTTGCTCTCTCTCATTCTTTGGGTGCTATATGCTCGAGAGAGGCGCCACCGCAAATACACGAAGCTCGTGGATTCCGCCTCGGCTCAACCCTCTTTCGAACACAAACCGTGAGGATCTATCCTAGACTTGCCTATTTTTATGCACAGTTTGTAGTTGTTCAACTTTCCATCTGTATATTGTGAGTTTCATAGGAGCAGATTTATGTGTTTAAATGGTCTTGCTTCTTTTAGTGAGTTTTGAATGGAGGATTACACTTAGCTTTATCTCTTTCTCTATATATATATTTGAATTCATTGAATTGAATCTGTAAATAATGGATTGTAAAACAGGTAGTCACAAAATTGAGGAATATATAATATATATATATATATATAATTTTTTTTTTTTGAAGAAATATCATTTATAGAGAAAATATAATTTTTAGTCTTATAACTTAGGGCAATTCTATTTTTAGTTTTATAACTTTTTATTTTTTCAATTTTAGCTCTAATATGTCAATTTCAATCATTTTTGGTCGAAAATTTTAAAATCTCGAAGGAATCTCATCGTAATAAACATGTACACCTTATGTGATATTTCAAAATTGAGGGTCCGTTTAATCGGATGTAATGAAAGTGGGTAATGAAAATCACTTCTATTGATGTTGTTTGGTAGTTTTGATACACAAATAATGTGAATAGAAGTAAACAATTGATTATCCTCACTGATGAAGATGAAGCTGCGGCGTTGTATCTCAAGAAGGCCGATCCTTTGGGCCTTGACAAGTCGAATACCCGTGCCACTTTTAATTAATTTCATGTTTACTTTCCTTATTGGACCTGTTTGTGGGCTTTTATTTGCACTATTGTTTTGCCGTTCATATTTATACTCTGTTTTGGGATTTTTTGAGACTTGGATGATTTATGAACAAAACTAAGGTTTTCCCTTATTTCCTATCTTTACGGTATTCATCTGTGAATCAACGTTACGTAGAAGGTGTTTGTCCTTCAATCGATACGCCCGCTCCGATCCTTTGGGCCTTGACAAGTCGATGACCCGTGCCACTTTTAATTAATTTCGTGTTCTTTTAATTGCTTTCCTTATTGGACCTGTTTGTGGGCTTTTATTTGCACTATTGTTTTGCCGTTCATATTTATACTCTGTTTGGGATTTTTTGAGACTTGGATGATTTATGAACAAAACTAGGGTTTTCCCTTATTTCCTATCTTTACGGTATTCATCTGTGAATCAACGTTAGGTAGAAGGTGTTTGTCCTTCAATCGATACGCCCGCTGCATCACTCACTCACACAACCCAGTTCACATGATATTCATTGTTGATATTGTAATCAAGTAATAACAATGCAATAAATAACCCTTAATTATTGACCCCTTAATGATACCAATTATCACTATGATTCCTTAGTCATACCAAGCGGGCCTTGAGATTTTTTTTTCCGGCGACCTACACAAATGGACTGTCATGTAACAAAAAAAAGAAGAGATCAATTTTGAAGTATCACGTGAGGTGCACATGATTATTCTGGCGAGATTTTAAAATTTTCGATAAAAAATGATTAAAATTATCACATTCATGACTAAAATTAAAAAAGTAAAAAGTTACAGGACTAAAAATAGAATTGACCGAAGTTACATTACTAAAAATGATACTCATTTTTTCTCATTTATGTATCAATCTAACTACAATTACTTCTAGTCTTCTAGATGCAAAGTTTATTATTGTACTATGATTTAGATCAAGTTTAACTAATAAATCATTTCAACAGAAATTCTTTTTACCATTATTCTTTTTGAAAATTATAGCTTATGGAAGAGAGAAACTTTGTGATGGTTGAGGAAATGTTCTCAAGTCCCACTAGCGATGTAGTTAAAAAAAATAAAAAATTCACGTCTAAGTTTCTTTGGAAAATTATGATGGTTAACAAAAAATAATAATAAATGATGCTATTTTTTAGAAAAGAAAAAAGTCAATCAGTTGGACATTTCAGTGAATTAACTGCTATTATCATTAAGTTGTACCGCGCGGGCTCGGTTTAGAGTAGAAAAACTTTTATATTTATTTTATTTTGACTATAATTATTAAAAAAATATTTCATTTATCTAAATTGTTTTTTTTGAAAAGCAATTTTCAAACTATTTGTAAAAATACAATTACATCTGATGGGATTCAAATAATATTCTACATCGAAATAATATGGGAGGTTCATGAGGTATATTAAAATGAACCTTATCTCAATTGGTATGAAGCTTTTTGGGAGATGCCCAAAAACAAATCCGTGTCGGACTTGACCAAAAGCGGACAATATCAGAGCCATGGTCCCAGACAAAACGATGTGGACTAGTCCCCGGTGTAACGGTGTTGAACGAATAAGATGGTGAATGACAGTCTTTGTGGAGTCGTTTGCGGTGAGCCTTGGTGAAAACAAACGAGGGGGTCTCTATGGACTAGGCGACATTGACCTAGATAGAGCGGGTTGTTTGAGGGGAGACTCGGTGGTTTTTGTTTGAGAGGAGAGGACTGTTGGGGTTCAAACAATATCCCACGTCGAAATAATATGGGAGGATCATGGGGTTTATTAGAATGAACACTATCTCAATTGGTATGAGACATTTTGGGAGATGCCCAAAAATAAATCCGTGTAGGCTTTCGACCCAAAGCGGACAATATCATACCAATGCGGGGATTTGGGTCCATCCAGGGTCATAACAGTGGTATCAGAGTCATGGTCCCAGGCGAAACGATGTGGAGTAGTTCCCGGTGTTGAACAAATAAGAAGGGGAGCCTTGGTGAAATAAACGGGGGTCTCTATGGACTAGGCGGTATGACCTAGATAGAGCGGGTCGTTTGAGGGGAGACTCGGTGATCTTTGTTTGAGGGGAGGATTGTTGGAGTTCAAACAATATCCCACATCGAAATAATATAGGAGGATTATGGGGTATATTAGGATAAACTCTATCTCAATTGATATGAGACCTTTTGGGAGATGCCCAAAAACAAATCCGTGCGGACTTGATCCAAAATCGGATAATATCATATCAATGCGGGAATTTGGGTCCATCCAGGGTCATAACAACATCAGGTTGTCTACACTATTTTGATGTTCTTTAATGGATTTGTATGTTGAAATAGATTGAATGTAATGATCATTCGCTAATATATTTCAAATATATTTGTTCAATGGAAATAATTCAAAAAATAAGAAATAATGATTTATCTCATGCTTCATGAATTTAGGTATTCCACACTTTTGAGAAATAATTTATTAAAAAATAAAAATATCATCGTTTATGTAAAAAAATATTACTCCATTTTCTAATCTGTCACACGGAGGACAATTTCATAATTTTTTTTTTGTTCTCAGTCTTATCCGTAAAATTAAGAAGTAGCTACTCTTTTTAGATTTGAAAGTCATAAAACAATTTCAGCTTAACTTTATATATTGACAAGATAAATATCGCATTTAATTATAGAGTACATAGCACGATCAGCTACTTAGGGAGTTCTCTCTCTTCAATTTTACACCAATCCTTCGGAAAACTTATTCTTAATATGAAACTCATATCATTACATTTATAAATTGTTATAATTATTTTAATAAATTAATACCTATAACATTTAATACTATAATGTTAATTTATAAGTATAATAATATTAATTGATAAGTGTAATGATATTAATTTATAAGTGTAGTGATATAAATTTCATAATATGAATAAATTTTATCGGAGACGGCTCTTAATTTTATTAATTTACTGAATATATTTTTTGTTTTTCAGCCTTATTCATGACGTGGTAAGTTTGCAAGTGTACCAATTGAGAGTTGAAAGATTGAAATCCCATAATGTAAGTATTAATGATTCATAAATGAAAATTTTGGCCAAATTGTTGTGAGCACGTAGCATGAGGTCGGACACGACTTAAAAAGAGTTATAGGAAAGCCTGGACCAATTTTACATAGGTATAACACCTCGCTGAAAATAACAAAACAAAAGCACACCAAGCACGATTATACGACCTGGATGCATCTCGTAGGTCGCAGACTGACACAAATATGGAGCATTAACTGCGATTGGACCCGTGACAGGCGAGCATCGCCAAGGAGCTTACCTAAAGATGACCTTAATCAGAGATGTGTCAGTAGAGGACGGTAATGATGAGTAGCTAGGAGTCATTAAACGACTAGATCCCTGCAAATCCGGATTTGTCTCAGGCGACGTCCCAGCGAGATGCGCAATCTCTTAATACCTCGAACGACCTCCCAGCGATCACCGACCTGGGTCACATCAATCATGTAACATTTAATATTTCGCAAAGCCATTTTCGGCTACTTGTACTTGTAATTCGGGAGAGTGAGCTCCACTCTCCCAAACCCTATAAATATTGGTCATTTATGATCATGAAAGGGGGATAATTCAATACCTTATTAAACCTCTTGCAAATTTATTACTCAAACACTTATTCTCTCAAACAATCATACAACATAAATGCAATCCACTTTACACATTTATTATTTGTGTCACACATTTATTGTTTGTGTCACTAAAATCATTAAGCCACATCTTAATCCTTAATCCTGGATTTTTGTACACTAACACAAATTAATTTTATACGCAAGTTGCAACCCATCAAACAATAGATTGGTATGTCATAATTATGTCAATGGAAGTTTCTTGGGAGCTGTAAATACGTACTTATTCTGAATAAGTATAAAATTTACAATTTTTACAATTAATCGATGAATGTTACACTTTCTCATACGCTGATTTTTTTTTACCAAAACACCCCCTCTAATTTTTTATCCATAATTTTTTTGTAAAATTTATTCATATCATGAAATTATATCGTTACACTTTTAAACTGATATCATTACTATTATAAACTAATACTTATAACATTTAATCATATAATATTAATTTATAAGTGTAATGATACTAATTTATATGTATTATGATATTAATTTATAAGTGCAATATTTTAAATTTCGTAATTTGAACAAATTTCATAGAAAAACTACTCTTCTTGAAATACATTTGCGTGAGATGATCTCATCGTGAGATGAGACATAATTTAAACATCGACATTTCAATACTTAAAAAAAACAAGTTTTGATTTGTGTTAAATTGTATCCCGTATCATGTATGAAATTGTCTCGCACGACATTTTTATCGTAAATTTGGAACTAATCAATTACTAGTATTACAAACAATGACATTTATTACCTTTCTTGCAATGTGGATGAGATCAAAATCGAGCTGATAAATATCGCGATACGGGTGTATCATATGCTATATGTTTGGATATAGAGCTAACACTCAAAGTGTGATGTAATTATTTTTTATTAGAGAAAAATAGTAATTACAATTATCACTCTAATTTACAAGACTCAAAAGTTAGACTCTATTTTTTATATGTGAAACACTCTAAGTCACTCTTTTGGAGAGGCACCTCACACCACTCTTGCTTCTTCACACTTACTTGATGGTTTCTTACTCACACACATACGCATGTGGCTATCTTTTAATATTTATAGTAAACTAAGTCGGTTGAATCAGCCGTCATTAGTAATACTAGAATTATCTAGACATTAGCAATACTAGAGTTATCTAGTTGCTCTTCCAAGTTTGACTCTAAAAGAATCTATAATGTTGTGGGCTTAAATATCTCCCTACCTAATAATTTGGCAATCTTGCACGTTCTTGTCCATTCTAGAAGATTCCAAAGGAGGTGGTGATATTTTTAATACTCCCCCTCAACACTGACTTTCTTTTCTTGATCTCATGCTCAGTTGTTCTCTTAACCTTTGAAATCTTGTTGTGTTGAGCCCTTTAGTAAATATATCTGCAGTTTGATCTTCACTCTTAATTTGAAGCATCTGCAATTCTTCTTGTAATACTTTTTCCCTCAGAAAATGGTAATGAACCTCCACATGCTTCGTCCGAGCATGAAAAACTGGATTTTCTGCTAAACGAATTGCAAATTGATTATCACAGTAAAGTTGTACCTTGTAGTATGTAAACTGATGTAGATCGTCCATCAACTGCATGAGTCACATACTCTCTTGAGCTGCTATCGCCACTGCTCTATACTCAGCTTCAGTAGTTGATGAGGATACAGTTGGTTGTCTTTTGCTGCACCAAGATACAACCCCTGATCCAAGTTTAAACACAAATCCCGTCGTTGATTGACGAGTATCATGGTCTCCCGCATAATCAGCATCGCAGTATCCAATTATCTTATTTTTGTCACCTTTCTTATAAAAGACACCATAGTCAACAATATCTTTGACGTACCTCAATATTCGTCGTATTGCTTCCAAATGAGGTTTCTTAGGTTGTTACATATATCGACTTGCAACACCTACTGCATACGAGATGTCTGGTCGAGTCAGTGTTAGGTAGATCAGACTTCCAACCAATTGTCGATACATTGCCCCATCTTGCAGATCCTTGCCTTCGTGAGCACATAGCTTGGCATTAACTTCCATGGGTGTCGAAATAGGCTTGCACTAGAGCATTCCAAATTTTTGTAGCAAGTCCTTCGCATACTTATATTGGCAGAAAAATAATCCTTCTTTGGTTCTATCAACTTCTAATCCCAAGAAATGCTTCAATTCTCCAAGCTCCTTCAATTGAAAGCGGACTGCAAGATTTGCCTTTGTTTGATGAATTTCTAGTTCGTCATCGCCAGTGATGATGAGATCGTCCACATATACCAGCACGATCGAGATCTTCTCTTCTTTTATCTTGACAAATAAGCTTGAATCTGCATGTGTCATGACATATCCACTTTCCACCAAGAACTCAACAAATTTTCCATACCACGCCCTTAGAGCCTGCTTTAGTCCATAAAGCGTCTTTCTCAGCTTGCAGATATAATCAGGATGAGCTTTATTCTCGAATCCTCTTGGCTGGACCATATATATTTCTTGATTTAACTCTCTGTGCAGGAATGCGTTCTTCACGTCCATCTGCAACAATCTCCAGTCTTTACTTGCGACAAGTGCTAGCAGGACTCGTACTGTTGTAATCTTCGCAACTAGACTAAAAGTCTCATCGCAGTCTATCCCATATTGTTGAGAAAACCCTCGAGCTACTAATCGAGCTTTATATCTCTCAATGGATCCATCTGGATGAGTTTTTAATTTGTAAACCCATTTACAAGAGATAGGTTTTACCTCTTTTGGCTTTGGTACCAGCTCCTAAGTCTGGTTCTTCTCCAGGGCTCTTATCTCTTCTTTCATAGCTTCCAACCACTTAATATTTTGAGAAGCTTCTTCATATGAATCCGGTTCTCTAGAACTTTCTTCTTGGCCAACTACAACATTTTGCATTGTCTTATCCACGCACGTTGATTCTGCTGACATCACGTAGACAGACTCTAATAGTTGGCCCTCCATTACTAGTGTTCCAGAGTGTTGTGAGCATATAGCGCGAGGTCGGGCGCGACCTGGAAAGAGTCATAGGGAGGCCGGACCAAAATTTACACAAGTATAACCCCTCGCTGAGAAAGGCAAAGCAAAAGCTCACCGGGCACGAAAATGCAACCTAGATGCACCTCGCAGGTCGCAAACTGGCGCAAGTACGGAGCATTAACTATGATTGGACTCGTGACAGGCAAGCGGCGCCGAGGAGCTTACCTAAGGACGACCATAGTCATAGATGTGTCAGTAAAGGACAGTAATGATGAACTACTAGGAGTACTTAAACGGCTAAATTCCTGATTATCCAGATTTATCTCGGGCGACGTACCAACGACCTCCGACCTGAGTCACATCAATCTTGTAGCATTTAATGTTTCACAGAGCCACTTTCGGCCACATGTACTTGTAAACAGAGAGAGTGAAATTCACTCTCCAAAACCTTATAAATATAGGTCATTTATGACCAAGAAAGAGATAGAATTCAATACCTTACCAAACCTCTTGCAAATTTATCACTCAAACACTCATTCTCTCAAACAATCATATAACATAAATGCAATTCACTTTATACATTTATTGTTTGTGTCACTAAGATCATTAAGCCACATCTTAATCCCTAATCCACATATTTTAGTACACAACAATTGGCGCTAGAAGAAGGGTACTCTTTAAGAAAAATAATGATAAGATATTAGTGTTTTCTCATTGGAGTATTCCTCACGAATCTTCGACAAAATCCCCCCCACTCACTCAAAATCCTTCTCAAACATTTCCTAAGCATGGCTCAAGCAACCTTGATCACCAAAAGGAAAGCCGCTTCGGCCTCATGTCGCTCCGGTGGAGCGGGGGACCCATCACCAGAATCGCTCAGAAGCTCAAACAAATCCGCACCCCTAAAGACATTGATGAGGCCATCGCGGAGTTACGCCGAAAATAAACCGAGATAAAAATCCTTGATGGCGACCTGCGCCACAATCTGAACCAGAAGGCCCAAAAGCAAGGGCAAAGGCCAGAGGCGAGAAGAGTCTCACTGCGAGGAACCTCACAAAGAAAAATCTAGCCACTGGAGACCTCGCTACGAGGAACCTCACCGCGAGGGGCCTCACCGCGAGGGAAGCCAGGAAGCCAACTCTCGCGGAACCCAGTGCACCCCAGCCTATCGGCACAATCCGAACGAAGGGCCAAATCCCATCCACAGGCATTTGTTCTCAGAGGGTTTCAATAGCGGCCAGCACCGAGCTTGCTGACCTCAACTAGATCAGCCCAGGACGACGCAGTGCGATCACGCTGGGCCCAAAAGATCTTATTCGGGGTCAGTGGCCCAAGGCAGACCCAGATAGCGGATATCGGTGAAGGATTGACTTGAACGGAGTCCCTCACCCCACAGGATGAAAAGAACTCCATCACCCTACAGAAGTCGTCGAACTCTATCACCTCGCCGACAAGAAAGAAACTCTCCGCCTTGCCCTCATTGCGACGAGGTCACATGGCAAGATGAATCTCCACAGATGGCCGCCATCCTTCAGAATATCAAAGATCTCCAAGAGCAGTTAGCGAACAAGGGGGGAGTACCTCTCACCACAAAAATCCTTATCTCATCTCTGTCACCCACAATCATGCTCGCCCCTGTACAGATCAAGATCAATGTCAGCTCCATCACACAATACAACGACAACACTGATCCTATCAATCATGTAAGCAAGTACACATCCTACATGAAATCCATGGGCACGATCGATTCCACCCAATGCCGACTCTTCCCGCTCACTCTAGGCGACCAAGCCTACCATTGGTTCAACACCTTACCACCGACGTCCATAGAATCTTTCCATCAGATGGCTCAATTATTCCTCACTCACTTCGCCTCGCTAACCACGCACAAGGGAACTAAGCAGCGTCTGGCGAACATCCATCAGTTCGAGGAGGAGTCAGATCGAGCATACATTGATTGCATAGACCAACTAATTATGGAAGGTGAACCGTTGGGTGACGAAGCCAAAGTCTTGGGGATAGTGCATGGGTTGAAGAAGGGAACCAAACTCTGGAAGATGATGAGCAAGGATTACCCATCAAGCTACGCCGATTTCCGATACCGAGCAGGTATTATGATCACCAACGCTGAGATACTGGCCTCAAGGTTGGGCAAGCAACGACCAACCGAGATGAAAGTCGATGTCAAGAGGCCTGATCCGAAGTCCAAAAAGATTTTCAGAAAGCCTGGATCCATGAACTACCGAGCTCCGAGGACGTTCAAGCCAATCGATAACACCCTAGAACTGAAGCTCCTCGAGACATTAACCATGAATGCAACTCAGATCTTTCAAACAATCAGGGCTGATAATAAATCCCACCAACCCGGGAAATGCTCCAGGACACTTCTAAGCTCAACCCGAAGAAATTTTGTGATTACCACAATTCCATTAGGCATACCACTGAACATTGCCGCGACCTACAAAGAGAGCTCTAGAAGTTGTACGAAGAAGGAAAATTGGAGAGGTTTGTCAAGCCAAGGCAACTATAGAATCAGCGATAGGCGCCCCCCTTGGAAACCTGAACAACCAAGCCAAGTGAGGTCCGCAAATCCCAGAAGGTGAAGAGAACAGAGTCATCCACATGATCTGCCCGACAGGGGGAACTCTCAAAGGTTTTCTCCCAGCGACGTCCCTATCAAACCGACGTCAAAAGGCCGAGATGCGAGCTCTCGACAACGCTGTGCTAAGTTGCCTTCCAGTCAACACCATCGTCCCGAGTCAGAAATAACTCACCTTCACCGAAGAAGACAAAGATGGAGTGGTCTATCCAAAGTGGGATCCACTCGTAATCTCTGCCAGGATAATGGGGGCTCTGGTTCATCGTATCATGATCGACAATGGGGCTTTCTGCAACATTCTTTTCAAGAAGACACTGGACCTGCTCGACAATTTCCACTTATACGTTGAGCCCTGCGAGGTTGGGATCCGAGGTTTCGGAAGCCAACCTGTCGAAGCCTATGGAATGATTCGCCTATCCTTGGAAATCACCTCAACCTTGGACATCGAAGTGAAAGCAATAAGGCAACTGGACTTTGTAATCATCGATATCCCCTCGAACTTTAATGTTTTCTTCAGTAGGCATTTCGAACATGAGTTCAGGTCTACCTCTTCATCTTATTTCTATTGTATTAAGTTTCCCGGATCTGACGGGAAAATTGGCACCATCAAGGGTGATCAAATCACTACAAGGAAATGTTTAACTTACACCTATGTCGATTTAAATTCTGTTTTTTTATTTCGGTAGAAAATCCGAGGTGTGGCTAAGTTGTACGAGCCAAAATCCACCCCGGAAGAAAAAAGAAAATGATGAAATGAAGGTAGACAATGTAATAGAAATAAATGTAACACCTATGGAAGTTGACATCGCAGTTAAAGAAAAGTCCGCACAAGAGTTACCAGATTTGGAACCTCGCCTTAGTTTCGAACCAATGGAGGTCGACTCCGAACAACGGGAATCCAACCTTGATCCAAGAGTGGAAAGAAATGACCAGCGAGCAACCCCTATCGAAGAGCTAGAAACGATCCCAGTTGACCTCGATCGATTGGAACTAAGCGTGACTATCGGAACACAAATACCCAGCGACCTGCGAGATCAATTGATAGATTTCCTCAAGTAGAATTTAGATGTATTCGCATGGTCACATGAGGACATGGTCGACATCGTCCCCGAGGTTGCATGCCACAAGCTAAACATTAACCCGATAAAGAAGCCAGTATCCCAGAAAAGAAGAAAGTTCAGCCCTGAAAAATACGCAACCTTGGCCGAAGAAGTGAAGAAGATGCTAGATAACAAGTTAATCGAGCAAGTAGATCAACCGCAATCGGTGGCCAATGCAGTGCTAATTAAAAAAACAAACAACTCTTGGCGGCTATGTATCGATTTCACAGACCTCAATGAGGCTTGTCCGAAGGATTACTTTCCAATGTCTCATATCGATCACCTCGTGGATAGCACCGCTGGATACGAGATGATGACTTTTATGGATGCCTTCGCCGGTATCACCAGATCGCCATGGACAAAGATGATCAGCAACACACATCTTTTTTTACAGAGAAAAATGTCTATTGTTGGAAGAGAATGCAACTTGGATTGAAGAACGCAGGGGCAACCTACCAACGTCTAGTAAATCGAATGTTCGCCGATGAGATAGGGAAGACCATGGAAGTATATATCGATTACATCGTAGTAAAAAATGAAAAGAAAGAAGACCATCTGGGCCACCTCGCCCGGACCTTTGACATCTTAAGAAAATACAACATGCGTCTGAACCCCAAGAAGTGTAGTTTCGGAGTTGGTTCGGGAAAATTTATGGGCCATATCATCAGTCAGCGAGGTATCGAAGCTAACCCCACAAAGATCAAAGCCATCATGGACATGAAACCACCTCGCAACATAAAAGAAGTCCAAAGGTTGACCGGTTGTCTCGCAGCCCTTAACAGATTCGTATCAAGAATAGGGGATAAGTGCAAGCCTTTCTTCGAAGCCATGAAAAAAGGAAAGTTCTCATGGACGCCGAAGTGCCAAGCCGCATTTCTGGGGCTCAAATTATACCTCTCTGACCCCCAGATTTTGGCAAAACCCGTGCCGGGTGAGAAGTTATTTTTGTACCTCGCAGCCTCGGAGTCCGCCCTCAGCGCAGTTTTAGTGCGAGCAGAAGGTCAGTCCCATTTGCCTATATACTTCGTCAGTCAAACTTTGAATGATGCCGAGCTCAAGTATCCGCCACTCGAGAAGCTCGCTTATGCCTTTATCATGAGCGTCTGAAAGTTACGACAGTATTTCTTCTACCATCAAATAGAAGTTCTAACTACCATGCCGCTGAGACAAGTGTTGCACCGACCTGATATAGCCGGACGATTGTTGAAATGGTCCATCGAACTGGGTCAGTTCGGGATCACCTTCGCACCCCGAACTACGATGAAAGCTCAGGTCCTCGCCGACTTTCTCACCGAGCTCACCTTTCCAGAGAAGACACCGGAGACCGCCGATATTCCTTGGACGCTACACGTCGATGGCTCCTCGATGAGCACCCGAGCGGGGGCTGGAGTGGTTCTAATCAGTCTCGAACAACAATCCTTTACCACAGTTGTAAGCTTTGATTTTCACGCCACCAACAATGAAGCAGAGTATGAGGCCTTGATAAATGGCCATGGCCATCGGTGTACAAATATTGAGAGTTTACAGCGATTCCTAGCTGGTCGTATGCCAGATGTCAGGAGAATACAAAGCTCGGGGCAAACAAATGATGAAGTACCAGCAGATAGCAAAGAGCCTCGTTGAAAAGTTCGAAGAAGTGCAAATAGAGCTGATACCTCGGGCATAAAACACGCAGGTACATAGCGGTTATCAAACTCAACACCCCCTCGGTAGGTCGCATCGCCATCTACATAAAGGAAGTAATTTGGACGAATCAAGCGAATCCATCAAACACTCACAGGGAAGTTTTTCAGATCGCGACCCCAGAAGATAATTGGATGACCGAAATCAGAGACTACATCAAGAAAGGAACATTACCAGAAGATAAGGTCGCAGCTCGCTGATTACAACTAAGAGCGGTGAGGTACACCATAATCAACGAACAACTTTACAAGCAAAGTTTCTTATTACCACTGTTGAAGTGTATTACGCCAGAGGAAGAAAAAATGATTTTGAAGGAAATCCACGAAGGAGACTGTGGAAATCATACTACAGGTCAATCCCTCGTCTATAAGACGATCAGACAGGGTTACTATTGGTTTTCCTTAAGGAAAGATGCGATCGCATACGCGAGAAAGTGCCAGCAATGCTAGTTTTTCGCCCCAACAATTAAGCGAGCTCCGGAGGAGCTCACGTCGATCTACAACCCATGGTCATTCACGAAGTGAGGGATCGACCTGATTGGTCCTTTCCTAAAGGCCCCGGGCAGTTCAAAGTTTGTCGTCATCGCAGTAGACTTTTTCACTAAGTGGGCAGAAGCAGAACCATTAGCGACCATCACTCAAGAGAAAATCATCCGATTCATCTGGAAAAATATCATTTGTCATTTTGGTCTCCCGCAAGCAATCATCACAGACAATGGAAAGCAGTTCGACGGATTTGAGATTGACGCCTTTTTTGTGAAGTGGAAAATTGCAAAGTTATTCTCCACTCCATATCACCCTCAGTCAATGGACAAGTTGAAGCCGTGAACAAGATAATCAAACATACCCTAAAACTCAACTCATTGAGTCAAAGAGATTATGGGCTTTCAAGCTTCCGAGCATCTTATGGTCATACAGAACCACATTCCGAAATTCAACAGGCGAAACACCTTTTGCCTTGACCTTCAGGACAGAAGTAGTCATACCAACCGAGGTCATCGTCAGAAGTCATCGAACGACACAGAAAATCACAGAGGACAACGATTAGGACATATCTCTCAGCCTCGACCTCCTGAAGAAAGAAGAATAGAAGCTAACTTGAAAAACTCAAGTTACAAACAGAAGTCGGAGAAATACTACAACTCAAAAGCCAATGTCCGAAGATTCAGGGTAGGTGACCCCGTCTTAAGAAAAATCCTTGGAGTCCAAAAATGAGTGTTTTGCCCGACCTGGGAAGGTCCAATGAAAATCTCGAAATGACTACTGAATGGGGCTTACGAGCTCAAAGACATGAAGGGCATTCCCGCAATGTACCCATGGAATGTGACCTACCTGAAGAAATTCTACCAGTAACTATCTATTTTCAGTCATGCATCATGTGTTTCTAAAACTTATCAAAATTAGAAATAAAATCAAGATTGGTCATAAATTCTCTACAAATTAAAATTTATCGCACCTCTTTACAACTTTTTACATTTATGAACTTGGGGGACTGGTCCCAGACCTCTCACGAGTTCGATCAAAAATAGATTCGCAAATGGAAAAAAATAAGTCAAACATCCATAAATTTTTTCTAAAGACTAGGGACAGGGGGATAGAAAGGTGACCCCCAGGGATATCACCCCGACGAAAATCACTTTTCCAAAGTCTTTAGAAGGGACAATCAGGTCGCATACCATCTATAAGATGACCTCGGTCGTGTGCCCTATCTAAGTCGACAAAGCCAAGAATATTTAAAGGCAATCACGTCGCATACCCTATCTAAGTCGACCTCGGTCGCATACCCTATCTAAGTTGACAATGCCAAGAATATTTAAAGGCAATCACGTCGCATACCCTATCTAAGTCGACCTCGGTCGCATACCCTATCTAAGTCGACAAAGCTAAGAATATTTAAAGGCAATCACGTTGCATACCCTATCTAAGTTGACCTCGGTCGCATGCCTTATCAAAGTCGACTAAGCTAAAAAACTTCAAAGGCAATCAGGTCGTAAATAACAGATCTTTCATCAAGTTTTATTACCCAGATTTTCAGGTACACGAACTCACCGGCGTCAAAGTGTTGGTAAAAATAAACAAGCATTCAAAAGAAGAAGCGAGAAGGATGAAAAGAAAAAATAACATCAATTTCATTTATAAACGCCCGGAGGTAACAAGAGTATATTGCCCAAAGGTAGCAGAAATCTTACGCCCCACGGGCAAACACTTACATACCCCGGGCGGCAACTGAACAACTTGATTTAAAAACCCCGAAGGGCGATTACACAGAAGGCCCGAAGGAAATTGACATATTGCCTGCAGAAAAAACCATCCAGGGAATCAGCTCGGCGGAGCATCCGAGGTCCCTTCAGTAGGGTTGATCAACACATTTTGCTCAACCTCGGGAATCTCAACACCAGCTTCATTCCCCTCACCATTTCCACCATCTCTACCCTCTTCTCCAACATCGCCACCACCAACAACCTCGTCGTCACCCCCATCCTGTCCATCCTCCATCTCTTCATTCAGCAACTCGAGAAGCTTCTCGGGATCATAAAGATTGGCACTTGGGGGAAGGAAGCTGAAATCAACACCATAAGCGGTGAGATCTTTGATGAGGAGATCCTCTTTCTCCTCGATAGGGTTGTTGCGCATATAAGCTACGAGCAACTCGATCTTCACTGACTTGGCCCCATCGAGGTCATCGGCCCGATGGCAAGCCCGAACAACATTGGAGAAGGAGTGGATATAGGTCATATTGGAGGCATGATGATACTCCAACTTGATGGTAACAGAGTGATCATGAACCTCAGCTTCCAGCCGGCGACACCGATCCTCCACCTCGGTAGTGTTGTTCATGCACTGCTTCATTTTTTTGTCCCGGAGCTCAAGATCCTTCATCATCTGTGAGATTTTCCTCCCCATATCATGCCGCTCCTGGGTCACCTCTTTCAACCTCTCATCGGCAGCGACTTTGGCATTGATGGCTGCTTCTCGATCCTTCACCGACCTCTCCAGATCCACCTTCATCAATGAACAGGACGCCTCGGCTTTCTGTGCCTAGATTCTCACCCGGCCATATTGCTCCCAGCTTCTCTCGATAAAAGCCAAGGAATGACACATATGGGCGATCCCCGAGGTCAGATTCTCGGAGAAGTGATGAGTATGAGTCTCTTCATGAAGGTCAAAAGTCCAAGACTTCGGGGCATCAATGGAAATCTGACGAAGATATGAAGGTTGTGCATCATTGGCAGCAGGGGTTTGCGACCACAGAAAGTTGTGAGTTGCTTCACCTCGGAAGACCCCGTCGTCTAGCTTGTATCTGCGAAGTCACCATACATGAATACGAGTGTTTTCGGGACAAGCAAAAGATAAGAATAATATGATAAAGAAGGGGTTTATCGTTGATGAAAATTTGGGCTCCAGCCTAGGAAGGTGCGATCCTCGGTCTCGTGGTTCCGGCGTTGGGTAATCTCAACAATTATATCCGGGTTCCCCGCTGAACCCGAGAGCACCATCTTCCCGCTCGGGGAGTTCCGAAGTGCATCCATATCCACGGATGCTTGTGTCCGCTTCGGGGAACTCCCCCCGGATGGTCGCGCCTCGATGGCCCACCTTTTCTTACCTTGCCCCGGGGCGACAACAGTCTTGGCTTTCGGGGGTGGAGTTTCAGCAGCCCCACCCGCAACGACCTCCTTCTTCTGCTCCGATCGCTGCCTGGACAGTGCCAAGGCACGATAAATTTTTTCACGCATCTCCTCAGCGTTCAGGTTTTGCATCTCGTCGATGACCTTGGCAGAGGTAAAGCGGATGGGCTCAATAAATGTCACTGACAGACAAGAAGGAGATCAGGAAAAGAGTCACGAAGAGAAAAACCTAAATGAGTTACTTAGTCAAAATCCACTTCGCTTACCAGGGATATCTACGGACAGAGAGGAGCGAGGTGGAACAGTTAGGCCACCCAACTCCCAGCACTTCAATCTTTGCAGAACGGTCAGCGATCGCTCGTCGGGGTCAATTAGACACACTTGGATCAACCGGACGAGAAAGGGGAGCGAAAGTTCAGACGTCTTAGAATTCTTGGGAGCTACAATAAAGGGAAAAGTTAAATCAGTATTATGGAAAAGACAGAATCAAAGGAACTTACGTTTAAAAGTCACATATTCGCCAGGAATCTCGCGATATCCGAGGGTCCCTAGAGCGAAGACATGGATCTTCCAGGCTCCCCCCACCAACCACCACTTCTCTTTCCAATGTTGAACCTTGCTCGGGAGGTCCTCGACCACTTTCATATGGGGGCGAGCCTTCACATAATAATACCCCAGATCTTTTCCCCACTTCGCTAGAGAAATTAAGGAATTCAGTTCTTTGACAGATGGAAACGCCCAGGGCTGAATGCGGCCGAATAACGATAGAATACCGATAATAGTGCTCCACCCATTGGGAGTGATTTGGGTTGGAGCCAGACCCCAAAACCACAATAGCGAGGTGATCATAGGATGAAGCGGGAAGTGAATTCCGGCTTTCATCGTATCGTGGTTCATTGCCACACACCCATCGGGAACCTGGTCGGCATAGTCGATCTCGTATCCAGGGACCCAGAAATGGACGTCGCCTGGAACTTGAAATTTATCCCACCACAGGAAGAGTTCGGCTTCAGTCACCGAGCTAGTCACCTCTCTCGCGGCAAATGAACTATCTTTCCAGACCCGAGTTGGTCTAGGAACCACCTCGCGAGGATGAGCCAAACTTTCTTGGAGTCGCAACTTGCGATCTACATCGTCAACTCGGCACGTCGGGGATAACCTCATCCGACAAGAAATCGAACTCAGCGGAGTCGATGGACCCCAAGCTCGGGACATCTTCCTCCTCTCCCACCTCTCCCAGAATTTGAATTTTTGGCTCGGCGGTAGCCAAAACCCTTTCCGAATGGTCATCCACAGCTCGACGCAGACGACGCCTTCTGGATGTGACCTCTCCCCGAATCGGCATAGGCACATCACTAACAGTTTCTGAAGAGACGTCCACAATCGACACTTCAGCCCCGCCGCGGCCCCACCGACGGCATTCTACAACAATGGGAGCAAAGCTCTTCCCCGCACTTCCCGATTCCCAGATGCCATTCGTCACAGAAGGACACAGCAAGCGAAGGAAGGAAAGAGATCTAGAATTTACCTGAGGAGAAACGAACACCGGAATTGCATGCACAAAAATCGCCAAAGCAGCAGAGCAGATTTCGAAAATTTAAAGAATGGAAAGTGAAAAATGAGAGAGAAATTACGTATTTATAGAAGAGAATGTAGGGCGCGTGGTCCGGCCCGCGACCTTTCACATCCAGTGCATGAGGACCACGCGTCATCATTGTATAGCCTTTAATAGGCATGGAAGTCGAGGCGAACAACCGTCACTTTAGCAATTTCCGAGACAGCAATCACGCATACTCAAGAAGCCACCAAACCTCGCACCTCGTGTTAATAACCAAAATAGAAAGTTAGCTCGTCCCCCTTAGCAAACATAGGCGAACGAGTTAGGGGCTATAGTTGTGAGCATATAGCGCGAGGTCGGGCGCAACCTGGAAAGAGTCATAGGGAGGTCGGACCAAAATTTACACAAGTATAATGCCTCGCTGAGAAAGGCGAAGCAAAAGCTCACCGGGCACAAAAATACAACCTAGATGCACCTCGCAGGTCGCAAACTGACGCAAGTACGGAGCATTAACTACGATTGGACTCGTGACAGGCAAGCGATGTCGAGGAGCTTACCTAAGGACATCCATAGTCATAGATGTGTCAGTAAAGGACAGTAATGATGAACGACTAGGAGTACTTAAATGGCTAAATCCCTGATTATCCGGATTTATCAAGACTAGGAGCTTGGTCAAGACTAGGAACTTGTTACATTGTAGTTAATTTAGTGATACCAGATCACAGAAGATTAAATTAACAGTCCCTTATAACTAAAAGTACGCTATTCACGACCTAGATGGAAATGAACAACCCATCGTGAAAGGTTGAAGTGTAAGGCTCAGATTGGCTTGTCTTGACCAAGAGATTACACTAGTGCATGACTGATGCACTGAATAGAACCTACAGGAGGATAAATTCTTCAGAACTGAACAAGGAAGAATTAGACCTCAGTGGTTCGTTATTTCTTAATCTTCGTTCCTTAAATAGGATCACGTGGGATTGGTAACTATTGCTTTGACTTATCATGGGTAGCAAATCAATGAGATTCAATACTTTTTATCTTGGGTAATATTATTAGTCACATGTGATTGCTAAGATTTAATGTTTCACAGAGCCACTTTCGGCCACATGTACTTGTAAACAGAGAGAGTGAAATCCACTCTCCAAAACCTTATAAATATAGGTCATTTATGACCAAGAAAGGGAGAGAAATCAATACCTTACCAAACCTCTTGCAAATTTATCACTCAGACACTCATTCTCTCAAACAATCATATAACATAAATGCAATCCACTTTATACATTTATTGTTTGTGTCACTAAGATCATTAAGCCACATCTTAATCCCTAATCCATATATTTTAGTACACAACACAGAGATCTTAACATCTTCATATACTTTAACTTCACTGGGACCAAATATCACGTGGTGACCCGATGCTGTAAGTTGTGTTGGGATTATACTGGAAAGTATGCTTTTACTTTGTATAATCGAAACTGAATTTTCAGACTTATTTACTGAAATAAATTGTTTATCACTGATGCGTTAAATTATCGAATGTTACATATATTTACTGCATAACTGTTCAATAAGTCGTACGTGTTACATTGTAGTTAATTTAGTGATACCAGATCACAGAAGATTAAATTAACAGTCCCTTATAACTAAAAGTACGCTATTCACGACCTAGATGGAAATGAACAACCCATCGTGAAAGGTTGAAGTGTAAGACTCAGATTGACTTGTCTTGACCAAGAGATTACACTAGTGCATGACTGATGCACTGAATAGAACCTACAGGAGGATAAATTCTTCAGAACTGAACAAGGAAGAATTAGACCTCAGTGGTTCGTTATTTCTTAATCTTCGTTCCTTAAATAGGATCACGTGGGATTGGTAACTATTGCTTTGACTTATCATGGGTAGCGAATCAATGAGATTCAATACTTTTTATCTTGGGTAATATTATTAGTCACATGTGATTGCTAAGATTTAATACGAAGAATCGTGTGCAAGTACGCTTGTTCGATTTGCCCCCCTTGAGAGGTTCATAAACTTTATCATACCAAATCTTGCAAGTGGAATTAGTTTCCGGTATGGATAATAATGTTGAACCGTTTCTTGACCAAAGACAAAAGATATTAATTAACGGAAAGCTATTTCAGTGGCTTGAATTAATTAATGGGCTAGATAATCTTAAACACGGGAAATAATGACCGGGAGCCATATTGATTGTAATATGGGTTAAGATGGATAGTGCAATATTAATTATGTAGTGGGATTAATTATTATTTATGGACTTGAATTATATTGTGGCTCAATATTAGATATTCAAGGTCCATTAGAAGGTCCAATCTTAATTCTCCTAAAGGCCCCCTAAGTAGCCCAACATATAGTCCATTAACTGAAAAAGGTGATTAAAAAAAATAAATAATGTTGCTTATTTTTCCAAGAATATTTCGAAAATTATGGATAAAGTTGGGAGAAAGATTTTCTTTGAATTTTGTTATGGAATGAAGATATGTATTCTTGGAATACAAGATTATCTCATTAAATTCAAGAAATCTCCCACTAGCTTATCTATATAGTAATTTTCAAAAAAATTAGAAAATATGATGAGCAAGAAAGATTTTCTTGATTTTCTTGAAAAGATATTATGGAAGATATGTATTTCTTGAAATACAATAATATCTCATAAATTCAAGAAGATTCAAATCTTGGAATCTTGCACATAAATTTTGAAAATTCCATAATGATAGAGAAGGTGAGATTTTTGTGGAATATTATAATTATGGGAAAAAAAATATAGGAGATATATTCAAGATTTCTTGGAGATCAAGAAAATTTTTTCCCACATTGATTTATCACTAAAATTTCGTCCATCTTAGTATCTATAAATAGGGGATGATTATTTCATTCCCAAGTACAATTCCATGTGCTGGAAAAATTAGTAAATCCACAAAGGTGGTGCAACATATTTTATTTTCCTTTTGTTAAATCGTTCACAAGAATCCTTCCACCGGATAGTCGAACGAGGGCTAAGAGAATACTTGGGAAGTCCTTACGGTTAGTCTATTCAGCCACACTGTTGTCATCCCAAGAGGTATGTTCACGAAACTCGTAGAATTCGCATCGCGTAGGTTTTACGTGAATTGTTATATGCATGATATGTTGTTGGATTATTATTTGAATTAATATAGGATTAATTCATGCTAGTAATAATTAAAGAATTAAATTTGTATTTAAATATTCACCCCGAATAGATCTGTGCAACTTATTCCCCAACAACTGGTATCAGAGCCAAGGGTTTCGGGCTCTGAACTTTTTAAATTGTAATTTAATTCGTGGACATTAAATTTGAAATTGGATAGTAGAATTGCTAGATCTATTTTGCAGGTATCCAATTGTCATGGAATTTAATGTGTTTGTTTATGCATGCATATAAACTGTGGTTTTAATTCGATTCGTTCGGATTCGTTTTGCCTCGTGAGAAAATCCACGAGTAAACTAGGATTTGTTTGATTTGATCAATGTAATAGACTAGTCTAGATCTAGGTTTATTTATTTTTTGTTAATAAATTGTAACCGGATCGGAAACGAAGAGAAGACGAAGAATTAAAGGACAAAAATACGTAACTAGCGTGGAAGTGGCGGCGCTTGTACCGCACGCACGCACGGGTACACGGCGAGGCCGCAAACGGCCGAAGGCAGACGAGCCTGAAACGCCGCACGGGTTGGTACGCAAAAGCGACGCGTAGCACCGTCTTGCCGACGCCGAAGGACGGACGCGCGCGCGCGGGCAAGCGCCATGGGACGGTCTTCTTCTGAGGTCGCGGCAAAGAGGAGGGCGGGCGAGATGCGGATCTGCGGATACGCGGATACGTCGTCGCTGCCGTGGACGTCTTAGAAACCTTTGGCGGTGGCGACCCGAAGGCGGTCTGCTGGCTGCCGAGGTGGTCTAGGCAGTGGTCGGCCGGATGCGGGCGTGCATCCCGGCTGCGAGCTACTTGGCGTGGTGTTTCGAGACTGAGTATTTTTCGAGACGATCGAGTGGGAGAAATTCGAGACGTTGTTTCTTCAAAATCAAGCCAAGAAAAATCAAACCATGACAATTGGATAATTTATGCCCAATATGTTTTTTTTCTGTTTTGCTTGATTTATTTTGTGCTATCTTATGGTTTATTTAATTTGTTTAAATGTGTTTGCATGAGAGTTGCCAAATGAAAAATCTCACCTTCAAAAATTACTAAGTATGTTTAAATAATTAATTGACAATTTTATTCCGGATAATAAAATTGAATTAATTTTGACCTCCATGATTTATTTATTTGTGAATTCTTTTGGAGAAATCCCCACATGGACGTCAAAAGATAGCTTTCACATGAATGAATTCCAAGTGGATGATTGTGGGTTATTACTAGTGGCGATGATGACCCTCCCCACGAGGCTCGTTCAAAGCAAAATAATAATCCCAGATTTAATCATGGTTATTACTTAGGTATAAAATTGATATGCATATACTTCCCCAAGTCCTGTCTAATTTTATATTGGTCAAGTAGTCAACTATTAACTGGATATTAAAGGTTTGTAATCGCTTTTTGTTTGTAACTCATTAAATGTGTTTAAATAATGACCCACCCCACGTGACTTATTTAAACTGCTTTTGAGATGTTGGGCGATGTATTTCATATTTTTTTTTTTGATATTAATATGATCATGTGATCGAACCTTGTGATATATTTGTGCTTATGCATGTTATTATTTATTTCAGTTCATCATGTCGCAACCTTTTAATCCACTGTTATATACACTCAAAGAACACCAATTAACTGGATAAAACTATAATATTTGGAAAAGAAATATGAGCTTTGTCCTACCTGCACACAAACATTATTGGATTCTTGATGTACCCAAGCCACGTAAGCCTACTGATGAATCACATGATGCGGAAAGGCATGAGTATAATATTTGGGAGCAGGCCAATGAACCCATGAAACGTGTAATCTTGACTTCAATGTCTGATGATTTGAAACACAGTCATGAAGGTGTTGAGTCCGCTGCGGAAATTATGCAAAGTCTTGAAGAAATGTTTTTAACAAAAGACCACATGATCGATCAGTTTAAAAATGACGACGTGGCTAGGCTGAAAATGGCTGAGGGAACGCCTGTAAGGGAACATGTTCTCAGAGTCAAACACCATTTTATAAAACTGGCTTATCTCGGAACTAAGTATTGTGATGAGGCCCAAATTGAATTTATGTTGCTTACTCTGCCAAGGAGCTTCGATGGATTTTACTGTGGTTTTGTGATGAGTGATCACATGTTTACAATGGATAATCTACAAGAAGTCTTGGAGATAGTAGAGAAGCATTTAGGAAAGAAAGACGAAGCATTGGTGACCAAAAGTCTTTTCTCGAGATCTAGGCCAGTGGAAGGCAAGTCTCAAGAAAAGGAAAGTGGTCAGAACCAAAGCAAACTCATCACTAAGAAAAGTGAGAAAAAGACGGATAGCTGGTTGGGTGTCAAGAAAGGACCAAAAGGAATATGTTTTAATTATGGGAGAAAGGACATTGAGGTCAACCTGTTCCAATCCCAAAAGGGAAGGAAAGAAAGGTAATCCTCACTCACTAGTTGTTGAAACTTGTTTAGCGGCGTATGCCTCCCATTTATGGGTGGTGGATACGGGATCCACTGATCATGTATGTTTCACATTACAGGGGTTCAAGCGGACCCGACAACTTATTGGGAGTGAGATTCTCATCACACTGGGCGATGCCACGAGAGTGGTAGCTGAAGCAGTGGGAGAAGTGCACCTGTCTTTTGAAGATAGAGTTTTAATTTTAAGAGATGTTTTGTACGTTCCGAGTTTTAGAAAGAATTTGATTTCAGTTTCTAAACTTTTTCATGATGGATATTCGGTTACTTTTAATAAAGTTGTTACCATTTCTCTTTTTGATAAATTTATCTGTCATGGAACGTTGGCGAATAATCTCTATACAATTAATTGTGCACACCACTCACGAAATGCATCCTATAACACATCAATCAAGCTTCCGAAAAAGAAAAACGTTCATCAGACGTGAACGAGACACTTCTTTGGCATATAAGATTAGGTCATATAAATCCAAAGAGGATCCAAAGGTTGGTGAAAGATGGTTCACTGGAGCTTCTCCAAGTTGAACCGTTTCCAACTTGCGAATCATGTTTGGAGGGTAAAATGACCAAGAGGGCATTTGGAGCCAAGGGGAATAGAGCCAAAGAAGTGTTAGAGATCGTTCACACAGACGTATGTGGTCCAATGTCAACCATTGCAAGAGGAGGTTATGGGTATTTCGTCACTTTTATTGATGATTACTCGAGGTACGGTTATATTTTCCTTATGAAGCATAAATCTGAGACCTTTGAGAAATTCAAAGAATTTAAGGCTCAAGCAGAGAATCATAGGGAAAAACGTATCAAGTTTCTACGATCCGATCGTGGAGGCGAAGTACCTCAAATGATGAGTTTTTGAACTACTTGTTTGATGAAGGGATTGCATCCCAAATTTGATCGCATCCGAACCCCTCAACAAAAACGGGGTTGCAGAGCGAAGAAACAAAACTCTTTTGGAAATGGTTAGATCTATGATGAGTTATGCGAATCTTCCCAAGTCGTTCTGGGGTCATGCCTTGGAAACAGCGGCTTACATTCTGAACTTGGTGCCATCCGAATCGGCTCCCAAAACTCCCAAAGAATTGTGGACCGAGCACAAGCCTAGTATGAGACACATGAGAATTTGGGGGTGTCCGGCCTACGTGTTGGACCAGGAAGCCGTGAATGGATCCTCGGTCGAGAATTAAGGTCATTTTGTAGGATACCCCCGAGGGAAAAAAAGGGTGTATGTTCTATGGTCCCAAGATCAAAAAGGTGGTCATTAGCACCCACTTTAGATTTTTGGAAGAAGACTATATGAACCAAAGAAAACCCGTATGAGATTACCTTAGATGAGCTTAGAGGGCAAACCTCGATTACTAACTGTATTTAGATGATATACCAATTGATACACTTTCACAACCGGAGCCTCGTCAGAAGTGGGAGGGTTGTTAGAGACATTTCTTAGAGATTCATGGGAATAGGAGAGTCCTCGGACTTGATTCCCGGACAAGACTTAATCGCACCCATGGACATATGACGAGGCACTCCAAGACAAGGATGCATATTCTTGGCAAACAACAATGAAAGCCGAAATGGGTTCTATGTTTCATAATAGAGTGTGGGAGCTAGTCGAACCACTTAATGGGGTCAAACCCATTGGATGCAAGTGGGTATATAAGGGGAAAAGAGGACCGGACGGGAAGGTTGAAAGCTTTAAATCAAGACTAGTGGCGAAAGGTTATACTCAGAAAGAAGGGATCGATTATGAGGAAACTTTTTCGTCCGTAGCCATGCTTAAGTCCATCCGTATTCTCTTATCGATTACTGTGCATTTCGACTTTGAAATTTGGCAAATGGATGTCAAGACGGCTTTTCCTTAACTAAGTCTTGATGAAGAGATCTATATGCAACAACCCCAAGGTTTCATTGAAACAGACCAAGAACACCTAGTTTGTAAGCTCAAGAAGTCCATTTACGGACTCAAACAGGCATCCAGAGCTTGGAACCAATGTTTTGATCATGTTATAAAGTCTTATGGGTTCGATCAAAACGAGTTTGAAAGTTGTGTGTATAAAAAGTGTGTCGGAACTACATTGGTATTCTTAGTACTATACGTAGACGACATTCTGATCATCGGGAACAATATGAAGGTGTTATCAGACGTAAGGGCATGGCTTTCAAAACAGTTTGATATGAAGGACTTAGGGGAAGCTGGACACATCCTTGGGATCAAGATCACTCGAGATCGCAAGAAAATGATGATAGGCTTATCGCAAGCTTCATACATAGACACTGTCTTGAAACGCTTCAGCATGCAAGATTCCAAGAAAGGATTCGTACCTTTCAGGCATGGAATCCATCTATCCAAGAAAATGTGACCTAAGACGCAAAAGGAGATAGATGACATGAAAGACATTCCTTATGCTTCGGCTGTCGGAAGCCTCATGTATGCAATGCTGTGTACGAGACCGGATATTTGCTTTGCCGTAGGCATGGTGGCAAGATATCAAAGTAACCCCGGGAAAGAGCATTGGACGGCAGCTAAAAACATTCAAGTATCCTAAAAAGAACTCGATAGAATGTTGATTTATCGACCGACACTCCAATCCCCATCGGCCACACCTGACTCGGATTTCCAATCGGACTTAGATTCCGTAAATTATCCGCCTCGCTTAGTGTGTTTTCCATTTGGGAAGTGTAGCCATCAAATGGACGAGTGTGAAGCAAAATGCATCAACGACTCAACCATGGAAATCGGGTAAGTAGTCGCTATGAAGCGTTGAAAAGAACCGATATGGCTTTCTGAGACCTTCTTAGTGGACTTGGATGGAGTTCCAAATTTGTCTAACAATATTTGCTAGGGGCAGTTGCAAATTCAAGGGAACCAAGAGTCCACGAGTCAAACAAGCACACTAAAGGAAAGACATCTTATACGAGAAATCGTTAAGAGAAGAGATATAGATGTGACAAAAGATAGCGTCCCGAGGACAACCTAGCGCATCCATTCACAAAGAGTCGCCTCCTCAATACATTCGAGAGACATGTGGAAGGAATGGGTGTCAAGACCGCTTGTCAATCACTTTGAGTATAAGTGGGAGAAATTATTAGGTTAGTGGTGTAGGTGACATTAGATGTCACGGACTACATGAGACATGTTGTAGTATACTTAAAAGCGGACTTTGAGTATAAGTGAGAGATTGTTGGGATTATAATTTGAAAGTATGCTTTTACTTTGTATAATCGAAACCAATTTTCGGACTTATTTATGAAATAAATTGTTTATCATCGATCGTTAAATATTATCGAATCTTACATATATTTTATTGCATAACTGCTCAATAAGTCGTGACGTGTTACATTGTAGTTAATTTAGTGATACCGATCACGAAAGATTAAATTAACAAATCCGCTTGTAACTAAAAAGTACGTTATTCACGACCTAGATGGAAATGAACAACCCATTGTGAAAGGTTGAAGTGTAAGGCTCGGGATTGACTTGTCTTGACCAAGAGATTACACTAGTGCATGACCGATGCAATCGAATAGGACCTACAGAGGATAAATTCTTCGAAATCGAACAAGGAAGAATTAGACCTCGGTGGTTCGTTATTTCTTAATCTTCGCTCCTTAAATAGGATCACGGGATTGGTAACTATTGCTTTGACTTATCATGGGTAAATAATCAATGAGATTCAATACTTTTTATCTTGGGTAATATTATTAGTCACATGTGATTGCTAAGATTTAATACGAAGAATCGTGTGCAAGTACGCTTGGTTCGATTTGCCCTTGGGAGGTTCATAAACTTTATCATACCAAATCTTGCAAGTGGAATTAGTTTTTCGGTATGGATAATAATGTTGAACCGTTCCTTGACCAAGGACAAAAGATATTAATTAACGGAAAGCTATTTCAAAGGCTTGAATTAATTAATGGGCTAGATAATCTTAAACACGGAAATAATGACCGGGAGCCATATTGACTGTAATATGGGTTAAGATGGATAGTGCAATATTAATTATGTAGTGGGATTAATTAATATTTATGGACTTGAATTATATTGTGGCTCAATATTAGATATTCAAGGTCCATTAGAAGGTTCAATCTTAATTCTCCCAAAGGCCCCCTAAGTAGCCCAACATATAGTCCATTAACTGAAAAATGTGATTAAAATAAAATAAATAATGTTGCTTATTTTTCCAAGAATATTTCGAAAATTATGGATAAAGTTGGGAGAAAGATTTTCTTTGAATTTTGTTATGGAATGAAGATATGTATTCTTGGAATACAAGATTATCTCATTAAATTCAAGAAATCTCCCACTTGGTTATTCATGATGATATTTTCGAAAATTTTGAAATATGGTGGGCAAGAAAGATTTTCTTGATTTTCTTGAAAAGATATTATGGAAGATATGTATTTCTTGAAATACAAGAATATCTCATAAATTCAAGAAGATTCAAATCTTGGAATCTTGCACATAAATTTTGAAAATTCCATAATGATAGAGAAGGTGGGATTTTTGTGGAATATTATAATTATGGGAAAAAGAATATAAGAGATATATTCAAGATTTCTTGGAGATCAAGAAAAGGTTTTCCCACATTGATTTATCACTAAAATTTCGTCCACCTTAGTATCTATAAATAGGGGATGATTATTTCATTCCCAAGTACAATTCCATGTGCTGGAAAAAGTTAGTAAATCCACAAAGGTGGTGCAACATATTTTATTTTCCTTTTGTTAAATCGTTCACAAGAATCCTTCCACCGGATAGTTGAACGAGGGCTAAGGGAATACTTGGGAAGTCCTTACGGTTAGTCTATTCAGCCACACCATTGACATCCCAAGAGGTATGTTCACGTAAACTCGTAGAATTCCGCATGCGTAGGTTTTACGTGAATTGTTATATGCATGATATGTTGTTGGATTATTATTTGAATTAATATAAGATTAATTCATGCTAGTAATAATTAAAGAATTAAATTTGTATTTAAATATTCACCCCGAATAGATCTGTGCAACTTATTCCCCAACAAGTTGTGCCACAGATAGTAAGTTTTTCTTCATACCTGGTATATGATAAATATCTTGGAGTGAAACTTTCTTCGTACTGAACCACGACACGAATTTTGTTTTACCAACATGGGTGATTGGTAATCTTGAATTATTTGCAGTCGCCACCACACTATTGCCTTTATACTTGGTCAAGTTCTGTAATTTATTTTTATCTCCGGTCATATGGTTTGAGCATCCTGAATCGATTATCCAATCATTATTGTAGTCGATCAACTCTGGGACAGTTGCTGTTAGAGCTTTCTCATCCTCTTCCACAATGAAAGATGCTTCGATGTCCCATTCATCATCACTCGTACGTCCCGTACTTGACATGGCTGCATTACCCCTCTACATTTTTCTTCTTTGATCAACAATTCTTAGCTTTGTGACCCTTCTTCCCTCAATTGTAACACGTGCCATTGAATCTCCTATTCTATTGAGATTCATCGTCGCTGTTGTTTCTTTGTTGAGCTCCCCCTGATTTAGAGCTCCTCGATCGATTAGCTGGGTCATCGTCTCTTTTGATTCTTCTGTCATTATTCTTGTTGGGCCGACCTCTAGTTTTACTACTAAATAATGCTTCTTCGTCATTCTTGGATGAGGATCCCAAAATTTGCTTAGCTAACATCTTCTGGCCAGCTAGCAAATTTTCTAACTCAACAAGCGAGGGTTGAGTAGGCCAACCTTGTATAGCAGCAATAAAGTTATATTCCAGCCTCAATCCATGAATGATAATTCTTCTAATTCTTGAGTCGGACATGCCAGCAGAAGAATCCAATGTAGAGATTTCGCGACAGAGAGACTTTACCTTGACGAAATATTGATTTATTGTCATGACGCCTTGTGTGATTGAAAGAAGCTCGTTCTCAAGAAGTTGCAGCCTCGCATCGTTCTTCTTGGAGAATAACGTAGCAAAAGTTTCCCACGCGTCCTTAGGTGTCTTCGTCTCCCTTATGTTCTCCAACATTTTCTCTTCGATTGTGGTCTTGATCGCGAACAATGCCTTGCCAACTCTAATCTTCCACTTCTTTAGAGCGGCAACATCTCCTTCTGGTGGTGTGACATCACTACCATCCACTATCTCCCACAGGTCTTGGCCTTGGAGATATGACTCCATGTACAACGACCACGTGTTATAATTTTGGTTGTTAAGCATCTTAATTCCACCGACCACTTGAAGGTCACCCATCATTGTGGCTCAACCAAACTTAATGACGTTAAGCAAACTTGATTTTTAAAGACAAGCTCCGCAGTACGAAATTGCACACGACACCGCAGTACTCAACTGCACAAATTATGCAAGAAGCTTGACCAACGAGTTTCAAATGACACCAGAAATCGCCTTGCTCTGATACCACTTGTTGGATACCGAGCAGCACTCGAAGTGTGATGTAATTACTTTTTATTAGAGAAAAATAGTAATTACAATCATCACTCCAATTTACAAGACCCAAAAGTTAGACTCTATTTTCTATATGACTCACTCTTTTTGGAGACACACCACACACCACTCTTGCTTCTTCACACTTACTTGATGGTTGCTTACTCACACACATACGTAGGTAGCTATCTTCTAATATTTATAGTAAACTAAGTCGGTTGAATCTGTTGAGGAATGGATAAACCCGACCTCCCACCTGGGCACGAAGGATCATAAACAATCCAACAAAGACTGCATGAAGCAACCTCGGCAAGGGGACCAAGGGATCAGCCCACGTAATTCCCACAAGACTAAACCTTCAAGTCGCAAAGGTCGGCAACTCGGGTAGTCGGCAGTTCGGGAAGTCGCGATGCGATTTCCGCTTTATATCCTCAAGTCGGGAGCGACCTGCACCAGCCATAACTATACAGTTCACGTGGTCAATGACAGCCCCCGACACTCCACTAATCCGCCCTCCACATCCACTCCACGATTGGCGCACGCTGAAGATGGACGATCTCTGGCCGGTCAAGGCGAGATTAATGGTTCCCGATATTGTAGCCCTTTCATAGGCATTATTCCTTATGTAAATTCCCACCCAAAGGGTGGGAGTCATAGTATAAATAGGCCACCACGGCCACCTCTGTAAAAGGTCAAACAGCTTAGACTTCTAGGCACATACATACATCCTTTCCCTGGCTTGGACGCCCCCGGACGTAGTCTGATTCCAAAGACGAACCGGGTCACCAACTTCTTTGTCTCTTTCCCTGATTCGATTCTCTTTAGCATACGCATTTCATAATAATTATTGTTTAACTGAGTAGATAAAAACCAGTTACAACAGAATCAACTGTCATTAGTAATACTAGAATTAGACATTAGCAATACTAAAGTTATCTAGTTGCTCTTCCAAGTTTGACTCTAGAAGAATCCATAATGTTGTGGGCTTAAATATCTGCCGACCTAATAGTTTGGCAATCTTGCATGTTCTTGTCCATTCTAGAAGATTCCAAAGGAAGGAGGTAGTGATATTTTCAATACTATATGCACTTGTCGAATTTCACAGTAGTATGATATCATTCATATTATTTTTAACTCTTATAAAAAACTTAATTCAAATAAAAGTTTATATCATCAGTATTTATAAATTCAAGATCCTGTATTTTGCCTATCCATTAAAAAAAACGAGATTGAATTGCTATGGTTAAAAAAGGTACTCTATTTTAGCTCTCAAACAACTAAGAGTTTTTTTGGCACGGAAAGTAGTATTTTATTAATGCCGGCTTTGGTTTAATTTGTTAGCAACTTGGTTTTAATAAAATGGGTAAGAATTAACCTTGCTAGTAGCTACCTTATGAAAAAAAAATATATCCCAGTCTGTTTATAGATATTTTCTTGAAATTTAAAACGAGCTTGTGAATAAAACATTCATTACTCACTAATTCATCGAATGTCTTTTTTCGAATAATTAATAATTTTTTTTTTACAGGAAAGTAAAGTAATATATTAGATAGCCGAAAAATCGGCTTCAACCACGTACATGATCACCTTTGGGGCAGAGAATGAAAAGTAGCTAGTGTCACAGGAATAAGCAAAATGAGCCAACTCATGGGCCACCTTATTAGCTTTTCTACGAACCCAGTTAAAGACACAAGACTCAAAATTACTACACATCGATCGGATTTCAGCAATGATACCCCCAAAGTATGAGATATCCTCCTTCGGCCTTCTCAAAGCACAAAAGGCCACCTGTGAGTCCATTTCCACGACGATATCCGGTTCTCCCATCTCCATAGCTTTGCGCATTCCATAACGAATTGCCTGGGCTTCCGCCACATCCACTGATAAGGATTCATTGATCGTTTGTGCCATCACCCACTGCACATGTCCAGATGCGTCTCTCAGTACCACTCCCAGCCCCGTTCCAAATCCCGGCTTGCATGCCGCGTCAACATTGAGTTTTTTGGTCCCCGAGCTCGGTGGTTTCCATCTTTCCCCCTCGCTTCTATTCGGAACATCCGGTCTTAGGATCTTTGCTGCCATATAGTCATCCACGTGCTTCCAAGCCATCTCCACAATTTTATCAGGCGACATGCTCAAGTTTTGGAAAACACAAGCATTGCGTGCGTACCAAAGCGCCCATAAGATGCTCGCAAACCGGGGTCTCTCCATTGTTCCCAGACCCAACATAACACCCCCAACCCATTCAGCCAATGGGACGTGATTCACGTTTTTGACATTCCCGTATGGTAATCTTTCCCACACGCTCACAATCTCCGGGCAATCTCGTAATGCGTGTTCTGACGATTCCACTGGGTCCCCACGACGTTTACACTCTGGTTCAACATTAACATACCTTGAAATTAGGTTGAGACAAGATGGAAAGACTCCATGCATAACCTTCCATAAGAACAACTGGACTTTCAGCGTGATTTCCAATTTCCATACCCATCTCCAATTTTTGTCGATCTCGTTTTCTGGTGTGCAGTAATCTCTGTTCATATGTTTCATCATTTCGATATATCCCGAGCGTGCAGAGTACATACCTGATTTTTCAAACTTCCATGCAAGAGAATCCTGGCGATGGGGGTTAAAAGGGAGTGCTAGGATTCTGGGGGCTTCGACGTCATCCAACAGTTGATGTATCCAATTTTCGTTCCAACCTGAGTAGTCGTCCAAGATTAAGTCTCGAACTCTCATATTTTCCGATGCTTCTCCTCTATCAGACAGGACTCGTGACCCCGTATTTTGCATAACCCATGGATCGTTCCATACCTCAACTTTGTTTCCGTCACCCACGATCCAAATCATGCCCAGCTCAAGGATTTTTCGGCCTTCGATAATGTTGCTCCACGTATAGCTGGGATTGTACCCAGCGCTCGCTTCTCTAAACTCTCCCCGAGGAAAGTATCGAGCCTTGAGTGTTTTGGCAAGAAGACTATCCCCGTGTTGAATTATTCTCCACCCTTGTTTCGCCAAAAGAGCCTTGTTGAACACCCCAAGGTCCCGAATGCCAACGCCTCCTTCCCATTTCGGCTTGCATAACCTTTCCCAGCTAATCCAATGCGTCCTTCCTTCATCGTTCTTTTGTCCCCACCAGAATCTTGTAATCGCTGAACGGATTTTGTCCAAGACACCTTGGGGAATTTTAAAACAACTCATAAGGTACTTTGGGATTGACTGTGCTACCGATTTAATTAGTACCAACTTCCCCGCCTGAGATAGTATCTTGCTTTTCCAGTCCTTCAATTTCTTTTCCACTCTTGCCACCAACGTTCTAAAAATCACGCTTCGGGAGCGTCCCACATTTGTTGGTATGCCTAGTTAGATTGCATGATGAGCTACTCTAATCACACCAAGCATAAGTGCCAATTCATCCCCCCTCTCAATTTGAACCCCACCAGAAAACACAATTTCGGATTTATTAAGGTTAATGGCCTGGCCAGATGTTGTCTCGTATTTTTCCAGGATCCTCTTTACACAATTCAATTCCGTAGCATTTGCTCTTCCGAATATTATTGTATCATCCACGAAGAACAACTTTGAGACTACCGGGGCGCCCCTGCATATCTGGACACCATGCAATACCCCATCCTCTACGTTTTTCTGAATCAAGGCCGCCAGCGCCTCCGTACAGAGTAGGAACAAATAGGGGGACAGTGGGTCCCCCTGTCGTAAGCCTCTAGTTGGGAAGAAGTGTCTAGTTGGTTGCCCATTCATCAATACTGAGAACGAGGTTGTACTCACACACCTCATGATAGTGTCGACCAACACCTCCCCAATTCCAATCTTCTGCATCACTCCCTCAAGAAAAGTCCATTCCACCCTATCATACGCCTTGCTCATATCCAGTTTGAACGCATACGAACCCCTTCTCGTGGCCTTATTGTGCTTCATGTAGTGGAACACCTCATAGGCCAACAGTGCATTATCTGTAATAAGTCTTCCTGGGACAAACACTGATTGAGCATGATCAATAATATCGGGTAAAAAGGGTTTTAACCGATTAACAATTGTCTTTGTAATAATCTTGAATGAGACATTACAAAGACTAATCGGTCGAAACTCAGCAGGGGTACGGGGTGATTTAACTTTTGGTATGAGAGCCAAAAAGGCATGATTAAGAACAGCGGGAAGTGCCATGATTCAAAACAACAAGAGTTGAATCGATGACCCTTTTCCCCACAATATGCCAATTTTTTTGGAAAAACATAACGGACATACCATCGGGACCAGGGGCTTTGCAGGGGTGCATTTGGAAAAGAGCTTTGGTAACCTCTTCCTCCGTGAACGGTTTAGACAACTCGTTCATCATGTCCTCCGAGACTCTGTGTTGAACAGCTCCCAGGACTTCTTCCATATCCAGATTACCCTGTGATGTAAATAACTTTGAAAAATATCCCACAAAAACACCCTGAATGTCCTCCTCATCCTTATGAACTACCCCGAACTCATCCATCACCGAGTCAATAGTATTTCTCTTTCATCTCCCACTTGCCACCTTGTGGAAAAATTTAGAGTTCCGGTCTCCCTTCCTCATCCAAACCACCCTTAACCGTTGTAACCAGAATACTTCCTCCCGTCTTAAGAGAGTCGTGACCCTATTCTCCATGCTTCTTGCTGCCTCAGCAGTTTCAGCAGATTGGGGAGCCGCTTGCAATTGTTCTAGCTTTCTCGTGCACTTTTTGAGCTCTTTTGGTATGTCACCAAAAAACTTATCGCTCCATCTTGTGAGCTCCCTACTGCATCCCATAATGTCTCTGGACAAGGCCACTGTACGGGGTTCGCTCAATCCCCGCCAATGATTTTGGACCACGTCGGGACAACCGCTCTCTTACAACCATGCTGCCTCAAAATGGAAAAGATTGGTGGCTCGGAAGCCTCCATTTCTTCTTCTTTTTATCGACCAGTCAATGAATATGGGGCAGTGGTCAGATAGGATATGAGTTAGGTGGAGGACTTTCGCGTTCGGAAATTTCGAGCACCAAAGTGCATTGGCAAGTCCTCTATCAAGCTGTTCTTGAATGTTGTTGCTCCCCGTTTGCTTGTTTGTCCAAGTGTATGGATGGCCCTCGAACCCAAGATCCCATAACCCACAATTTTCCACACAATGTCTGAAGTCCCTCATTCGGTTATCACTCCTAAGCAAACCCCCAATCTTTTCCTGGTCATTCATAATTTCATTGAAGTCGCCGGTACACAACCATGGTAGATCACATCCTTCAGCCAATCTCTCTAGTAACTTCCATGTTTTCCATTTCTGGCCCTCTTTCGGGAATCTGTAGCATCCCGTAAACCTCCATTTATCCACTTCTCCTATCGTCATATCAATATGATTCAACGAGTAGGATCGTAGCACCACCATGCTCTCCGTTTTCCATAAAAATCCAAGTCTGCCTCTCCTACCACCCCCCGACACATCACAATCCACACCAAAACAACAATCGAAACCTAGTCTACTAGCAACACGCCTCAACTCAGGCACAAACAGCTTTGTCTCACACAAAAACACAAAACTGGGACCTTTTGAATGTATTTCTTTTTTAAGCCCCAGAACTTTCTGGGGGATCCCAAGCTCCCGGCAGTTCCATACGAGGCAACTCCTTGCTCTCGGCGGGGCTGCTCCGCTGCAGCCTCCGCCATTTCATTCATGTATGTATCATTTCCCGAGTTCAGAATTCCCTTCCTCTTTTTCTTACTTTCTCCGACATCATCACTCTCGTCCTGCTCATCCACTAATTCAAGTCTGCGTTTCCCAGGTTTCAAGCTACCCATATTCACATCACTCTGGTTGTCATTTTTCTGTCTAGCCAATCTTTTCCATTGTTTTTTCTCTGCACCGGTTTGATGACTTTGGCTATGAGCAGTGTCTGCTATTGCTGCTATTTTTTTGGGGGGGTCTGGTTTAGGTTTGTTAGATGGTAGTGTGTTTGTCTCACTGGGGCTTTGAGTCTGCACAGGTTTGGGGTTTGTGGTGGGGGGTCTGGCTATTTCGGTTAAGGATGTGTGTTGTGGAGTTTTGGATTGAGTGGTGCTCAGTATGGTAGTTTCTTCCACATCAGGTGTATGGTCTGTGATGGCTAGGGACTTATGGAGGGTATGAATAGATGGTCAGTGTTTAAAGTTGGCATGGTTTGAGTTATGGGCTTGGTGGCAGTATGGGTAGGTTGTGCATGGATGTTTGGTATGGAGGATGGGGTGTGGATTACGTGGTTTTCAGCGGGTTTGATGGTGATTAATTCTGGCTTGAAATTCCTCGCTCGTCGGATGGGAGCCGCCTTAATTTTCAACCCAAATTGTAGGTCTAGTGTCTCATCTCTAGCCGACGTTTGGCATGATTTCACAAAATGGCCTATGGTTCCACAATTAAAGCAAAATAGCGGAAGCGATTCGTAAGAGAAAGGAATCCACATACCAGTTCCATTAAGTTTTATCTGGATTCCCTTCATGAGGGGCTTGGTGATATTCAATTCCACTTTGAAATGAACAAACTCCGTTGGATCATCACTTACAGGTTTTTCGTAGCATTCAAGAGTCCCAATCCTGCGGGCAATTGCCATGATAATGTCGTCCTTGCGACAATCCATTGGCAGATCATGCGCTCTAACCCAGAATGAGCGTCGTCGTGATTTGGATAGATGACGGTTGTTCTGCACCAGTTAAGGGTTTGATGGCGAATAGTGAATCATTGAAGTGCCATGCTTGATTTCTTAGGACCCAATCTCGATCTTCAGGGCTATCAAAAGAGAAAAGGATTAATCCATTGCCCCAGTCTCTGACTGATAATTATGTGTGGGGCGGAATGATTTCATCATAATGTCTATGACGACGAAAGTATTCACCGGTTTATCCCCGTAAACCTTACCAACCATACTCACAGACGAGCCCCCTCTCTCTTTTTAACTCTCCGCTAACATTGCGCCCAGATCTAACACATCGTCCTCCTCCTCATTGCCTCCCGTCGCCGAAGCCATTATAACCACTGGATAATTTGGATAAAAAAAGGAGCCCTAGAAACCTGCAAACACAAAGATGCTTTGAGACAGACAAAATAAAGTTAGTCAAAACCGTTCAGGACTCAGGGGCGACCGCTCTCGACACGAAAGAAAAGGAGATGACCAAAGATAAGAAAAGACGAAGATGGATGATAATACTAGAAACAAAGTTTGCAGCTGGTTGACACAGAAGGACCCCAGATCTCGATGATCTACTCAAATCTCACAGTAGAAGAGAAACCCTAATCTCACAAAAGAGAAACCTTAATCTCACGAGAGAGAAATTGGTCACTAGTTGAAAAAACTTAAAAATCATTTGAATAATTAATAATTTTATTATGCCTAATTAACATGGTTATGTTAAGGAATATATATGTTGGGATTGTTGGAGCCTGTGTGAAATGGGGATGCAGTGCGCGGGAGGCGCTTGACCTGTGCTCGTGGTCGAGCACCCCCCAATGCAATGCCAGCTAGGCGCTCGACCAGTGATGAGCTCGAGCGGAACTGCTCGACCGAGGCCCGTGGTCGAGCGGTTTCGAAGGCCCGGACGTGGATTTAGGGTTTCGGCCCAGTGTCATATTTAAACACTTTTGACTCATTATATTTGTATCACTTGAAAAGTATCACTCGAAAATAGTAGATCTCCTGGCTTGGTAGTGCCCCCAGACGTAGTCATTCCTGACGAACTGAGTAACCAAATTTGTGTTCTTTAATTCCTGTTTCTATTATTTTCTCCATAATTGCTGCTTTAATCCTAACAACTGGTATCAGAGCATCTGGTTCAAGGGATCTGGTGGGAGCAATTATGATGGCTGAAGGAAAATCACCTGTTGAGAAGTTTGATGGAACGAATTTCGGATTCTGGAAATTGTAGATCGAGGATTACCTGTACGGTAAAGATCTGTATCAACCTTTGGGTTCAAAGCCTGAAGATATGAAGGACGACGAGTGGAAGTTGCTGGACAGGAAGGCGATGAGTGTGGTTCGTCTGTCGTTATCCGGGAACGTCGCCCTCCATACGGTGAAAGCAAAAACCACAAAGGAGATGCTGGAGATTTTGACTGAGATGTATGAAAAACCGTCTACAGCGAACAAGGTTCATCTGATGCGGAGATTATTCAACCTGAGGATGGCAGAGGATACTGTGATAGCCAATCATCTAAACGAGTTAAATAATGATCATAGCCCAATTGAGCTCGGTTGAGATTGATTTTGATGATGAGGTTCAAGCCCTAATTTTGTTGTCTTCTTTACCAGAAAGTTGGAGTGGGACGGTAACGGCTGTTAGTGCTTTAGCAGGTAAAGTGAAACTTAAATTTGATAAGGTTAGAGATCTGATCATGAGCGAAGAAATTCGCAGGAAAGAATTGGGTGTGGCCACAGGATCAGCCTTGAGTGCGGGAAACAGAGGCAGATCTGAATCCAAGGGGAAGCCAAATCAGGGTAGATCAAAGTCAAGGGGCAAAGATAAGCCTAAGAAGGACAAGAGTCAAGTTGAGTGCTACAATTGTCATGAACTTGGTCATTACAAAAAGGAGTGCAAGGCACCAGCAAAGGCACAAGGGAATACACCAAAGAAGAATGACAACTCAGCAAACGCCGCCACTGATGAGGGCTCAGATGCATTAATCTTGAGCGTAAGCAGTCCATTAGAATCGTGGGTGTTAGATTCTTGAGCATCGTTTCATTCGTGCAGCAGTGCTGACGTGATGGAGAAGTACACTTCCGGGAACTTTGGGAAGATTTATCTAGTTGATGATGAGCCTCTGGAAATCAAAGGGAAGGGGGATGTTCAGATCAAGACACCAAATAGAACTGTTTTGAAGTTGAAAGATGTAAGACATATTCCTGGATTGAAGAGGAATTTAATTTCAGTTGGGCAGCTTGATGATGAGGGTTACAAGGTGATCTTTGGTTGCAACATGTGGAAGATATCCAAGGTGCCATGGTAGTGGCTCGAGGCAATAAGGAGGGAACGTTGTACATGATAGGCAACACCCGGGACAGCATTGCTCTTGCAAGTGAAAAAGGGAATGCAGACTTGTGGCATTGTCGTCTTGGCCACATGAGTGAGAAAGGGATGAAAGTTATGTGTTCAAAGGGCAAATTGTCAGACCTCAAGACAGTTGACATCGGGTTATGTGAGGACTGTGTATTCAGAAAACAGAAAAGAGTGAGTTTTTCGAAGGGAGGCAGAACCTTGAAGAAGCAGAAGCTAGAGTTAGTCCACAGCGACTTGTGGGGTCCAGCACCAGTGACATCCCTTGGTGGAGCATCATATTACATGACTTTCATTGACGACTCTACGAGGAAGGTATGTGTTTATTTTCTGAAAAATAAGTCGGATGCCTTTAATGCTTTCAGGAAGTGGAAGACCCTTGTAGAAACTGAAACGGGTCTCAAAGTGAAGTGTTTGAGATATGATAATGGTGGAGAGTACGAGCTCCGTGAGTTCAAAGAATTCTGTGAGGCGAATGGAATTCGAATGGAGAAAACCGTGAGAGGAACCCCCCAGCAGAATGGTGTGGCAGAACGTATGAACAGAACGCTATGTGAGCGTGCTAGAAGTATGAGATTGAAGTGTAGGCTGCCAAACATGTTTTGGGCAGAAGCAGTTAACACTGCAACTTACTTGATAAACAGAGGACCCTCAACTCCCTTGGAAAATGGCATACCAGAGGAGGCCTGGTCGGGTAAGGAGGTAAATCTATCTTTTCTTCGTATATTTGAGTGTGTTTCATATGTTCACATTGATGTTGCTAGTAGGAGTAAATTAGATGCTAAGTCTGTTAAGTGTACGTTTGTTGGATATGGCGGTGATGAATTTTGCTATCGATTTTGGGATGAGGAAAATTGAAAGATAATTCGTAGTCGAGATGTTGTATTTAATGAGCAGGTGTTGTACAAAGACAGGTTGAGGATATCCAAAGAAGGTGGTTCTGAGACTCAGATTGTGGAGTTAGATATTTCGAACTCGGGTGGGAGCAAGGAGGTTCTAGATGATCAGGAGATTATCGAGGGAGAACCAAGTACACCACCACCAACAATTCCGCTGCGGAGATCCACTAGAGAACGGAGATCTCCTGATAGGTATTCACCTTCTCTTCATTATTTATTGTTGACTGATGGTGGTGAACCTGAATGTTATGTAGAGGCTACACGTAGTGAACAGGTGAGCAAGTGGAAACTTGCGATGGATGAAGAGATGAATTCGTTGATGACCAACGGAACCTGGGAACTAGTTGAGCTCCCTAAGGGCAAGAAAGCACTGCATAATAAGTGGATTTACAGAATCAAAGAGGAGGCTGATGGAAGCAAACTCTACAAGGCAAGACTGGTTGTGAAGAGGTTTCAGCAGAAACATGGTATTGATTATACTGATGTTTTTACCCCAGTTATGAAGCTAACTACCATTCGGTTAGTTCTGAGTTTGGTGGCTGCAGAGAACTTGGTGTTAGAACAGATGGATGTGAAAACAACCTTTCTTCATGGTGATTTAGATGAGGACATCTACATGAAGCAACCGGAAGGATACTTGTCAAAGGGGAATAGTGAGCTTGTTTGCAAATTGAAAAAGAGCTTGTATGGTTTGAAACAAGCTCCATTACAGTGTGTACAAGACCAGATATTGCACATGCAGTGGGAGTGGTTAGTCGGTTTATGGGTAATCCGGGCAAGCAGCATTGGGAGGCAGTGAAGTGGATCCTTAAGTACTTGAGAGGTACTACTGAACAAGCTTTGTGCTTTGAGGGCAAAAATATTGAGTTGGCAGGATATGTTGATGCAGACTTGACATCCAGTGATCTCGACAAAAGGAGGAGTATAACCGGGTATGTGTTTACTTTTGGTGGTACAAAAATTTCTTGGGCTTCTAAGTTGCAGAAGATCGTAGCTCAGTCCACTGCAGAAGCAGAGTACGTTGCAGTTACTGAGGCTAGCAAGGAGATGGTTTGGTTGCAGAGTCTTTCATGTGAGTTGGGGAAGGAGCAAAATGATAGTATTTTGTATAGTGACAGTCAGAGTGCTATTCACTTGGCAAAGAATCCGGCCTTTCACTCAAGGACGAAGCACATTGAGTTGAGGTATCATTACATTCGTTACCTCATTGAGAACAAGATCTTACAGCTGATGAAGATCCGAGGAAATGAGAATCCTGCTGACATGTTGACTAAGGTTGTGACCTTAGAGAAGTTGAAGTTATGCATGACTTCAACTGGCCTTGGAAACTGAGATGAAGGTCTGACACTACTACCAGTGAGAGAGACCGTTGAAACGGAGGAGACAAGTTACAGTTGGAGTCAGTCTTCAGGTGGGAGATTGTTGGGATTGTTGGAGCCTGAGTGAAACGGGGATGCAGTGCGCAGGAGGCGCTCGACCTGTGCTCGTGGTCGAGCACTTATGCTCGGTCGAGCACCCCCTAATGCAACGCCCGCTAGGCGCTCGACCAGTGATGAGCTCGAGCGGAACTGCTCTACCAAGGCCCGTGGTCGAGCGGTTCCGAAGGCTTGGATGCGGATTTATGGTTTTGGCCCAGTCTCATATTTAAACACTTTTGACTCATTGTATTTGTATCACTTGAAAAGTATCACTCAAAAATAGTAGATCTCCTGGCTTGGTAGTGCCCCCAGACGTAGTCATTCCTGACGAACTGGGTAACCAAATTTGTGTTCCTTAATTCTTGTTTCTATTATTTTTTCCATAATTGTTACTTTAATCCTAACAATATATATATATTGAATTAATTCCACCTTTTGTTTTTAATTCAAATTTTTACATGAGACTGAATTTTTTTCATTGTATCAAAACATTGGGCCAATGAATGTGAATCAATAAATTGAACAATGAAAACAACAAATTGCTGCACTATTAGCAATGAAATGTATTTTTCCCATGCCCCATCACATTATCTCATCGATCCTCAACAAGAAATGCCAAACAGCCCCTCAGTTATTATCTATTTAGGATTTTATATAGATTAATAAAATACTTATTTATTGATGAAATTCTATATTTCATTCATATTTTTTTTAATATGCTTGTTTATTAAATGTAAAAATAATAATAAATAATACAAAATGAAGGTATAAAATAGCGGTATTATAAATAATTTACACAATTTAGATATAAAAAATATTATAGTTTGGAATAAATAAAAAAAAGTATGATCTGTTTTTGTGGGACAAAGGATAATATTTATAAGAGATAAATTTTTATTCAAATTGAAAATCGGTTGATTTAGTTAGATTTTTGTCTGGTTAATTTAGCCGTTGTGATTAGGTAATGTTTTGTTCAATCAACCTTTTCTACTTCAGATGAGTTTGTGATTAGGTAATGTTTTGTGAAAAAAGGCTAAAAATAACCGAATGAGAATATCTATTCCATAATTGGTGTTCCATTTTATATTTCATAATATGGATGAATGACACGTGGAATAATAAAAATTATCCAACGGACCACCATACCCTGGGTCCATGTGTTAAAGATTCAAAATGAATGAAACACCAATGAAATACAAAAAGTAGAACAGGGGAATCGAACCGAAAAATAACGAGGAAGTAATTTTAGCCTCTTTTTAAACAAAACTTGCACATATAGACATTACACGTGCACGATATATTATCAGATTTTTCAGTTTTTTTTTATATAAAAGTGATTAAAACAGTATATATATGGGGCCAAAATTTCTATGAATTCGAATACATCGTAAACTTTCATTTTATGTATTATTATTATTATACATACATAATAATAATATTATTATATATACAAAATATTGCTATTTAAAAATTTACTTAGTTATACACAATAGTAACAAATTTTGATAAAAGTTCGTACGAGACAGTCTCATACATAAAATGAAGTACAAATTAACGCACACAAATTAACATCTATCTCTTTTAAAGTGTTAAAGAGTCATGTCCAAATTATGTCTCATAGGTCTCACTTTGATATCGTTTCATGCAAATTAAATGTGCTACTAACACTTTATATTCTTTTAAATGTGCTTCTAACACTTTAGTTCGTAATTGTTTCTCTTTTAATGATTGGATCATCAATCCTATATTAGTGTTAGATTGTTATTGTCTATACATGTAATTTTTTCGGGTATCCCTTATACCCATGTTCTAGTTAATAAATTTTTTTCTTTACCGACCAAAAAAAAAAAATTTTAAAAAAATCTGTCCAAATTATATCGCATTTTACAGTGAGATCGTCTTATGTAAGTGACTCTAACACTTTACATCTTTAAGAGTAAGATTCAAGAAATAAAAATAAAAATCATGTTACACTGAGTGCAAAAGAAACCTAATCTATGTTCATATAATAAGTTGAAAATTATGGATAAGTTGGTGCATTAAACCATTGAAGATAAGGATGGAAAAAACTAGTGGAAAATACTCCTATATAATCTACCCTTACATAATTTCCAATTTTCATCATCTTCCAACACACACCAAATTTAAAAATAAAAAAATAAAAATGGCCTCAACAATTTCTTCTTCTTCTTCTTCAAATGGGCGTACATGTCTTTGCTCCCCTACGTCGCACCCGGGTTCATTCCGGTGCAGCCTCCACCGGAGCTCCGCTCCGATCCAGAAAAAGAACCGGGTCGACCCGTCGACGGTGTCGAAACCGTTAGTAATGAAGTTGATAAAGCCCAAGGCCCACGATGGTGCTCAAAGGAAAAAGGATTAATTTCGAGCCCGAGCCCAAGCCCAAGCCCACCAGATTTTGCAGCTTCAATCATGTTAATTCCGCTCTTCACAATAATCAACTACTCGTTTCTTGATTTTTTATTTTTTATTTTGTCCAATAATAACTCTTTCTTGGGGTTTTTTTTTTTTTTTTTTAAAATTGTAAATACTTCTGTATATATGTTTCTTCAGGATGGAGCCTTGGAGGGGTTAATTTAATTTGTGACTTGACGTGGTGTTATAGTGTGAAATACACGGTGAAGAATCTTGAATGCTTGTTTTTTTTATTATTCTTTTATTTTGAATAAATCCAGGTAGCTCTAGTGTGTATTTTTAATTATAACAAAATTATAATGACATTCCACAAGCATGTTAAAAGTAGTTCGTTTAATTTGTTTGTGAAACTCAAGTTCTTAATAAAATCAAGCATGTTGCACCACCATATTCTCTTTAGCTAGTATTAAATTATTAATAAGTGTTATGCTCCCTCCGTTTGTAACAAGTGATCTTTTAATTTCTTTTGGTGAAAATAAAAGGGGTATACATTGACAAATTTATTCTTAATTAATAAAGATAAATTAAAAATTATAATATATTTTTTAAAGTAGAACTAAGGGTAAAGTTGAAAGAAATGTTGTAAAAAAGGCTTAAAAAATTATTTAATATTATACAAACAAACAAAAGAAGAGTTGGTATGCTATGAAATTTTTTTGTCGTGAAATTGGTTTCTTTACAACTGGTTCTTTTTTTTACAGGTATGATCCTTCAATTATTACAACTAATAGCTTAATACTCTTTTATAATATAAATCACACATTTTAGTTATTACTACTAATACATACCGATGTAATACAAGTTACACCTTTTAGTATTATGAGTAATACCCTTTATAGTAAAAAGTTATTATTCTTTAGTTATCACAACTAATATCTTTTAGTAATATAAATCACATTTTTAATTAGTTTCACATATTTTTGTGTGTAATTTGTTCACTTTATATATACTTTGCCAAAAGAAAAGTCAAAGGACACTTATTATAAAAGGGTAAAATTTTAATTGAGCCTATTTAATTTAGTCATTATCCTGTGCAAACAGTAAAAATAAAGAAATTGCAACCAAAATTGAATTTCTTACGTTGGGCTAGCTGAAGGCCTGCTGGATTAATAACTTCAGTTCAAATTTCTTTAACCTTTTATAACTATTTTCTTTCCTCATATTTTTAGAGCCCAAATCCAATCTCTTTCATCCTTCATTAAATATATTTACTTGTCTTGGGCCCAAATCTTATTATAGAAAAGAAATTTTGGGCACAAATTTATATTCTCTTATTATTATTATTTTCTTGATTTTTGTCTTCACTAATATATTAGTTTTTATTTTATTCCATTCCAAAATCCAAAAAAATGTCTCGAACCTGCAGGCTAAGCCGCTAAGAGCGTCTCCAACTGCCTCTGATCTCAACGCAAACGGCAAATTTGCCACAATTGCCCCTCCAATGGCTACGCAAATAGCAACTCAATTTGGGTATTGTGAACTGTGATGAAGCAAATTTGTTCAAACTTTTTTTTTAAATTCTTTTGTGTATTATTTTAAGGGTTTAAATATGTGTATTTTATTTTTACTAATTTTTACATTAGCTTTAATATTATGTATTAATTTGATATTTAAATGCGATTATTATTATTTCTAGAAAATATTAAATTATTTCAAAATTATGTGTATAATTGTTTGATTTTAAATTTTATAATTTTAGATCGTATAATTAATATGAGCACAAATTGTTAAATTGAAAAATAGTAAGACAACATTAAGTAATTTAAATTACAAAGTATAAATGATAAATAAAACTTCATAATATAAATATATTACGAAAATTTAATATTAATAAGATACGATAAGCATACACACCTAATAAGCATAGCCACACAAATGAAATACAAATTAAACATTCATAATATGATGAATTTTAGAACGGACCTAAACCACTTCCAGATCCTCCCAAGTCACCAAAATATTGCTTGAAATTGTTGGAGTAGTTTTCAAATTGAGTTTGTTGTGAACTTTTATGCATAATTTTGAGTTGCTCAGTCTGCCACCATTCACGTATTATTTATAGTATTGCTATGTAATTGTGATGACTCATGTATTTGAATTCTGGTATTTTATATAATTTATTGTTTGCAAGAATATTTTATATCATTGAACCAATGTGTTTTAATAATTTTTTTATTAAATTTGCTTTTTTTTTGGTTAGTTTAAATATATATAAAAATTATAATTTAATTATAAATAAATGTTCGATAAATAAAATATCAAATTGATAAAGTTAAGAATATTCTTAAAATATTCTTATTTGAGTTAAAATTTGAGTTTAATGATTGAAAATAATTTTATTGTTGGAGATAAATTTGATGGTAAATTTGAGATTTGAGTTGTAATTTGAGTTTATATGACAGGAGATGCTCCAAGGTTACCAAAAAGTATCATCACAATTTATAATTGAAAGAGTTGAGCTTGACTGACATTATGAATAGAATTTTAAAATATATGGAATCTTTATCCCAAATGTATAGGATAATCAATGAACATTTATAATAAATACATAAATATATATTTATATTTCTTAAATAAATAACACATCTATCTATAATATATGTGTGTATATATTTATTCAGGTAAAATATATCCACTAGGATCAGTGGGAAACATCCGTAAAAAAAAAGATAAATGTGAAAGTTTTTACGGTTGAAACCTGGTTATGAAGTGTAATTTATATTATTACTTTTTAAAAAGTGTGTGACTTTTTACTATAAAGAGTATTATTCATAAAAGTGAAGGGTGTGACTTGTATTATAGCAAAGAATGTCGCAGTGATAACTGAAGGGTGTTATTTATATTATTAAAGTGTGTGATTTATATTACTAAAGAATATATTTATAAAAAAAACCAGTTTCACGGTAAACAAGTTTCACAGCATACCAACTCCCAGAAAAAAAAATTACTCCCTCCGTCCCTTATTATTTTCACACTTTCCTTTTTCGTCCGTCCCTTATCAACTTGCACGCCTTAAAATAGTAAAAAATCTCACAATCTCCACTCTACAATCTCTATCCTCACAATTTTTACCCTTCATCCCCTTTGAAAAATCAATAAAACATTAAAAAAACTATTTTTTTTCTTAATTTGTGTGCAAAAACAAATGCATAATGTTGGTGGGTGACGGAAGGAGTATATTAAATGATAGGTAGTACACATGTTTGGGCCTACAATAAACAGAATCAGGAAGTCAGTTCTGAATTTAGAGTAGATGGGTCAATTTGAAATTGGCCACTTCTGTATAATTTAATTAATTATAATTCAAACAATAATCTAAATCTTAAATTGTTTATTTAATAAGACACATTCAAACTAACTTTTTACGTGTCACGCTGATAAAGAAAGGAAATCAGTTAAATTTAAAAAAAAAATTGAAAAGGTAAAAATTATTGGATCACATAGTTCACAACATGGCACGTACGTACGATACGTGGCAAACGAAGTATAAAAAGTAATGTCATGAATAAACGGCCATGTGGCCACGTGACATGTTTTTTTTTTAAATTTTGTTTAAATATGATTTACAAAAATAATATGGAGCAAAATAATGCAATGATTGGTCACGGGGAGCATAATTATTAAATCAAAGAAAAAAAATATTTTTATTAATTGATTCTCTTTTTTTATATAAAAAATATCTAACAAAAAATTTCGATCGACATAATTTGAATCATAAACTAGAAATAATTTTTTTGAAAGGAAACTAAATGGAGTTTGACTACAATCTTATTGACAATTTTGAATCCAATAGCTCACATTATAACACAAAACGAAATAAAATAACTAATGACATAAAGAAATTGATAGTGCATTGACTCCAGAAAAAAAATTAATCAGAAAAAGATATCCATTCCCACCTGGCCACTGAGCTCCTCAATTGAGTGGGAACCCAAGTTCGATTCTCTTTGGGAATAAATTGGAGTATGAGAGTTATAAGGTGGTTTGGTGAATTTGTGGAGTGTTTGAGTGCTTGGTGTACTAACTACTAACAACTAACAACTAACTTTGTCCGATCAAAAAAAAAATTAAAAATGAATAAACGGTATATAAAAAGTACACATTACAAGAGTAATCACTGTATAAGAAGTCATTAGCAATTTAGAATTTTCTTAGATTTGAGGATCCACTCAAGGTGAAATTACAAAAGAGAGAAATTCTTCTCCTCTTTAAAACAACTTTCTTCAAAAATTAATTTTTTTCTTTTATAAAAAAAAAAATTGATCCAAATTATGCATATCCAAATTTCAACTGTAAATTTATGCCCATTTTTACAATAAAAAGACTCGAATGGATGTTGAAGTGTTCAATAGCTCGAATAACTAGGAATGGGGCCACAATTTTGTCTTAATAACATGAATTTTTCATAAAGTAAAAGGGACAAATTTATAATTTAAAAGGTGCAAAATGATAGTAAAATTTTACGAATCTAAAATATAAATAATAAGAGCTTTTGAAAAAAAAATTAATAAAATAATTTGTATATTAAAAAAATTAAATTCCATGACCACCCTGACTCGGTCGTTGCAAAAATAATTATTATAGTATTAAAAAATATGGACCACCATGTACGCCAATCCAAACATCAAATAATTGCAGTGAATTGTGGTACCATTTTGGTGACATTTTACATACCCAAATTTGAAATTCAACTCGTTCACAATATCAACAAATGTTACAATTGATAGAAAAGGAAAGATTGGAGGAATATTTGAATTTGCTTTAATATATTCATGACTTTATTCACTTGGGGAAGGAATCTTAACTTCTGATTCTTCAATCACGTGAAAGTGACACCCATATATATTTAAGTTTATTTCTGCAAAAACTCTTCTATAAAATTTGTTCATACTACAAAAATGATAACATAACACTTATAAATTGATATCAATATTTTTATAAACTAATACATATAATATTTAATGATATGATCTCAGTTTACAAGTGTAATTATTTAATTTATAAATATATTTTTTTTGTAACTCAAGATCCTCCCAAGGAAATCCACTAATTATAATTGTTAAACTCTTTTGATGGCCTCAAGAGTCTTCAAAAATTCTGCTCAGATGACCGATTATCTCAAGAGTTGATCACACCTTGCAGGAAAAATTGTCTTTTTTTTAATTTAAATATCATAAGCCTACAAGGCCAACCCTTGGGGTTTTTTAATTTATAAATATATAGTAGTATAAAATTTATATTATGAACAAATTTAACAGAGACGTACTCATTTAGACATGAAAAACTTGTGTGTGAACTGTATTTCTTTAATTTAAATATCAGTGTGAATATGTACACACTATCAATGTTATTCATAAGAGATGCTCTCTCCGTCCACCAAAATTATACACATTTCACTTTTGCACGTAGTTCAATAAACGAGTTTTGCATTAATAATTGAAATAATAAAGTTATTTTTTAGGATGTGTATGATAGATGAGGCTTAAAAGTCATTTTATCATTTCAATTATTAATACAAAATTCGCTCGCAAAAGCTACGTGCAAATAATAAATGTGCATAAATTTAATGGACGGAAGGATTATCATTTATTATGTTTATGTCTACAAATTATTTTTAAAAAATACTTTAATTTTTTTAGCAGTGATAATGTTTTTGCATAACGATAATAGAGTTCACTATTAATTCGAATTGACCACAAATTTACTTTTTAATCTATGCTACTAATAAAACTCAATCCAATTGTGCCATAACATGTTATAAGATAGCTAGCATATTAAAATATGTGGTATAACAAGTTAAAACACAATCATCAATTACCCGTGCTTACAAAATTTTGTGGTGTAGGGCCGTGTGTGTATATGTAATTATACCATGTTAATATATAGTGATAAATCTTTGATGGGGTCGAGTAACTACCTTTGGGCCTGGGAGTAGCTCGTGGGACAAATGGACAAATGTTAAGATAAAGATCAAATAAAAAAATTGATTTACAAATACATAAAGCAACTAGGTATATTTAGATCTAGTTCTATCACTGTCACTGCACTAAAATTGTAAAAAGAAATTACTTTTTAAAAAACTAAAATTGTTTGTGTCATTGTTTCGATGCAAAAAAATTGTATATAGGTGGTCGAAGTGATTCTCTGTTCAGTACTGGGAGGTATTTTTAGAAAGGAAAAACTTGTTTGAGAGACTAAGTCTAAAACAATATAAATTAACATAAATTAACATCTATATCTTTTAAAATGTTATTTTCACTAACATCTATATTTCTTAAAATATTGAAGGATAATTCCCAAATTATTTTTCGTCTCACCGTAAAACGCTCTCTTATAAGGTATACACTTATAGTAAAGGTTTGTTGTTAGTCCGTATTATGTGGATTTTGATGTGGCTGTGTTGTTTTCTAACTGACAAACAAGATATGGGACGTGATGAACACATATTGGTAAATATAACACGTGACGAACACGGATTGATACGGGAATAGAGAGTAAATATAGAGGTGTTGAGTGGAAAAATTGTGTCCCCTTTTATTGACCTCTGGGGTTTATTTATACTGATTTGAAAAGAATATGTTATGTTTTTTTCAAGATAAGAGTACATATGATTGTGACACGTGTCCTGTGGGACTCTCTTTTATTGGCATCCATATTAAAATCAATCTTTCTTTGTGTTTGAAGTCTTCGACTTGTCATCCATGTCTTTTGTGCCAAAAGACGTTGTCCTCCTTATAAATTAAAGTATTAAATCGATGGTTGTATTAGCCTCTCAGGGTACCATGTGTTTTCGCCCCATTAATTTTGGTCGAACACACCTTCATCCTCATTTTTTAATTCAAATTCAAAAAAAAATGTCCATTTAAACAAAGTTAATTCAAAGTGGCGAAACAGAGTAACATAAAAATACCTTTTGGGCTTTATTTGGGTGGGTGCTTCCTAGGGCTTTTTTTCACTTTACTATCACATTAAGGTGGGTGCATAAAATTGAGGGTTTTAAAAAAGGTACTTGTTTATTATTATTAAAAGAGTTGATTGAACATGTAATTAAATGGTAAAATATGCATAAAATTTTAAGAAAAGATTGTTTTATTATTATTTTAAAAAATAGATAAAAACGTATTTTTTATAGGGTTAAATGGTAAAAGGAAAAAATGTTTTTTTATAAATTAAATGAGATAAATTTTAAGACCGGACTTTAGTTTATTAAGTTTGACGTAAAAATAAATAAACAAGTTTTAAAATGTTTGAGGATATATATAAAAGGGGAAAAAATAATTTATTGCTTTATTTTTAGAAATGTTCAAATTAAGGGTATTGCTCATAATTGGGAAAACAATTAATGAAGGGTGTGATATTATTCTATAATTTAACATTAAGTTTAATTTATATTACAACATGAATATTAATAATAGTGATAATTGAACCGGTTTTTACAAAAAGAATATTTGAAATTGAATAAACCTGTTTTATTCTCTCGGGGAACCTTCATTTGGAGTTATAATTATAAAGGGATAATTTAATGATATTTGATTTGAATGGTATAACATTTTACCTTTATAAAAATATTATTGTTAATTTAATTACTTTAAAAACAAAACATATGAAATTTAAATTCCAATGGATTTGTTGACCCGTAAATTTTAAAAAAACTAAAATTATAATTGTAAAATAAAAGCGATAATAGCCTTACATCGAAGAGATCTAATTTATATTACAATCATTTCAATTATTTTTCATATTAATATTGATAATTGAACCAAATTCTTTATTATTTTTTTGAACCAACCTTTTTTTTTTATTAAAATCTTTTTTTCTTCCATTTATCGTTTCGATTATGAAAGTCTTTATTGATGGATTCTTTTCGACCATGCAAGAACTCGATGGTGGTGTTGCCATAATAATTCTTCATCTTCTAGAACAAATTTGGAGTTTTATGGTAATTATAAGGACTGGATTAACGATTTTCAACAAACAATTTGATTTAGAGGTTTTAAAGATATTATTTATTTGGGATTATTCAAGAATTCAAAATTTGGTGTCTTAACTTAACTAAGTAACAACTAACATTTAATTTTTTACACGCCCATCAAAAAAAAAAAAAAAAAAATAGTGATATCTAACACAAATGTATGTCTTTTTTTTCTAAAAATAAGTTTGGGATGATAAGTTTGGAGATTTATTTACTATTTATGTCCCATAAATATTGACTTATGAAATGAAAGTTATCAAAATTAAAACATTTAAATTTTTTGCTCATTTTTTTTCCATTTTGTTCTTATGGTTACTAATTTCACAACAATTACTAGTAACAAGTATTGTCACACCATTTGCCAGGTAAAAAAAAAAATTACTAACAAGTATTAACAAAAGATGGATATGAGACAAGTCTATTTATAATTTTATGGGACATATTAAAATAAAACACAAGCCCATCTTTATGGGAACGATGTAATATTAAGTTTTATTATAATTTTTTTTATTAAAAATATGAGCCCAGGACTCAATCGGGAATTCCGGATCAGCATCCGGATCTATCTCTTATTCTCGTTCTTTTCAGTTAAATCTCCAACTAGTAATTAATAGAAAATATTGTTTCTTTAATTAATTCATGTGATGTAATATATTTATATAAATAATTTTGATACTTTACTTTATTGGTTTTACTATACAGGCTTCAATCTCCATTGTTCAGGTATTCCTTTTAAAAAATTATTATTATTTTGTGTATTAAAATAAAGAATTTTGAGAATATAGATGTTAAACAAACATATCTGTTTTCGGACCGTTTCATAACTAAAAACCTAGTCTATATTAAATTAAACTAATCCAGGTTTAACCGATATACTTAACTCCAAATAGTTTATGTTATCCTTGAAAAAAGGGGATTATTTCCACCAAAAAATGATTAAAATTAAGTTAACCCGAGTTAAGTACGTGGTTAACGGAACATGACACAATTAGGGAGGATTTGGGTATTTGTAGACAAATGTTAGGTTAGATTAAGATAGAAGTAAATAATAATTTTCTCCAGGCTATTAGGGCAACAGCACAAAAAAAAAAAAAAAATCGTCACATTCATAGTACGTGTCAGAATATTAAATTGTGAGTCCAAAAAACAAGTGACATATGGTGCCAAATTCGGCGCCTCACGAATTTTTTTCCAAACACATTCACCCCACTTCACTTACTCCACGTGACCCTCACGCGAGTAATAATAATCTAATTAAAATTGGGATGAGTTTATAAATACTTAAATAGCCTAACATAAAAATAATTTTTTTTATCATAAAATTTATAATCATTCTTTTTAGTCAAGAGAATATATTTTTTTTCAATTTTACCCATTTTTTATGCTTTCATTATTTTAAATAGATTATCATATATACACCTCTGCATCAACATTATTCCAAAATCATCATCCTTCAATTAACCTCGTATCACTATCACTTCAAATCAAATATCGCTTTCCTAAAATCGCACTCACCATTTTATCAACCCCGCAATCATGAACTATCACTATCGCATCACACTTATTTCAACCATGTACCACCTTATTTTAACACCGCATTTACCATCGCCAAAATTTCGCACTATAATTTAATTCAACTTGTACCATCATTTTTAAATTTGTACTACAATTTAATTAATTTCGTACTACACTATATTAATTTCGTACCACCGTTTTTTTTTTAATTTTTTGTTAACTTCTTTAAGGGTATAATTGTCCAAAAATTAATTCTCTTGGCTAAAAAAGAATGAAATAAATAACCTTGATAAAAAAGAACTTTTTAAAGGAGAAGATGTTAAAAATAGGGGTTTTCTCATTAAAATTTGTTTTCACATTTTTTTGTTGTTGAAATGTTTAAATTATTTGCATATCCCAAAAGTAGAAATTTGCTAACAAAATTTACACTTATTTTACATTTATGCAATTGTTTTTTCTTACCCAATTAATACAATTTATTTTGTCAAATGTGGATAGCTCAAGTGGTTAAAACTCCATTACTTGAGATCCCGAGGTCTTGGGTTCGAGGCACGCAGAGAAAATATTTATTCCTTCTTGTGGTGATCCCCCCTTATAGGGTTGCAGTTCCGAGTTGCAGTTTAAGGTGATCCCACTCTTGTGGTGCTTGCGGTTTCGGTCTACAGCGAGATGAAATGATGTTGTCATGTGCTCGATGGTAAAATGAATTATTATAATTAATTATTTTAGAAAACTATTGTAATTAATTACTTTAAAAAATACAATTCTTTTATTAATGTTTTTAAAGGTTGATGTGATTTTTTATTTCCTCGAGTACAAGCAGTCATCACCAAACAATACAACAGTCCACCATAAATCTTACAAAACAAAATTACACATCAGCAATGATGCATTCAACAAGGTGGGAATCCTAAAAGGGGTGTTAGTGAGTCAAGTTAGGAACTACTCACGTTCAACTCGTAATTTTTTTTTTAAAATTGATTCGAGCTCGAGTTACTCAAGTAGCTCTCGAGCTTGAATTTGAGCTCAACAATAATAGACTCCGCAGGCTTGTAAGCTTAATCGAACTCACATTATTTTACATAATTAATATTTTTGTAAGTTATTGAGTCGAGCCGAATTGAGCTCAAGTATTTTGAGCTTTTCATGAGTCGAGCTCGAGTTTAAAGTTATTGAACTCGAACATGTTCGAATCAAGTTTCGAACTTCGAATTTTCTAATAGAGTCGAGTTCGAGCTTGACACCACTCTCGGCTCATTTACAACCTTAAATGCCAATCATGAAAAAAAACACAAAACCAAACATATTAACTTTTATTAACCATTCAATATTTCAAAAATCTACACGAGCAAATCTTAGTGAATTTACTGATATATACTCCCTCTGTCCACAATATTTATATCCACTTTTTTGGGCAAAAGATTTAAGAAAAATGTAGATAAAGTAGATAAAATAACATTATTATAGTGTATTATGGAGTCCACTTATATATAAAGTGGTTGTTTGTGAGTGTAGTTGAATGATAAATATAAAGTGTATATTTTCATAAACGGTGTGAGAATAAATTTGGTAGACAAACAAATAAGAAAAGTAAGAATAAATTTGATGGAATTGAGGAGATATTTTTAACCTTTAATTTTTTTTTTTTCCTTCGAACAAAGTTAGTTGTTAGTGGAGTTATTTTTCTAGACAAAAGAAGATATATTCAAGATTTCTTTTTGTTTTAAAGACTCCACAAATTCACCAAGCCACCTTATAACTCCCATACTCCAATTCGTTCCCAAAGGGAATCGAACCTGGGTCTCCCACTCAATTGAGGAAACATCAATCGCTTGTTACGTGGGTTGAAACAATAATGTTGATAGCTAGTTTAAATGGATTAATTGTGTGGAATATGGCTTTTTGTAGTAACTAACTAATCAAACAATGAGAGCTCAAATGATTGAACTTTGAGCTCAAAATTAGATTAAAGATTAGAAAAATCGAACTCACATTATTTTACATAAATAAAATGCTTTTTGAGACTAAAATGAGCAAATTTTTTGCCTCTTGTATTTATATATTTCGACATTGGACCATTTTTTAGTCTTAAGTGCCCCAAACATATTTATACTACATGGGAGAGTACATTACACTTTATTTTTTTTTTTTTAGACATCAAATGGTCAAACTTCCATTTAATGTCCAAGATATATCATTTTACATTAATTTCACATCTCTTTTTCATAAATCTCGGAGCTCTTTGGAGCTCTTGAGAGATATCAGATGGATGATGAATTGACAAAGTAGTAGACACCCAAACAAGTCCCCTCACCAAGCTTATCCTTAACAATTAATTTTTTGTAAGTTAGTTCTTCTCGATCTTTCCCCAAATTAATGTTGACCAAAATGTTGTCGAATATGACATTTTGTAGTTCAAGTCATTGACTTAGCTACATTTGGATGGTTTTCCGACTTAACTTATTATACTGCGACATTAACTCCCCCTTCGAATGACATCAAATGGTCGAACATTAGATTTTTACAGTTGTACTTTCCGAGAACTCGACAAAAGACCTCTTGCACTTTAGCTTTCAGGGGCGCTTAGGATTGTGGGAGCTCATTGAGCCAGCTCATAGCGGATAATGCTAGATGGAGCTCATCGAGCGAGCTTTTTAGAGCTAGTCGATGAGCTCTCAATGAGTTAGTCCTATTTTCGACAACTCATTGTTCATATCATTTATTTCATAAGCTTTGACCACTTTTCATTTTCATAGGATTTTCCCCGAAGGAAAGCTCTATGAGCTCTATGTTTTGAATAACTCCTTGAGCTCTTTATTTTCAATAAAAATTTATCTTGGACTTTACTTGGGTGTGGCGACTTAATTTATCTTGATAGCTAGAGTCCATCTCATGTGGGCTAGCTTAATGTCTATTGTCGATATGATTTATTTTTGAGTTTTATTTTTGTTCCTTCATTTATCGAATTTAATCACTGAAATATTAATGGACTTGTGCCGGATTAATAGTGACACAACAAATAATAAGAATAATTACTATGGTATATAAAATCTTGAATCAAGTTATTAATATATACAATTTTTTTAAAATTTACTAATAAGTACAAATAATTGCATATATGCAGTCGAAGTCGTACACAATGTGCAAATGCATTTACTTATGTGCAATCTTTTTATACCTATATATCGTTTTAATAATTTAAATTAGAAAGTACAATGATAAATGAAATTTCATAATATAAAAAAACTACGAAAACTTAATCTAAACAAAATAAATGTCAAATAAAAAAAAAAATTAAATTGATAAAATTAAAAATATTCTTAGAATATTTTTATTTGAGATAAAATTTGATTTTAATGATGGTAGATAATTTGAATGTTGGTGGCAAATATATGTTTTGAGTTGTATTTTGAATTTTTGAGTATAAACCATTGAAGATACTCTAAATAATTAGAAATTTAAAGATATAAATTAAATTAAGAATTTAGAAACAATTTTTTCTTTTTAATGGATAGACTCAGTAAAAAATGTATTATAATATTTGGGTGCCATCACGTCAAGATATGTCTATCTATTAATCGGTCAAGTCAAATACGACTCATGTATTAATCTTTTGTATTCCGTTACAATCTCAAGTCTTTTATTACTAAAATATTTATTCAATCTGATCCCTCCCCATGATAAAAAAACAATAGTATTTACCTTAGTTGAAAACTAATTATTTATCTCCCAAATAATTTGATATTTTAAGTATAATCTTAACCATGCAATCATTCAAATCTTTAAACGAACGTTTTCAAATCATCTGCAATCGTAATTACCATGATTCAATTCCCTAAGTAAGCCTTTTTTTTTTAGTAATTTACACTAGATTGACCATAAAATAATACAATAAACAAAATTTACGTGAGAAAGTATTTTATAAAATGAGGCGAATCATTAATTATTATGATTGTAATGATTGAGATGGATTAAAATTAATTATTTTGATATGTTGTGATTGAGATGGATTAAATGAGATACGGTCGGTTTACTCTTGCATTATATATCTTGATATGCCAGGATGAAGATGAATCAAATGAAATATACCAATTTAAAGTGATATTTAATTTGTGTATAATCAGCTGGTCTTAAAAATAAACCTTCATAAGTTCATATTGAGGAAAAAAAATGATAATTATAATTTATTAAAACTCATGAATATGTTAAGTACTCCTATAGGATCAAAACAAAATGTCGTAAAAAGTTTTAAAATTTATTTACCAAATATATTTTATGAATTTTTTTTTGAAAGGAAATATATTTTATGGATTGCAATATGGTCAAAGATTAATAAATACTCCACTGTCTAATTTTATTATTTTTACTTTCCTTTCTAAGATGTCCAATTTTTATTATTTTCATTTCTCTGTTTGGTAAAAATCATAACCCACATAATTTTTATTTTATTTTACCTACTTTATACTATACTTTGTTTACTTTACACATTGTGCCCAAGAAAATGTGAGTAATGAAAGGAGTATATTTATAAAATTTTCATGGAATACATTTAAAATTATAATTGCATCCTTCACATGCGATGTGACTTTCCTTATTTAATGAACAATAACATGTGTATTATGTAATCCGCAAGTTTATGATCCACCTGAATCATATTTATAAAGCAAAATCCGATATAAATATTAAAATAGAGCTCCGTCCCAATACCATCTCAGACAGACAGACAGACAATACTAGTCCTAAATATTCTTAAATTTCAAATTTGGCTAATAATTTCAAAATATACTAATAATAATTAAAATTCATCAAATCAATTAAAAAAATGATTGAATATATAAATTGGTAATCAAGTAAAAGCATAATAGTGTCACGCGCCAGCTATAAAGAAGCGTGATGGGTTTCTGATAGCCCAAAACCCTAACCAAACGGCCGTTTCACTCCCGAAATCCCCAAAACACCCCCAAATTTCGCACTATCCACAATAATGCCATCGCCGCCTCTTTCCTATATAACCGCTGCTTCAGGTAGTCTAATGTTTGCCGAATTAAACACCCAATCGGCCTTCCTTCAAACCCTCTTTTTCCAGATTAAAAAAAAAAAATATTCCTAAGAGTACAACCAATGGAAGCGTCCTCCAGAAACAACAGATCCTCGCATGGTACAACCTTCCACAGCCACTTCCAGCGCTCTCTCTCCCCCTCGGGTCGATTCTGCTCCTCCACCTCCACCTTCACCGCCCGATCCGCGGCCCGGCCCGACCAATTTCTCGCTCGATCCACCAGCCCGACCCGCGTCAGCCTCGGCCGATCCGTTTCCCCTTCTTCGTCGGTCCGATTCTCGACTTCCAGAAGGCAATCGATCGCGTCTTCGCACTCGCAATCGCACCACCATAGATCGTTGCCGAAGAAGACGTGTATGTGTTCCCCTACGACGCACCCGGGGTCGTTCCGGTGCAGCCTGCACAAAAACAGCATCGCGCCTGGGTACGGTAGCAGCCAGACGACGTCGTATCGGTCGAGTCATCAATTGAATATGCGGCGTTCGGCGATGACGAATTCGCTGGTGAGAATCGGGACCGTGGAGGGGGATTTGTTGCGGAGAGCGCTGGCGGCGCTGATTCGGCCGTCGTCGCACAGCCTACGCCGCCGTGACGACTTCCGGCCGCGCCCTAGCCGGCTCTCCGTCATGTCGAAGGCGGAGGAGTTATAGCGAAGTTGAATTTCTCATTTCTGTCTCTGCCCCTTTGTCTAGTGTACAGTACTGACTCGGTGAGTTGACTCACTGAGTGGGACTCGGGCGGTGTGGCCGGTTTTTATTTGGCTGTTAAGAAATTTTGGTTTTACCATTTTCGAAATACCTTTCTGGGTTGAGTTGTAGGAATAGAATTCCAATGGTTTCTTTTTTATTCTTTTTTTATTTGAATGAGATTGTGTACGAGAATTATGGATATACCAAATTTTGTGATTTTAAATACACAGGTATACTACGCTTAGTTTCGTATCATTTACATTAAAACGGAAACAATTTAATTTTTTAGCAATTATGCTAGTTTCAGGCAATTTCTGTGGAAGTCTATTGTCAATTTTCTTTTTCTTCTTTTCCTTTTTGGTGGAAAAGCATTTGATAATTTGTGGTAATACATTTTTTTGGTTCTTTTTATTTAATTTGGTCTTTATTTTAGGTAGAATTTGTGGATTTTATTTCCCCTTGAAAAATCGTTATTTTTGTTGTACAATTTTTATTTTTAAAATAAGAATTTGTCTGCGTGTTTTGTATTTTCAAGGGAGATAGGTAACAATTAGTTGAGGTTATGTAAGGGAAAAAGAATATGTTTTTAGTTAGAAAATAAATTTTTGCATAGAAGTATGAGATGAGTTTATAAATAATCTAACATAAAAATAAAAGTTTTTTTTTTCATAAAATCTATAATCATAAAAGAATATATTTTTTTTCAACTTTACCCTTTTTTTATGCTTTTATTATTTTAACAGATTTCTTGTTATATATTCTCATCAACATTATTTCAAAGACGCATCACCCTTCAATTAATCTCAAATCACTATCACTTCAAATCAGAAATATTGTTTAGGTCTCATTCACCATTCTATTAACCCCGTACCACTATCACTATCGTATCACACTTATCTCAACCCCCATTTCTTTTCATTTTAACACCGCATCGCCATCATTCCAAATTAAATTCTATAATTTAATTCAAACTTGTAACTCATTTTTAAATTTGTCTCATTTTTAATTAATTTTTACAAAATCTTCTGTTATATTAACCGTACCACCATTTTTATTTATTTTTTGTTAACTTCTTTAAGGGTATAATTGCTCAAAAATTAATTCTCTTGGCTAAAAAAGAATAAAATTAATAACATTGATAAAAAAGAACTTTTTAAATGAGAAGAGACTAAAAATGAGGGGTTTTCTCTAGAGGTATTATAAATAAAAGTGTTATTGTTTACTAATATTCTCTTCGTCCCAAATTTAATGATAAAATACTCATTATTTTTATTTTAAATTTAATGGTAAAATTATTTTATCACATAAAATATTAATAAATAACTATTTTTACCCTCAATTATTCATCACTTTATCATTTCATCATATAAAATACTACTAATAAATAATATTTTTTTTATCCCATCATTTTATCATTAATCACTAAATCCTTATGAACAGTCAAATTATCATTTAGTTTGGGACGGAGGGAGTAGTATTTTGTTATATTTTCTGAATATTTAATAAAATTTAATGTTGTATTTTTTTTGCCAACAAGGCTGATGTGATGATAATTTGAAAGTAAAATAAAAATATGTAATACTAATTGCGTCAATGTTTTGAATGTATGATTCTGTTAATAGCGTATTACAGAAAGAAATTGATCATTAACGAAGTAATAAATTGTGGGTTATTAATTTATTTGTATGCACTATGTTGTACCCGGTTTTGTTACCGGCGAACAAGCAAACAATTTAGTAATCTTCCGATCAATATAACGGCGAAAGCAGTAAATGACAAGTGATTTGATTACCAGGTTAAATTTTTGAAATAGACTACTTACGGGGGCATCAAGCCGAGGATAATTTACGTATTATTTTACGCTATGATACTAAAAAAGTTCATCCCTTTCAATGTACATTACAAGTGATATTTATAGGCGTAAATCTAGGGCTTTCTGATCTTCTTGGGCTTTCTCCAGGTATTAACGGGTTTGTCGGGGCTTCCTTCCTTGAATCTGCAATCAAGTTATAAGTCACGCTCCGATATGCTTTCTCTGGTTACATCCCTTTAACGGAAATCCGCCTCACCATAATCTTTTTATACCGAATCTTGTCCATATATATCTCTAACCGAAGTTGTGATCGCTTAATTAAACAAAATAAAATGTCAAATAAAATAAAAATTAAAATTGATCTTTCAGAATATTTTTATTTGAGATAAAATTTGAGTTTATTGTCGGTTGGTGGCGACCTCCAATAAACCATTGAAGATGCTCAAAAATTAGCCTCCCGAATTTGCTCCAGTAGGATGAAGCTATAATATTTGGGTAACAAGCTACATATGAGATCACCCAATCCCAAGCTTTCCTTAGGTGGGATTATTTCCCCAATCTCAAGTTACAACAATTGCCCCTCAAGATGAGGTCGTGAGCTCGCTTTGGGATCTTATCTTGAACCATCGATAATTTAACCATACAATCATTCAAAAATCTTTAAACAAACGTTTTCAAATTACCTGCAATCGCATAATTACCAATTTATCATGATTCAATTTGCTAACTAAGTCTTTTTTAGTAATTTACGCTAGATTGACCATAAAACTAATATAATAATAAAAAATTACGTGAGACCGTATTTTATATAATGAGGCGAATCATTAATTATTTTGATATGCTATGATTGAGATTGATTAAAATTAATTATTTTGATATGTTAATTATGATTGAAATGGATTAAATTAGATACGGTCAGTTTAACCTAGCATTATATATCTTGATATGTCAGGATGAAGATAAATCGAATGAAATATACCAATTTAAAGTGATATTTTGTGTCCCTTAAAAAAAAAGTGATATTTTGTGTGTAATCAGCTGGTCTTAAAAAGAAACCTTTATATTGAGGAAAAAAATTATAATTATAATTTATTAAAACTCATGAATATGTTACGTACTCTAATAAAATCAAAACAAAATTTCGTTAAAAGTTTTAAATTTATTTACCAAATATATTCTATGGATTACAATATGGTCAAAGATTAATAAATACCCACTTTAGATGTCCAATTTTTTTTATTTCTCCATAACAAAATTTTTATTTTATTTTACCCTTTGTTTCTCTGAAAATGAGTAATGAAAGGAGTATATTTTTAAAATTTCACGAAATACATTTAAAAATATAATTGCATTCTTTACATGCGATGTGACTTTTTATTTAATGAACAATTCTTGTAATCCGCAAGTTTATGATCCACCTGAATCATATTTTATAAAGCAAAATCCGATATAAATATTAAAATAGAGCCCGTCCCAATACCATCTCAGACAGACAGACAGACAATACTAGTCCTAAATATTCTTAAATTTCTTCTAATAATAATTAAAATTCATCAAATCAAAAAAATGATTGAATATATAAATTGCCTCAAGTAAAAGCATAATAGTGTCACGCGCCAGCTCGAAGCGTGATGTGGTTTTTGATAGCCCAATGCTTTACCCATAGAAAAACTCCCCCCCGAAATCCCCAAACACCCCAAATTTCGTTCTTGGTTTCTTCATCTTCCAGGTAGTCCCCAAATTAAACACCCAATCGGCGAGTATAACCAATTCCTCCAGAAACAACAGATCCTCGCATGGTACAACCTTCCACAGCCATGCGAGTCGGGTCGATTCTGCTCCTCCACCTTTCACCTGCCCGATCTGCGGCCCGGCCCAATCGACCAAACCCTCGCTCGATCCACCAGCCCGACCTGCGTCATCCCATGTCCGATTCTCGACTTCCAGATCTGACCAGCCCGACCTGCGTCAGCCTCGGCTGATCCGTTTCGTCGCCGCACTCGCAATCGCACCACCATCCGATCGTTGCCGAAGAAGACGTGTGTTAGACGCATGGGGTCGTTCCGGCAGCCTGCAATAAACAGCATCGCGCCTTAGCAGCCAGACGACGTCGTATCGGTCGAGTCATTGGACGAATTCGCTGGTGAGAATCGGGACCGTGGAGGATTTGTTGCGGAGAGCGCTGGCGGCGCTGGATTCGGCTGTCGTCGCACAGCCTACGTTGACGACTTCCGGCCGCGCTCCCAGCCGGCTCTCCGTCATGTCGAAGGCGGAGGAGGAGGAAGTTGAATTTGGGCCTTCCAACCTAGCCGAGCACTGATATGGGAGTTATGAGGGGACTTTTTTTTATTTGGCTGTTAAGAAATTTTGGTTTTACCCATTTTAGTGGCGAGTTGCCCCATAATTCAATGCTTTTTTTTATTCTTTTTTATTTGAATGAGATTGGACCCTTATGGATATACCAAATTTTGTGATCATTTACATTAAAAAACGGGAAACAATTTAATTTTTTTAGCAATTATGCTAGTTTCAGGCATCACTTGTGGAAGTCATTGAACAGTTTTTTTTTCTTTTTTTCTTTTGGTGGAAAAGCATTTAATAATTTGTGGTAATACATTTTTTTGGTTTTTTGATTTAATTTTGGTCTTTATTTTAGGTAGAATTTGTGGATTTTATTTCCCTTAAAAAAAAATCGTTATTTTGTTGTACCTTTTTTATTTTTAAAATAAGAATTTGTCTGCGTGTTTTGTATTTTCAAGGGAGAGAGGTAACCGTTGAGGTTATGTAAGGGAAAAAGAATATGTTTTTGTTAGAAAATGAATTTTTGCATAGAAGTAACGATGAGTTTATAAATAATCTAAAATAAAAAATAAAAAAAAATTTTATCATAAAATTATATAATCACAAAAGAATTTTTTTTTTAATTTATTTTTTTTATGTTTTCATTATTTTAGTTTGTACTACTACTATACACTCAGACTTGACATTATTTCAAAGACGCATCAATTCTTCAATTAATCTCCACCAATGGATATCGTTTACATTCTCAACCTTCCACATCATGATTATCTCAACCTTGCACTTCTCATTTAACACTGCATCGCCATCATTCCAACATAATTTAATTCAACTTCCATCATTTTTAAATTCCTGCGGAAATATAACTTTTTTTTTTTGTTAATTTTTTTTTAATGATAATTGCCCAAAATTACCCGGTGGCGAAAAAGTTAAAAAATAAATAACCTAAAAAAGTTAACTTTTAAAACGTCGCGATGATCTGTAGGTATTATATAAAAGTGTTATTGTTTACTAATATTCTTCTTCGTCCAAATTTAAATGAAGTGGATCCCCCTATTTTTATTTCAAATTTAATCGATAAAAATTATTTTATCACATAAAATATTAATAAATAACTATTTTTACCCTCAATTATTCATCACTTTATCATTTTATCATATAAAATACCTTCAAGCACTTTTTTATCCCATATTTTATCACGTTCCACTAAATCCTTATTATGCCCATTATTTAGTGATCGGGAGTAGTATTTTTGTTATATTTTCTGAATATTTAATGAAATTTAATATTGTTTTTTTTTTGACAACAAGGCTGATGTGATGATAATTTGAAAGTAAAATCTCATGTAATACTAATTGCGTCAATTTTTTGAATGTATATGATTCTGTTTCAGCCTATTACAGAAAGAAATTGATCATTAACGAATTTAAATTGGGATTTCAAATTTGTATGACATGTTGTACGTTTTGTTACCTAACCTCCAAACAATTTAGTAATTTCCGATCAATATAACGGGACGTGAATGACTTTGAACACTAAAAAAAGTTCAGCTTGATCACCAACGCCGCCCGCATATTCTATCCCCCGCCATCCAAAATCCCCGAAGTTCCCTTTACCCGCCTATTACATTTTTCAGACGTCGACTGACCGTTGGCTTCTCACATTCTTGCAGCCCTAACGCCCCATTTACGCCGTAGTTCTCCCCGCGACATCACGGCCTCAAGTAGGAAATCTTCCGGGAACATGAGACGACCGGCGACCTCGTAAACCGCCTCCGGCCGACTCCCACCGAGGTCAGTCCCCTCCAAGTTCGGTCCCCACCGGTCCCTCTATCGCCGGCTAAAGGTAAGAGAAAGGTTACGGATCAACTCCAACGGACTTCCGGCACGCCGAAGAAAGCGAGGAGGAGATCTCATGTACGAGTCTAAAAATCACCATCGGGAAGAAGATCGGGTCTCGCCGCGATCGCAGCTTCTCTATGACTTCGACCTTAGCCTCGCTGCCGCCACCGGCAGTCACCGCCTCGACCCGGCGATCGCCCGGCTGGAGAGGCTCGGCACATCCCGGTCGACGATGATGACTCCTTCATAGGCCGGGAGGAGGAGCGGGTGAACGAGTAAGTCCTCATTATGGTTTGCACCGATCCTTTTTTTTTTTTAACATTAATCTTTATAACTCGATGATTATCAAGGCCTCCTTATAGCCCCTCGCCCCGCCCTTGACTTTTGCCCCCGAGGTGGTTAATAAATTATCCTCGAGTCCTCCCTCTCAAGCTTCGACCGACCTCCCCAATAAGTGGTCGACCAAAGGGCCATTTCCCTAAGCGTGCACAACATGCCCCATAATGATCGTGTACTTAATCATGACAACGCCGTCGTCGAAAAATGACGAGCAATATGTACCGCTATGGTCCATACTCTCGGCGCGGCCTTTTATTTGGAGAGGACCCGATTACCCGAGTTTGAAACCGAGCTCAGACATCTCCGCCGAGTCCCGTGCTCGTGTATTCCGTCGGTAGGAATGATCTTGGCGGGCGACGAGACTCGAAGGGCTAGAAAAAATGCCAATGGGGAGCATCTTACGATGGATTCGACCTCTCGGGTCATATATTTCGAGGAGAGGGCTTAGTCGAGGAGAAAATTTTTTTTAAATTTTTTTTTAACTTCTTTAAGGAGACCGGTTGCCTTCCAGAGGTAAAAGATGATCCAAAGGAAAAAATAGGTACTTTTAAATGAGGTTGAGGCCGATTTCAAGAGGAGGAAAAGCCAGATGCAACCAAGGGAGGACACCCGCGGAGGCCCAAATAAGGTCGCTTTTAAGAGATGAACGCTTAATTTTTTTACAGTATACGATGGTCTTTATGGCGCGCCATCCCAATATGTCACCAGTGAACCCTTCCGAATAACCTAATGGGCTAGTCAGCGATCTCAAGGAAGAGTACGTCCCGACAACGCCTCGCCCCGATGTTCTCCTTGATATCCAAGATTTGGAGGATATTTAATAATCGATCTCTCCTTCTTTTCCCGATCCCGGCAAATCGTGGCGCCTTGAAAGACTCTCACGGTTGACCTCCCTGATGCCACATCTTCTCGCCCTTGAGCGGAGAAGTTGACGAGCTCGAGGTCGCCTCCTCCCGTGCCATGCCACTCCCGCCGAGCCCATCGGGGAGAGATACCGAGGTCGAGGTTGAGATTCGAGGTCGGAGGTTGTTCCTCCAACCGTTGTCATGCCCGCCGAGCCTGGCGTGGAGAGGGTCTTAAACCCGTGTTCCGATCCACCTCGGTTTACGCAGCAGAGCCTCCTTCGACCGGTCATTACCCGACCTCGATCGCCCCCAACCGAGAAGGATAGATTGCGTACTCTACTTCCCTTTTTTGCTCCACTTTTTTTTTTTTTTTCCGTTGTACTAGCCTTTGGGCTTTTGGTTTATGATGTACTTCTCCGACCTTCTGGTCTTCTATTAATGGAAGTTATTTTATGTTTTGTCCGGTGCTTATCTTACTATGTAAAATAAACTCCCATATTTCATCCCCCAAGTCGAGGTGGCAAGCTCGCCTTGGGGGCCTCGACTTTAACTCGTACAACTTATCAACTTCGGCGCAGTCGGACTTTGGAAATGTGCCTACCTGACATCTCCTCCTCCCCGAGGCGAACGTTGCCTCGATTTTCCAATTGGTGTGGCCGGTTAACAGATCCCGCAATGATGGCTTTGGTATTAGGTGGCACTGGCGCCATAAATTAGCCCAACCAAAAGTTGTGTTCGCCCACGCACCCCTAATGCCTTCGGTTTCTTTGTTAGGGCCCTCAAGAGTTGGAAATTACCTTGACCCCCGCCTTCATCTATAAATAGGTGGTATTTCACATCGAAAACACATATTGTCCCTCTCTCGATCTCCCCCACTTTTCACCTCCAAGCTCAGACTATGGGCGATTCCGACGATCCTCTCGCTTTTAAAACCCTTTTCGGGCAAGAAGCCTCTTTGGCTCAGGCTCGTTGTTTTCGATTACTCCCATCTTTGCGCTCCTAAATCTCGTGTTCTGCTTTCACCGGAGGGTGACCATACAACCATTGCCAATTTTGTTGTTACCCCATGGCGGATCCGCTGGCCGCCGGATTTCCCCCCCACTAACTCACGGTGTCTCGGCGCCGACGGGGAACGGATTAATAGTGATGGGCCCCTCTTGATACGCTGACATACATATTTAATCGCGAATCCGATCATGCCAAAATGCCTTCACAATCCTTGAGTTTTTTTATGTCAGAAAGCTGGCACTCGTGCTTGCTCACACGAGAAGCCCCATTGCAAAGATTCGACACTCCAAGGATGTTGTAACATCCTTTTCGATAGTTTTGGCAAGATCTTCCTCAATTCCTCCGCCCCGGAGATGCCACCCTAGTAGTAATGTAGTATAGACCAAGTCGCTAGTTCAAGTGGCTCAGAAGATAGACCAAGTCGCTAGCTCGATTCAAAAATTGTATTGTATTGAATGCTCTTTTATCTAACCTTCCGTCTATTGTAGATGGGGTTTTCCCCGACCTCCGGTCTTTATTAATGAAATTCTCCTTTTAATTCCTTTCATTGTGTTGACTTGATTTCCTTATCGACTTTTTGCTTAGTCATTGTAGTCTTATTTTGTATCGATTTGTTTCTTGGACATTTGTGTAAACTGCCTTATAAAGTCGGGGGACGAACGCATTCCGCTAGGGTGGCGGTCTCGCCTCGATTTCTAAAGTTGACCTCGGTTCGCGACGTTATCAATCATGTCTTTCATGCTTTACTGCATGTTATCGATCATGTCTTTCATGCGACCACGCATGTTATCGATCATGTCTTTCATGTGGTATGCATTTCATCGATCATATGTTTTTCATGCGACCTACTTGGTTTACACAGAATCTTACATTTCAAAAAGAATAGAGAATTGTTTTTTACTACAAATACTTGTTTACATCGGCTTGATCGACATGAGGACCTAAATCTATTGGTAGTATTTTTTTCAAATTAGTTGCATTCCACGGATATTGAGCCTTGGTCCCATCTCGCTTTCTCAAGCTCAGATGTCCCATTTTGTAGGACCTTCGATATCTAGAACGGCCTTCCCAATTGGGGCCGAGGGCACCTTTTGAGTCTCCGAGTATCTTCTTCAAGATTAGGTCCCCGACCTTAAAACGCCGAACTCGTGACTTTAGAGTTGTAATATTTCTCGACCTCTGCTTGTATCCGCATTTCTCATATTAGCCTCTAATCGCTTTTCTTCTTGAGTAGGTCGAGGTTCCTCTCCGTGGCCCTCATCATTGTGATCGAAAAGTGACTTGGATAGTCCGGAAAAGTTAGGACATCGACCTCCAGCGAGCACCACCGCCTCGGGCCCTAAAATTTAACGAATAAGGGTTTCGCCTGCTGAATTCTCGCAGTTATTTAAGACGCCACAAAGACATCCGGGAGTTCACTAGCCCATTTCCTTTTCCCCTTCGATCTTGGCCTTGGCGTGTGCTTTATGATTTTGTTCACGGCCTCGACCGTCTGCTTCGATTAGGGGTGGTATGGGGTAGAGAATAGCTTTGTGATCTTCCATTTTTTGAAGAAGGCGTCGACCTTCCATCAGCACGAACCGCTTCCCATTGCTCGATATTATTGCGCCGAGGCGATCAAATTGCAGATAATGTTGCGTCAAATGAATCTAATGACGTGATCTTGGTCGATGGTTGCCAACGCCTCAGCCTCGGCCCACTTTGTGAAGTAATCCACCGCTACCAAGGCATACTTGACCGATCCTGGGGCCGTTGGGAGTGGCCCAATGATGTATATCCCCCACTTTGCAAAAGGCCAAGGACTGAGGATACTTGTGAGCTCTTCTGGTGCGACCTTGATGGAGGGAGCATAAATTTGACATTTGTGGCAATTGCGGGCGAAGATGATATCATCGGCCCTTAAGGTTGGCCAAAAATATCCTTGCCTTGTGGTTTTGTGGGCCAGTGACTTCCCCCAGCGTGGTTTCAGCATGCCCCTTCGTGTATTTCTCGCAAGATGACTTGACCTTGTTCTGGTGTTATACATCGAAGTAGGGGTATGCCAAGTCTCGCTTTTGTACAAATCCCCAATCGATCATTGTGTAACGGGTGTCTGTAGAATTACAAATCGCCGAGCGTGGACGCTGACGCGGCAAAGAGGCCGCTTATTAAATACTCCATGATGGGTATCATCCAGTTCGGCACCGGGTTTTCTAATGTTGTTACGATTATTTGCGCGGTGGATGAGTGGGGAAGTGTCGTGATGGTGACATCCTTCATATCCGGTGATCCTTCGGAGGTCGCCAACCTGGCTAAAGCATCGGCTCGAGAATTCCGCTCTCTCGGTATCAGCTTGACGTGGATCTGCGTGAACCTTATGCACAGTGTTTTCACAATTTCATGATAGGCTGCCATCCTGTCGTCCCCTAGCCTCATACTCCCCCAAAAACTTGGCGGGCCACAAAATGAGTCGGTATGAACCTGCGCAATCTCTTGACCCCATGGTTGCCATTTCCGGTCACGGATGAGAGCCCTCATACTCGGCCTCATTATTCGTTATGGAAAATAAAAGGTAATGGCGTTCGAATGAGATACCTCGGGACTCATTAAAAACCACCCCGGCAATCCGACTTGTGAGAGGTAGCCCAGACCCATCTACCTCTCCGCGGTAAAGTCGCTGAACTTCCCCGCTCGCGGGACGTAAAGCTCTACTAAGAAGTTGGCGAGGCTTTGAGCCTTGATGGCGGTGTCGCGGCGCGTGAGGTTACACCGCATCTTTGCCCGACCTCAATGGCCCATTTGAGGCATCGTCCTGAAGTATCTGGACGATGGAGGACATTCCGCAGTGATAGGGAAGTGAGAACCTCGACTGATGGGTCGAAAAAATATGGTCTCAGCTTTCTCACGCTCATGACTAACGTGTGCCCCAACTTCTCTAGCGAGGGGTAGCGTTGCTCCGTCTCATTCAATGTCTGGCTAACGAAGTAAATGGGCAGATGGACGGACCTTCGCTTTCGGACGATTATCACAATAAGGTCATCTCTCGGGCGCGAGATACAAGAACAACTTCTCTCCTGGAACACGTTTGGACAATATGCTCACATCTGCAAGGTAAGTTTTGATTTTTTCAAAAGCGTCCTAGCTTTCGGGCGTCCATTCGAACTTTGCCTTTTTACGGATCGTGTCGAACATTGGTTTGCACTTATCCCCCATTGGGGAGATGATCTTGCTTAGGGCAGCCAGGCATCCCGTAAGTTTCTGAACTTCCTTCACATTTCGGGGTGCCCCCATGTTTAGTACAGCCTTAACCTTCCCTGGGTTCACCTCGATGCCCCGCTTACTGACCAAGTGTCCCAAGAACTTCCCCGACTCCACTCTGAAGTTACACTTCTTGGGGTTGAGTCTCAAATTGAATTTTCTGAGGATGTCGAATGTCTGCGCGAGGTGAAGCAGGTGGTCTTCTCTTTTTAGGCTTTTGACCACAATATCGTCGACATAGACTTCTACCGACTTCCATATCTGGTCGACAAACATGTGATTGACCAGTCTTTGGTATGTTGCCCCTGCGTTCTTCAAAAGCGTCGAATCGACATTCTCTTCCAAAGAATATAGTTCATTTTCCGCCGTAAACGAGGTGTCTTTGCCCGATCCGTTCATGCATGGCTATTTGGTGATATCCCGTGAAAACATCCATGAATGCCATCATTTTGTGTCCGACCGTATTATCTATCAGGTGATCGATATGTGGCATCGGGAAGATGTCTTTAGGGCAGGCCTCATTGAGGTCGGTGAAGTCGATACATAACCGCCAGTCCCGTTGAACTTCTTTACTAATACTGCATTGGCTACCCACTGTGGTTGGTCGGCCTGCATGATCAGGTCGTTATCCAGCAGTTTCTTTACTTCTTCCGCCAAGGTGACATACTTCTCAAGGCCAAATTTTTGCCTCTTCTGAGCAACCGGCTTCCGGGATGGATCAATGTGGAGTCGATGGCACGCGATCTCTATCGATCCCCACCATGTCTTTGTGCGACCAGGCGAAGACATCTAAGTTCTTCTTGAGGAAGTCAATGATTACCCCTTCAGGTCGTTTGGAATCTTGGAGCCGATAATGACCTCCAGATCCGGGCGAGTTGGATAGACCTTGACTTTCTCTAGCTCTTCCCCCGGGACGGCTCTGGGGCCATCTTGTCGGGGATCATCGATTTCGGCCTCGATGAGGAATTCATCAGGCTCGTGCCCTATTTTTGGGTCAAGGTCACTGTAGGTTCTTTTTCTATTTATCCTTGTCTCACTTAATTTTTCATTATGTTCATTGGTATCTATTACAAGTGATTGTTTGACGGGTACTAATGCAGAATTGAATGGAGACAAAGAGTAAATCAAACAACCTCTCGCATCAACTTGGTCTCCCTTAACGGTGCCGACCACCCCACTCTTGGTGGAAAACTTTACACAGAAATAGAAAGTTGAGGACGCAACCTCGAATTCATGTTCAAAAGGCCTCCCCAGGAAACCATTATAGGTGCTGGGGAGGTCGACTATGAGAAAATCTAAAAGTCTAGTTGCCCTAACCTCACTATTCAGCTTGGAGACCAGCTCGATGGCCAGTCGGATCATCCCGGTGGGCCTCACAGTAGCATCCCCAAATCCCTTCACGAGGTGGTCGCACGGGGTGACATAGGCATCGTATTCCCCAAGCTGGTCGAGGGTCTTCTTGAAAAGGATGTTACGAGAGGCCACGTCGGCTTTTAAGTCGGCCTGTACGTAGTCCCCGTGATGTTGGCCCCGATCACCAAGGGATCGACATTGGGGGTAGATTACCCCAGCCTTGTCCTGTTCTCCAAACTCGATAGTACTAGAATCTTCCCTAACTGCGAGGACATGCAACACCATCTTCCTGGCGTTCTCTAACTCCCTTATTTTGCTTTCATCATTCACTTGGAGGAGGAGCTGGTGGTTAGCCCCCCGACAGTCCCTAAGGGGGAGAGAGTGTGTATCATCACGATCCCCACATTCTCTCCTGCATGGGTGGGACAGTCGCTCTCCCCCCGCCTTTGCCCTCGGTTGTTCCTCAAAACACCGTTCTTCTTGTTGGCGGCCTCTCCGGCACAGTGCGCCATTCTTCCTGAGTAAGCAGCCCAACTTCGTCAAGCGGACCATCCTCATCTGACCTCGAGTTGAGGCGTGAGATCCTTGCACTCCACTGGTATAGTGCCGGCTTGCTTTCGTGAAAATGGCGTTGTTGAGGTTATCGCCCCTTGTTCTTCACGGGAAGCGGGAAGAAGCAATTCTCGCTCCCGGATCTGGTGAAAATGTTTATGACGGGGCATCCATCAATTTCACGGAATGCTTTCCTCAAAAGGCTTGAAGCTTCGGTGGCGGCTTTGTCTACGAGGAAGACTTTTTGGAACTTTTCTTGGGTTCCGTGACCTCCTGGGTCTCGGATAATCGGATTCAAGAGCTCCACCGTATGTATCGGTCGTCTAGCCCGCCTCCAAAAGTCGGATAGGTAGTCGAATTTTCGGCCATCATCGCCCGCCGAGTTTGGTCCCCTTCTTGGGGCGGAACAACCCCATCAATTTTGCTTCATCCCCACCCGATCTCCTTCCAAATCGGCTTTTGTCGATCCTTTCAATGTAGACCGATCAAATTCGCATCCCTCGCCGGTGTTCATCAATGTCGCCGGGTCGCAGTCGGGCGCCCGAGGCGTTGAAGTGCATTAAGAATAGAAGAGCGAAGCTTTCTCGAAAGTGTCCAATCGGTCAAGGGAAGCAGAGAGGTGAACCGTCAGTGAGCTTGGTCGCCAGCGGTCGAGAGAAGAAACGGTGACATTTGGTCAGATCGATGAATACCCATAGACGCCATGTACGAGTTGTACTTCACTACATGGACCCTAGGGTCAGTGTTCCCACTGTAGCGATCCAAGGTCTCGACATTGATCTTCCTTTGAGTAGCCGCCAAGGTGACCAAAGTTCCGAGTGGGGAGTCCGGGACGGCGAGGAAAGGGTCTGTCCCCGCTGGGCCATTTCGACTCTCCATGCATTCCATCAGTTGCTTGACCGTGCGGATCAGCGCTACGACCTGAGCATTGTGGCGGTCAGTGGTCGCGTTTAGTTTGCCGAAGGTCGCCAAAGAATGCACCTGGTCGACCCGCCGATATCTCGTTGTGGTGGAGGTTCAGTGTGAGGGCGAGGTTGCGCTCCACCTATTCAGCATGACGAGGCTCAGATTGTGCCTCATCTTCCATGTTCGGGGCTTGCCGCCCCCCGAGGTCGCCGAGTCGGTAGAACACATTTTTCGACCCTGCCGGCCTCCGAAGGAGCTGGCGATTGCGGACCAGGGCATGTCTGGCCGGATCGTAGGCCAGTTGGCCCGCCGAATGCCCCTTTCGGGCTTGTGGAGCCTGTTTTTTTGAAGGTCCCACCTCCTGGGTGGCCTTCTTAAGGGGAGGCTGCACGTCTTCCTCGTCAAACGCGAGATATTTCTTGTTGAGGACGACCATCACTGCCTTTGCGTCCTCGAGTCTCACGGAGTTCCACGGTCGGTCGTCAACGATTCTTCTTGGCGTGATGGGAGTCGGAGCATTGAGAGCTCAGAGAGGCTTCGCGCCCATCGAGGGCGCCCAGATCTAGCACGTTCAGATTGGCTTGATTGCTTGCCATTGGTATTAATCAGAGATGAGATGGGTTTTCATTCGAACAAAATGATTTCGTAGGAAGTGTGTTTCCCACAGACGGCGCCAATTGTTGTACCCGGTTTTGTTACCGAGCGAACAAGCAAACAATTTAGTAATGTTCCGATCAATATAACAGCGAAAGCAGTAAATGACAAGTGATTTGATTACCCAGATCGTCTTTGAAATAGACTACGTCTGGGGGCACCAAGCCAGGATAATTTCTATATTATTTCTGTCTAGGATACTAAAAGTTCGATCCCTTTCAATGTACATTACAAGTGATATTTATAGACGTAAATCTAGGGCTACAGTCTTCGTGGGCTGATCAGGGCTTTCTTCCTTGCTCCGCAAGTCGCGCTCACGGATATGCTTTCCCTGGTTACATCCCGAGAAATCCGCCTCACCATAACTGCCTGAATCTTGTCCATATATATCTCTAACCGAAGTTGTGACCACTTCGACCGCGACTTCCAACTCTTTCAAGTCGCTCCACGGCCTTCTTGCTATGTCAGGCCGCTGGCGACCTCCCGAAACTCCAAAGTCGCCTCCCGTCCTGCTCCAGCCGGATGAAGTCGGATAACAAGCTACATATGAGATCACCCAATCCCCAGCCTTCCTTAGGTCGGGTTATTTCCCCTACAACACACTAGCCTGCTCCAATTACTATTATTATTCGGGATTAAAAATTTTGGTTGCTATTAATTTATTTAATGCACATAACTAATGTTGTACAAATTAGAACCATTTTATTGCGTCATTTTAATCAAGTCAAATGGTATTGTACTCAGAAATTGAGAAGGGGTCCATTCCCGTTTAGCTAGGTGGAGATTGAGGAAATGTTAGCTTCATCTCTAAGCATTCTCTAAGGACGTGTTTGACAGGGTATGTTGGAAGGAGATAAAAATATACTCCCTCCGTCCCAAACTAAATGATAATTTGATTATTGATAAGGATTTAATGGAATAGTGATAAAGTGATAAAGTGGTGGGGTAGAAAGAGTTGTTTATTAGTATTTTATATGATAAAGTAATAAAACGATGTGTAAATGAGGGTATAAAGAGTTGTTTATTAATATTTTATGTGATAAAGTGATATCGTAAATTTACCATTAAGTTTGTGACAAAAATAATGGGTACTTTACCATTAAATTTAAGACGGAGAGAGTATATACGTCCTTAAACGGTTAAACCGCCGTTTGGTAGGTTATATGCAAACACAACCGAAAATGCTAAAATCACTCATGTTTAATTTAAAAGATATTCAAATTTACATTAATTTAAAAGATGTTCAAATTAATTCAATTTTATTTAATATAGGGACATTCTTGAAGTCTTTAGAATATTCCCTATTACCTCCCCTCCCCCAAGCTTAGTGTGGGATATTAAGCAACACGTAGCTTGAAACATAAAAATTCGAACAAATGTCGAGGTAGGTTTTTTTGTGAAGATATCAACGACCTGGAGATTGGAAGGCACAAATAGTGGGACGTCCAATTTCTGAGAGGAGACCAACTCTCGAATAAAGTGACAATCAATATAAATATGTTTTGCACGTTGCAATGAGATTTTGACTCAAGAATAGGGAATTTTTGTTGTCACACAGAAGCAAAGGTCGCGATGGGGTAGTGCACGCAGTTCACGTAGCAAGTGAGTAAGCCAAATCATCTCTTGAGCAGTATTGACCAATGTCATGATATTGAGACTCATAATTGGAACGAACAACTGTAGGCTATTTTTTTGGCACTCCAAGAGACCAAGTTACCTCCTAAAAAATGGAGTAGCCATAGGTAGAGCGACGTGTTTTAACACAGCGATGCCCAATCAGCGTCAGAGTACCCAAGAATGTCATAATTCGAGGATGGCAAGAAGGTGATGCCAAAATGTATGGTACTCTTAACATAGCACAGTACGCGCTTTACAGTCGAAAAATGATCAACAATAGGATTATGTAGGAATTAACTGACATGATTAACAACTTTACATGGAAATGTGATTGCTATTTAAAGTACATAATATTTACATTAATTTAAAAATATTCAAATCGATTCAATCTTATCTAATATAGGGATATTCTTGAAGTCTCTGGAATATTCCCTATTATCCAACTTCATTATTCAGTGCATGACAAGTGTAACGTAATAAATGAGATAAAAATCACTATAAAAGACACTCGACATGTCATATATCCAAGGTAATGAAATACTATGAGATTCATGAATACAAAACTAGAATATGTGATCTTGACTCGCCTATCCTTTTCTCCTCTTCCCAACTTCCGTCATCATCATCTATTTGACTTTCACGCTGAGAGACATCTCCTCCTTTGGTGGAAACATCCCTCGCGATTATTTACTCTGCACAACCGCCTGTAACACCTTCGCGCAAGACATCTCTATCTTTGTCGAATCCAATTCGCTATCTCTTCACGTCACTCTTCCTTCATGTCGCTATTCTAATCTCTTTAGGGTTAGATATTGTTAGGTATCGCCGCCGCCGCCACCCACCGAGAGATAAAGGGTTTTACGACGGGCTCAGGCCTTCTATTACGATATTAATGGTGTAATCATGATTCACATAACCATTAGACCTTCTTCCCTCTATTACTTATTCTCAATCTCATCCAAACTCCGAATTCTCTTGCCCGATTTAAAACTCAGAATCATGATTCACATTTTTTTTTTAATGTCTTATCTTGATAACCATTAGACCACTAATATAAAGAGAGCAACGTTCGAATATTACAATTAATTATGCTACCATCTCATCCAAGATTTTAGGAATTATACACTGTGAATCATCAGAAGATCTTCGGCAATCAATTAGGACTCAACGGTAGAAGAAGAGGAAAAGAAGAGTATGAAGAATAATGGGCTTTCAATGCAATTAATCAAATGGACCAAATCCAAATGCACATACCTCCCAACATATATGATTGAATTTTGAAATTTAAATTTTAAATCAAAAACTAGAACAAAACGATAGACGTAACATCCCATATCAAGTTGGGGTAATTCCAAAACAAACATGCCCTAGAGGATCATGTTGTCCCACAAGGCATTCCCGAAATGGAAAGAGTGTTAACAACGAATCTTTCCAAAACTAGAAAGCTAGAACAAGATTTAAAATAAAGTAATTTAAACATTACAAAAACTTAAATTATAATAGCCACGAAATCAGTTGAATTGAGTTGTTCATATACCAAATCTTTAAACTGGGATGGACCTTAATAACACAAGTTGATAATGTTTTGACATAATTAATAAAACTAAAATATCCCAACATACATCGAAATCAATATGGGAGATCTTCTAAGAATCAATTAGGACTCAACTTGGAGGAAAAGAAGAGTAGAAGAATAATGGACTTTCAATGAATCAAATGGACCAAAATCCAAATGCACATATCTTCATAACATATATGATTGAATTTTTGAAATTTAATTTTTTAAATCATAAACTAGAACAAAACGATTCCCATTCGGGTTGGGGTAATTCCAAAATGCCCTAAAAATAAATTCGAAATGGAAAGAGTGTTAACAACCAATCTTTCCAAAACTAGAAAGCTAGAACAAGATTTAAGTAATTTAAACATTACAAAAACTTAAATTATAATAGCCACGAAATCAGTTGAATTGAGTTGTACATATACCAAATCTTTAAAGTGGGTTGGACCGAATACGTGTTGGGGTTTAAACAATATCTCACATCGAAATAATATGGGAGGATTATGAGGTTTACTAGGATGAACACCCAAAAAAATGAGGTCTTTTGGGAGATGCCTAAAAATAAATTCGTGGGGGACTTGACCCAAAGCAGACAATATCATACCAATGCGGGGATTTGGGTCCAATGCGATTGACACTATCTCCATTATGAGGTCTTTTCCAGATGCCAAAAAAAAATCATGGTCCTAACTCCTTTGAACAATCCTAACTCCTAACTATAGGCTGTTCATCAATTTTAAAAGAATGAAATGCAATTAAATTCGTAACCCAAATAATTAAATGGAGTGGGTGGGAAGATGCATGCAACAGCTTGTAACGAATTATGAATGAAATAATTAAATTAAACATTAGGTGGGGGAGGGAGACCAATGTTCCATGAGAGGGGTACATCATAAAATGGTGATATGGGTGAGTAGGGCACACCAATCTTTATACAATTGATTCTTGTATTAGTGGAAAAATAATAATTAAACCGTATAATTGATAAAGAATTAATAGAATTAATACTAAGTGAATGTTTGCAAATTCCTTTGGAAAAGGGAAACAATTATTTCTTTAAAAGCTGAGCCTAACAGTTTCAAAAATAAGTTTTTTTTTTCACAGCTTTTTAGATATTGTAAGCACACACTAAATCGAATGAAATAAAGTATTTGCTATCACATATACAACACAATCTTATTCTATACCGTTTAAATGATAAATGATAAATTATACAGTGAAAATTGTTCCAAGCACGAACTTTTTATTTTTATTTATATTTCATATTTCACTGAATAATATTTCTTATTTTTATTAAGTAGTATTAGTTGTTTTTAGCGAACAATATCCTCAAATTTCACTAACGAGTATTATTGGTTTATAATATTACTTGTGTTTTTTTTTTTTTGAGGGAAATACTTAGTTTTATTCAATTATATATATTACTTATACAGATTTCATATTATGACCCACTCTCATAAAAAAAATCTCGATAAAATTGAGCATTTGGGACAACATGAGGAAAATATATGAGACAAAATGAGTTGGAGGAAACTCCGGAATTGTTTGAAAATGAAAATTGGGTTGTGGTCAAGTAAATAATGGCCAAACACGACTTATGCCAAAATTGGGATGAAACAGCACCAGATGATGCTTCCCTAAACTCGACCTAACTGCGTATTATCAGTTGCGCTCCGAATTAATGAATTTAATTAATCAATATTTTATTGTGAGGAGAATCTAATCAAAACTTGGGATATCGTGCCAAATGAATATAAGTATTAAAATATTGCCATAGATCGTTTTCCGACATTAAATCAGCACATTATAACATGTGCAGAGGGGTGTAGGTTGCTCAAAGGCTCAAGCCAACCCGAGAGCTACTTATGCTCGACTCGAGAAAATATTGAAATAGATTCGATAATAATTAAGTCGAGTTTGAGCCATTTGAATAGTTATCAAATTCAAGTTCGAGTTCATAAATACTCAGCTCGAGACTCGAGAAATTCGTAAGTCTAATCGAACTTGTACAATAATTAATATTATGTCATTAATTTTACTAAATATATATATTTATATTTTAAAAATATGTTTTATATATAATTTGGTTAACTTGTATGGTAATCGAGTTGAGTGAGTATATCGAATTTCTTGTCGAGTCGAGCTCGAGCTAATAAATTTTTGTTTGATCAATTTCTAATCGAGTTTCGAACTTCGAGTATTTCAATCGAATCGAGTTCGAGTTCATCGCTGCTCGACTAATTTATATCCCTACACATGCATTATAAGGTGGTTCCAATACTATATTCCTCCATAAATTAATATTATTTGATAGATGAATAAACTCTACTCTCCCATTTAAAAATAAATGATGTTTTAGTTTTTCATTGATAGAATTCAAACATGATATATAACAAATTTGTCCTTAACTAATAAATAGTTATCTCATTACGTCTCATAATTTTTAGCTAATTTCATAAAAAGAAATCTCCCGTCTCTATACATTTCATAAATTAAGAAGAGTATAATTAGGAAAATATGAGCAATAATAAAGACTAAACATTATTTAATTTTGCACAAAATGATGCTAAAGCATCATTTATTCTTAAAAGGAGGAATTATTATTTAAAAAAAAAAACAATTTTATGTAGGAACTGCTTTGATGTATTAATAATTTTGACAAAACAAAGATATGACCTATATGTAGAAATAGATACAATAAAGGTATGATTGGTACACTTAAAAAAAATCACAATTTGCGACGGATTTTGCAAAGGATGTCGAATTTGAGTGTTGCAAGTTTTTGCAACAGATTTTTCAAGGCTGTCGCAAATTTACGATGGGTAAAGGTCCAGGTCCCGTGTGTGGTGCTTCGCCACTGGCTACAACCTTCCATTCGTTTATTTCATATCTTATTTAATTTGTTTCGCTATTTTTTTATAAATAAAACAATATGTTGGGCTTATACGAGGATTTGAGTTTTTGCCCTAATAAATTAAGTCCCTAAAGTTCATGATTCTCTTCCTCTTTTTCAAACGTGTTTCCCCTGATTTCTGGCCTCAATCTTTGACCTCAATTATTCCATAATCTTCTTCCTAATTGAAGCCTGATTGAAAATTATTTTACTTATAAAATGCTGGAGGAGCGCCCATTTTGAAGAGGAATTCAAAAGAGTCTTTCTTTGTGAGTGAATCTCGAAATACCGTTTGATCGTTGTTGTGTGTTGAGAGAGAATTGGTCCAGAAGAAATTCCATTGTCTTTGTCAATTACAAAGGATTCGTTTTTTTTTTGAATAGGAGCCCCGAGTCCGGGTCACAACCTTAAGCCTCTCGTGGCGGCCGACGGCACCGAAACCCAACACCATCTACCTAATTTATTTCACATATTTAATATAATCATATTTTATATTTTGAAAATATAAATTACAAATTTAAAGCTATATATATATTTTTTACTTAATCCCACTTGATTAGGGTGTAGAGCAAAATAGAGCATAATATCCAACACTGGTTTTCTAAATTTGAACTTCTTTTTTTTTTTTTACCGAAGTAGTATGGATTTTCGCCAAAAAAAAATCCAAAACATCTACATATTTTTTTTTGTAAAAATTTGTCGAAATTTGGAACAATTTTCAACAAATCAAGTTTAAAAACTACAAATAGTGAAAATTTGAGAAAAAAAAAACACGAACGGGTGGACAGCATATTTGCTATCACCTTCAAAAGGCCGAACAATGGTGAAGTGTAGGATTTATATCAGCCCAAGATTGAACAGAGTGTATCTGGGCTGTAATAAATTCATATACAGCCTACAAGGCCCAACTATGTACATCCTAGATACAGACTTCTTCCCTGAGCTCATGGACTTCTTGAGCCCAATAATACTTAATTATGTACATACCTCTTGAAGTTTGTAATAATAATGGCTTATAATATACTCCCTCCTGTTCAAAATATAAGATGTTTTGGACTTTTGCACGTTTGTTAATAAAAAATAATATGTCCATCGTTGTTTTTTATCAGAAAATAATATGTCCATCGTTGATAATCACAAGCCAATTACATCAGTTGACAATAATAATATAACCACTGTTTAAGAAAATAAATTCCCTAGCTAGTTACAATTATACTTATAATAATTGCGAAAAGTTAGTACAGCTAGCTAGATTAATTTGATTACTTTGTTAAAACTTAAAACTGCATATTTTATTTGAATTTAATCAGTATTCTGCCTATATACATAATTTTCAATCCAAGGCATAATCATCTTTGCAATATGAAATTATCATTGTTTCCTGCAAAAGATTATAGTAGTATCGTTGCAAAAAAAAAATAGAGAGATCTCGTGCAAATGCCAAAAACACACAAGTTAACAACAAAATAGTATTTGAGGATTTTTTTTCCCCCTAGTAGTGAGTCTACTTCATAATTATAGAATCAATTCAATTCAATTAGTTAATTGACCCTCATAACCACATATTTTTTTTTGACAAAGTCTAGTATGCAAATTTGTATAGATGCAAAAACTTTAATTTTCAACCAAATTTTATAATTGTTGAATGTAATACAAAATTTGAGAATGGTTCAAAGGTTCACTTTTTTTCGACTAGTTTTAAGTGGTTCACCAAGCTCAAATAAGTCATAATTTAGGATTAATTATTTAATGTTTAAGGTATAGTTGGTTGATTTAGAGCAATTTTATAGATTTTCATCTATACAAATTTGCACACTACACCTACTCTTTTTTTTTATCAGGAAATGAAATTTTATTTCACAAAAGCACACTGGACATAAGGAATATCCAGAGGCCCAAAATTTACACTTAACCATATATACAACGTTTACAGGGACAGATTAGATCAAAAAATTCCAAAAATTAATCAAATTAGTTCAATCAATTGATCCTCACATCTTACAAATAATATTTTCAAACGCGCTGAATATCTAAAAAAATCTCTAATGAACCCGTTTTACACAAGAATTTCTCATCCAAATATCCCTTTTCACCCAAGCATTTGAAGAAAATGGCACGCTGAAAAAATCTCATTATAAACAAAACAACTTTATGGTACCAAAAGAGTCACACTCGTCAAAAGCAGAGGAGACAATTTCATTACTTTTACATAGTAAACATCCTAAATGTTCCTAACTGCCCTTTACTCTAATTCCACACCATAACCACTATTTTTTTTATTTATTTTTTTTGGGAGGGAGAGTTAGTGTGGGTATGGAAGAACCCCAAACTAAACAAATTTCCTAAGCCAATCAAGCAAAAAAAAAAAAAAAAATGGTGGAAGAGCCTAAAAACCAATCTCCCACCATTCAAAAAAAAAAAAAAAATACTAGCAAAACATTGAATTAAAAAAAAAAAAAAAATCAAGTTGGTTTCAAGTTTTGAAACATTGCATCCCACCTGATTTCTTCAACTGCAGAGGACCAATACTCATCATACTCATCCCCATCCCCTTTCACATCATCATCATCATCATCATCATCATCATCATGACCATCATCATCATCATCATCCCTTTGATCATGACCATCATGCACCATAGGGCTCGAAAGGCTCTCAATTCTTGCACTATGAAACATCATGGATGTCCCATTAGTGAGCAAAAGTGGGGCCCTACTATTCTTATTGACCACACTACCCTTGTTGCTCCTCTTCAACAACGCTTTCCTCCACGTGGTCGCGCTATAGCTACGTGCAGGCACGAGGGCTAGGGACGTCTTTTCACGCCCCCACGCCCTCGTGATGCACTTGGAGAAGCACCTCTTGGTCCTCTTGATGGCAATCAAAATCCTTGACATGGGGCGCGGGGAGGGCATTTTTGTCCTTCCGCGCTAGCTTGAGGATCTCGAGCCTGTGTTTGGCTATGGAGATCCCCATGCTTTGGAGGAATTCGTGGTTGAAGTAAGGGAGGTCGTCTTGTTCGAGCTCATTTTGGGAGAAGGATTGGCCATATTCATAGACTAGGGTTGGATCTAGCCCTGCTTTTGAGAGCCATGTGAACCAATCCATCATATGTCTGCCCTAATTTGAATCAATGAATGAATGAATAGTGGGTTGAAAATGTGTTGTGGAAGTGTAGGCACTTGACATATATATAGATGAATGTGTAAAGTGATTTTAGTAATAAGTGATTTTGCTTGGTTTTTTTTTTTTTTTTTGTTTACTTGTTTTCTTGGTGTTTACTTGTTTTCTTTAATGGGTTGGTAGTTGAATCTTGAGAGTGACTAAAAGAAAAGGAAGTGGGAGTGGGGTGAGCTTGATTTTTTTTTTTAGTATTTGGTGCTTGTAATTTATGATATCATTAATGTATGTTGATCAAATAAAATAAAGGTAAAAATTTGTGTGAAAGGAATACGCATATCATAAATTTGAATAGTGCAATATAAAATTTTAAAAATGAAATGAGAGATTTAAGGCCGTCGTGATTTTTTTTGCATTAATGATGTAATATTTTCTGCTATTATCTTTTAAATAAATGACACTTAATAAGTCTAACGAACTCCATTATTATTATTTTTTATTTTTTATGCTACTCTTTTTTTTTTCCTTTTGTTTTGTTCGTCTATGTAGTATATCAAATTTGTTACTCCAAACACCATACTATAAGGCTATAAAAAACTTATATAAATTGTAAGACATCAAATGTGCCTTCACTTCATAAATGAATTTTAGAAATTTACAACTTATAACACTGAAATATAATTATACGTTTTACGAACACATGTTGCACATTTCAATGTAACAAGTCGCAAGTATCAATGGATAAATTGCAAAATCTAAAATATACTATCAAGTACACTCACCTAGTGCACGAGCTGACCCACCCATAATATAATTGGAGTATGAAATCTCAATTCAATTTTTTATTTTTTTTTATAATAATCTCAATTCAATTTAAAGGCACCCTAACTTGTAGGGTGGGAGAATGTGGGGACTTTAAGGCAATTAATTGCAAAATTGTTCCCCCCACAAAATCAAATAAATGTGAATCAAAACTTTAATGTAGGAGTGTGGAGTAAGAAATCCAGAAAATGTAATGCCATCAATCACGGCCTTAAAAAAAAGGAGTCCACGAGGTGTATAAAGCTTCAAGGGGGCCTCTGCCCCCCTTTACTTTTTGAATTTTTTTGTTATGGCATGAGATAATTAATGCACCTTGGATCCTATAAATTATAATTAGTTAATTGAATTCATCGAAATATCTGTCACAATTATCACCGAATTATCAACATTTCCTTCAAATAGCAGAAAAATTTGTCCTTTGTTAATAAAGTAAATAACTTTGCAAATGAATAGAGGTTATAGAAATTTAGGATCCTATGTAAATTTGTAGTAACGAGATAAAAAAAAATGGAAAATCATCTCATGAATCATGATTTATCAAATGTTAAGTAGAAAATAATATAATTATTGTGACAAGTATTTCATTTTAAAATAGTCAAAATTTAAAATATATGTATTCAAATTTTAATTTGATAGACAAAAGCTTATTGCTTTATGCACAATTTGGGACTCAGCATAGGAAAAGCCTGTTCTAAGTATTGACCATGAATAAACTTTTTGTGGCAAAAAAAAAGTGGGGTTGGCAATAAAATTCATATAACTACTAAGTAACATTAATTTGTGCCTTGACTATTGATTTCAAATATGAATTAGGTTTTTCCTGATATCATTCAGCTTGATTTCAAATATGAATTAGGTTTTTCTGATATCATCCCTACCTAATCTTGGTTTAAGAAATAGCATCACAAATCATGATATAAGAGTCAAATTAATTTATCTCAAAAGAGGTGATTTATTTTCATCGGATGCATTTTATAAACCCACCCACCCCCCAAAACCAAATTTATTTTTACATTTCAATCCACGTTATATACTATAAAAGTTTACGTAATTCACTTTGTTTATCAATCTACCTTTCATAGGTGTTAAGAAAATTAAATAAAATAATTAATTACATACCTCTCTGCAAGTTTTGACTTTTATATGGGACGAAATTTTTTCATGGTATCAAAGTCTTCTCAATGATGGAGTAAGAGAATTCAGTTCACGAGTGAGAGGGAACGTTAGGAAAATAAAATAAAATAATTAATTTCACACCTCTGTGCAAGTTCAGACTTTTAGATGAGACGAAATTCTTTTCATAGCTATGTGTATATAGAAGTGTTGGTAAAAGTTACATTTCTGAATGAGTTGTTTAATTTATGGATTGTGAAAAAATTGTTTAGTACCTATAGAAGTGGTAAATGTTTACAAATTTGTTTTAAAAAAATGTTAAATTGTTTGGTAAAAAAAATCAATTAAATCAAAATATTAAAGAGAAGTAGTAGAATCAGATAGAAACATATTAATTTATCTCTTTATTCCCTTTATTATTATAAATAATTTTTTTTTTTTAAATTCGTATGAACAGTAAATGTTCAATAAGAGAGGTATGGAGCACTACAAAAAAAACCGGTTTTAACGACGGTTTTTAGCGACGGTTTGTAGAACCGTCGATAATTGCGACGGTTTTGTCGACGGATTTGTTCAGACGGTCAAAGTCATCGATTTAGCGATGGTTTAGCGACTGTTTTCAAAACCATTGCCAGTAGCGACGGTTCTTTCGAATCAGGTTGGGTCGGGTTGAATTGGGTCACTTAGCTACGGTTTATCGACAGTTTAGAACCATCGCTAAGTGACGTACGGGGACACGAGGCGTCTCGGCACTTGGCCAACCGCACCCAGGGCGGTTAGCGACGGTGTTTCGAATATATCGACGGTTGTACCGTCGCTATTAACGACGGTTTTAAAAACCGTCGCTAATCCGTCGCTAAATCTGATTATATAAACAATCCCACATCATTCTTTTAGCATTTTTTTCGCAAATTCGGAGTCGTCCCGCCGCCGTACGTCGTTCGTTGTTGCCGTCGTGAACATTCCGTCAATTAAACGATAATCGTACTGTCGCACTCTTCAATCTGACGGTAATTTTTTTACTTTTTACCGTTCGTTTTCAAATTGTTATATATATATATTTATATATTATTTAAATAAATATATATAAATTAATATATATTTTCAAAATATATATATATATATATATTGAAATTATAATATATATATATTTCGAAATTATATATTAATAATATCTATATATATTGTGGGAAATTGTTAGAAATTAGACTAGTTCCGCTCAAAATTTGTTAGAATTGTTAGATTGTTGGTTGAATAGGATGAGTTTAAAATAATACAGTCGAAACTCTGTCGAAATTATTTATAAATATTAGATAATATTACTTGTATATATGTGTTAAATTAGTTTTATAGTATTACTTGTATATGCATGTTAAATTAGTTTTATAGTATTACTTGTATATGCATGTTTAATTAGTTTAGCTAGTCTAGTTAAAAATTAGACTAGTTAGATATTATAATTGTTAGAATTGTTAGATTGTTGGTTGAATAGGATGGGTTTAAAATAATACAGTCGAAACTCTGTCTAAATTTAGGTGCGATTTTAATTAATTAATTAATAGTTTTAATTATGTAATTTATGTCAAATGACATTCATATTTTTTTATATAATGCAGATGAGTACTACACGTGCTAGTGTTAGTGGTCGCGGCAGCGACAACGACGGCGGCCGAGGTAGCGGCAGCAGCGGTGGCCGAGGAAACGGCGGTGGCCGGGGCAACGGCGGTGGTCGAGGCGAAGGTAGTGTTCCTCAGAGCACTAGGAGGAAGAGGATCCTTCGACTGACGGTGAACCTGCACCCACCCGCCCCCGCCGGGTCCAGCTCGCAGAACCCGCTACCGACAGGGGCATCTCCAGGAGGGTCGAGCTCAAGTTCGGCCTATGTTCGTCGTGGCTCGGCACCCAATGCTCATTTAGCGATCGACTTGAGAGCGGGAAAGGTGAGTAATAATTTACTTTTATTTATTAATTTGTTTAGTTATATAGTTAATTATTTAATTATACTTATTAATTTTTTATATTGTTGTTTCAGCATCATACCCGGTCACGAGGCTGCCGCTATAGCCACCAATTCCATCTTGCGAGTTGGAATTGCCATGGGGGCCCACAGCTGGAAAGGCGTGCCTGAATCCCACCGCCAGCTCTACTTCGACGAGTTTAGGGTACATACAATAATTAATTACTAAAAGTATTCAAAATTATTTATTTTAATTTAATACAATAAAGTTTGTGTTAATGAAATTCAGAAACAGACGAAGTGGGGAGAGGATAGGACCCCGACCGATTTTTATGGTCCGTTCAAAAAGCTTGCCCAAGTCCGGTACAAAAACTTGTTGTATAGGTGGCACGCCGCATGGAAGGATGAAGGGCTGGATATGACGGACGACATGGATCCTGGTGTCTGGGGGTCGATTGTGGCTGTGTGGAGCGATCTCGCTTATCAAGAGATGTGCCGGAAGAATCGCAAAAACCGCATGAGCCAGCACAGAGTGGATGGGGGCGTCGCTGTGCATAATTCTGGAGCACCAAATGGCGAAAGTAAGTAATTAAAACATATTAATATTTAATTCTATAAGTTCATAATTAATTTTAATACGTGTATTTGTTAACAGGAACTACGACTCGGATGCCCTCTAGATGCTCTGGAGACGTTGGCACTCGGCCACCCCTACGAAGAGGAGACAAGGACCTTTACCTACCACCGCATCACCCACGTGCACGTAAGTAATTTAATTATAATATTGTATTTCCTAATTACTAACCTGCTCATGCATGTTGCTTGTCTCATGTATATAATATTTTTTTTTACAGAGAACCGTGCGAGAAAGGATCGAAGCAATCACCCAGGCCCAACCCGCCGCCTCAGGTGATGATAATCCACCACCTCCTCCGATTAATTTGAATCGGATCTATGTGGAGGAGGCCGGGGTCACTAGACAGCGGGTCCTTGGTTCCTGTGAGGTCATCTCCCATCATAATCGTGGAGACACAACCCTACTGCCTCTCGCATCATATTTCTTGAGATCATGACCCACGATCCGCAGGAGAGAGTTGAAAAAAAATTAGAGATGCGGTGATGGCCGAGATCAGAGAAGAAAATCAACGGAAGTGGCAGCGGCTTGTATCCGCTCTGGCCCTTCAAATGGGTTGCTCACCGGACTATTTTCTCCACACCATTAATTTCGAGGACGATGGCGGTCGTGGTGGTGGCAGCGGTGGCCTTGTGATTGGCGGTGGTCGTGGTGGCGGCGATGGGAAGCGGTAAGGCGGAGGTGGCGGTGGCGAGGTGGTCGGCGGTGGGCGGTGGTCGTCTTTGGTGGTGGTGGCGAAGGATGGCGCGATGGCGATGGCCGGTAGGAGTCGAAAATGACGGTGGCGGTGGTGGTGGTGATGGTGGCTTGGATGATATTGATGACTTCGACCCTGATAATTTATTTTTTCATACTAATTTGGGTGAGGATGAGGATAATTATTATCCGAATCGGTGATTGGTGGGATAATCTGAACAATTTACTCTGTTTTTTTTTTTTTTGAATTTTGTTTTCATCGACACTTTTTTTTAATTTTTATTGTGAATTATATTTGCCTAATGTTTATATCGTTTATTTTTTTTATTGTTTAATAGAAAAGTATAACTTGTTTAATAGAAAAGTATAACTTGTTTAAATAGAAAAGTATAACTTGTTTAATAGAAAAGTATAACTTGTTTAAATAGAAAAGTATAACTTGTTAAATAGAAAAGTATAACTTGTTAAATAGAAAAGTATAACTTGTTTAAATAGAAAAGTATTACTTGATTAAATAGAAAAGTATAACTTGTTAAATAGAAAAGTATAACTTGTTAAATAGAAAAGTATAACTTGTTTAATAGAAAAGTATTACTTGTTTAAATAGAAAAGTATAACTTGTTAAATAGAAAAGTATAACTTGTTAAATAGAAAAGTATAACTTGTTTAATAGAAAAGTATTACTTGTTTAAATAGAAAAGTATAACTTGTTAAATAGAAAAGTATAACTTGTTAAATAGAAAAGTATAACTTGTTTAATAGAAAAGTATTACTTGTTTAAATAGAAAAGTATAACTTGTTAAATAGAAAAGTATAACTTGTTAAATAGAAAAGTATAACTTGTTTAATAGAAAAGTATTACTTGTTAAATAGAAAAGTATTACTTGTTAAATAGAAAAGTACAACTTGTTTAAATAGAAAAGTATAACTTGTTAAATAGAAAAGTATAACTTGATTAAATAGAAAAGTATAACTTGTTAAATAGAAAAGTATAACTTGTTTAATAGAAAAATATAACTTGTTTAAATAGAAAAGTATTACTTGATTAAATAGAAAAGTATAACTTGTTAAATAGAAAAGTATAACTTGTTAAAGAGAAAAGTATAACATGTTTAAATAGAAAAGTATAACTTGTTAAATACAAAAGTAAAACTTGTTTAAATAGAAAAGTATAACTTGTTAAATAGAAAAGTATAACTTGTTAAATAGAAAAGTATAACTATTTTAATAGAAAAGTATTACTTGTTTAAATAGAAAAGTATAACTTGTTAAATAGAAAAGTATAACTTGTTTAAATAGAAAAGTATTACTTGATTAAATAGAAAAGTATAACTTGTTAAATTGAAAAGTATAACTTGATTAAATAGAAAAGTATAAATTGTTAAATAGAAAAGTATAACTTGTTTAATAGAAAAGTATAACTTGTTTAAATAGAAAAGTATAACTTGTTAAATAGAAAAGTATAACTTGTTAAATAGAAAAGTATAACTTGTTAAATAGAAAAGTATAACTTGTTTAAATAGAAAAGTATTACTTGATTAAATAGAAAAGTATAACTTGTTAAATAGAAAAGTATAACTTGATTAAATAGAAAAGTATAACTTGTTAAATAGAAAAGTATAACTTGTTTAATAGAAAAGTATTACTTGATTAAATAGAAAAGTATAACTTGTTAAATAGAAAAGTATAACTTGTTAAATAGAAAAGTATAACTTGTTTAAATAGAAAAGTATTACTTGATTAAATAGAAAAGTATAACTTGTTAAATTGAAAAGTATAACTTGTTAAATAGAAAAGTATTACTTGATTAAATAGAAAAGTATAACTTGTTAAATAGAAAAGTACAACTTGTTAAATAGAAAAGTATAACTTGTTAAATAGAAAAGTATAACTTGTTTAAATAGAAAAGTATAACTTGATTAAATAGAAAAGTATAACTTGTTAAATAGAAAAGTATAACTTGATAAAATAGAAAAGTATAACTTGTTTAATAGAAAAGTATAACTTGTTTAATAGAAAAGTATAACTTGTTTAAATAGAAAAGTATTACTTGATTAAATAGAAAAGTATAACTTGTTAAATAGAAAAGTATAACTTGTTAAATAGAAAAGTATAACTTGTTTAAATAGAAAAGTATAACTTGTTAAATAGAAAAGTATAACTTGTTTAAATATAAAAGTATTACTTGATTAAATAGAAAAGTATAACTTGTTAAATAGAAAAGTATAACTTGTTAAATAGAAAAGTATAACTTGTTTAAATAGAAAAGTATAACTTGTTAAATAGAAATGTATAACTTGTTTAAATAGAAAAGTATTACTTGTTTAAATAGAAAAGTATAACTTGTTAAATAGAAAAGTATAACTTGTTAAATAGAAAAGTATAACTTGTTTAATAGAAAAGTATTACTTGTTTAAATAGAAAAGTATAACTTGTTAAATAGAAAAGTATAACTTGTTTAATAGAAAAGTATAACTTGTTTAAATAGAAAAGTATAACTTGTTAAATATAAAAGTATAACTTGTTAAATAGAAAAGTATAACTTGTTTAATAGAAAAGTATTACTTGTTAAATAGAAAAATATTACTTGTTAAATAGAAAAGTATAACTTGTTTAAATAGAAAAGTATAACTTGTTAAATAGAAAAGTATAACTTGTTAAATAGAAAAGTATAACTTGTTTAAATAGAAAAGTATAACTTGTTAAATTGAAAAGTATAACTTGTTAAATAGAAAAGTATAACTTGTTTAAATAGAAAAATATTACTTGATTAAATAGAAAAGTATAACTTGTTAAATAGAAAAGTATAACTTGTTTAATAGAAAAGTTTTACTTGTTTAAATAGAAAAGTATAACTTGTTAAATTGAAAAGTATAACTTGTTAAATAGAAAAGTATAACTTGTTTAAATAGAAAAGTATTACTTGATTAAATAGAAAAGTATAACTTGTTAAATAGAAAAGTATAACTTGATTAAATAGAAAAATATAAATTGTTAAATAGAAAAGTATAACTTGTTTAATAGAAAAATATTACTTGTTTAATAGAAAATACGGTTTCACAATAACCGTCGGTAAAGTCTAGCGACCCTCGTTTTCCCGACGATCATTAAATCGTCGCTAAAACCGTCGTTAAACACCGTCTTTTTTGTAGTGGAGGAAGTATATAGGACTGGTAGAAAAAAAGAATAATCTAAACTGAATAAGACTAATCGATCCAATCAAAGAAATTTACTTCTTGCTGGATGTTAGCTACTGGAATAGAAGAATCATCATGTCATTATGTCATTATGCCACTTATATTCTTGACAAATCAATTAATATAATTATATACTTTGACAAAATTAACATTATCCACCCTATGGTAACCTTTGTTTGATGCCTGAAAAGGCCATCATTTTAGGGTTAGAATTATTTAGGAGTTCACGAGCATGCATATATGTGCCTCCCATGTGAAAAGGCTGTGGTTATGATTAATGTATTATTTGGAGTTTTTGGTACAAACAAAGGTGTGTGTTTTTTTGTTTAATTTGGCTTCTACAAGTATATAGTACTTATCTTCTACATAACTATTCAATGTTGGTAATAAGTCGCACTTTTCAGCATAACAAGTTACACGCTTCTAAAATACACTATGAGTGCACGGTACACCTGAGTGCATACAAGACCTAGCCCATGTGAATCAACATGCTTAATTATTTGGTGGACTAAGTGATACTCCCTCCTATTTTGGATTGACCACTTTCCATAAATATGTGTCCTAATTTAGATTGATTATTTCCTAAAAAGGAAATAAAGCAACTTTCTTTACAAAATAATACCCCTTACAAAAACACTTATTTACATCATATGTCACTCCACTACACACACTAAATTCATTTTACATCATTTAATACTAATAAATAACATATTTTTTAAAGTTGAATTGACATTCATACCCCTCCACCAAACTCATTTGACACCATTTAATATTATTATTTCCCACTTTTCTTAAACTATGGATCTACAGTAACCAGATAATCAAAATTAGGACGGAGAGAGTAATATTTTTTGACGTTAGTCATAGTTTATTTTCATTATTTAATTTTATTATAGAGTACTATTGTTATATATTTAGGGGTATTTTGAAACACTATTTAAATAGTTAGAATCATTTTTTTTTAAGTTGATGAGATCTAATTTTTTTTTAACAGTGCTTCTTAAATGCAAAATGGGTTTCAAAACAACCCCTGACCCGCTCACTAAATGCATATAGGGAGGAGTAAAAATATAATATTCAAACAAAAATAATATTTTAAAAGATAAAAGGAAATTTCAATTGGGTAACTTAAAAGTTTTTTATTTTAGTTATTGAGGGGTCATGAAACTCTACTCAGAGTCCGGGGGTCTTGTGTGAAACAATCTTAAACATAAAAAAATTAAGGAAAAAATCCAATTTTGGTCACTAAAGTTTACCTTTATACAGTTTTGGTCACCTAAGTTTACTCACTTTCAAAATTGGTCACCCAGTTTCATTTTTCCTCTCACATTAGGTTCTGTCGTCAGTTGACCCGTCTTTGACTGACGGAACCAACGGGAAAAAGCGCGAATTCAACCTAAACACCCCCAAAATCGAAATTTCAGACTCTCTTTCCCCATTTTGAACAAACCCTAATTTCTACAATTTCTCTTGGATTTCTCTCCAATCAAAGTTCATAATAGTGCCACAGTTGAGGAAGAACTAGTAAACATCGTCTCATCGTGCACTTGGTGAAAGGCCAATGACTTCTACCATATACCGACCTTTCTCGTCCTCCATTTAAACTACATAGATATTTTTTTCTTCAGAAACTCAATGTAGCTATTACAATATTAATGCATCATCATAAATGTACAAGCACATATTTAATTAGCTTCTCATTATCTGAAAATTAAACCACATTTGCCCTATTTCTCTTATAGAGAATACCTCCAATCAAACAACTTTCAATTCGAAGATAGAGAGATAAAATTCATTTATCTATTTACATGTCGGTGCAATTCTCTATCCGAAATTGTTGGCATATGTGTATTTGGGTTTTGGCCCATTGAATTAATTACATTGAAAGCCCATTATTCTTCACGCTCTTCTTTTCCTCTTCTTCTACCTGGTGGAGTCCAAATTGATTACCAAAGATCTCCTGTTGACTCACCGTGTATAATCCCTAAAATCTTGGATGAAATGGTGGCATAATTGATGGAAATATTCAAACGGTGCTCTTTATATATTAGTGGTCAGATGGTTATTCAATTGTGGTGAGAAGTGTAATTCCAATTCAAAGAGCGAGTTTCGAGAGAAGAGGGGAGAGGAAAGAAGAGTGGTATGTGTGCCTACACCATTGCCGGAATAGGAGGTCTGAGCCTGTCGTAATACCCTTCTTCTCACGGCGGCCTGACTCTTATAATGACGTTGGGGCAGATCTCAAAGAACAGGTGATCGCACGATCTGCAACTGGTTGCGCAACGAATGGCTGTACAAAGGGTCCGCAACGGAAGCTTGGTGGGCCCATAACCCACATGGTCCTAGATGAAACGGTGTGGAGTAGTCCCCGGTGTTAAACAAATAAGACGGTGAAGCCTTGGTGAAAAAATGGGGGTCTCTATGGACTAGGCGGTATTGACCTAGATAGAGCGGGTCGTTTGAGGGAAGGCTCGGTGGTCTTTGTTTGAGGGGAGGATTGTTGGGGTATCAAACAATATCCCACATCGGAATAATATGGGAGGATCATGGGGTTTATTAGGATGGACACAACCTTAATTGGTATGAGGCCTTTTGGGAGATGCCCAAAAATAAATCCGTGCGGGCTTGGCCCAAAACGGACAATATCATACCAATGAGAGGATTTTTGGGTCCATCCAGGGTCATAACAGGGTCAACTAACGACAGGACCTAATGTGAGAGGAAAAATAAATTTGGGTGACCAATTTTAAAAGTGAGTAAACTTGGGTAACAACAAATGTAAAAAAGTAAACTTTAGTGACCAAGCGTGGATTTTTCCCAAAAATCAACCTCTATATTGATATTTGAATCGTGTTTTTCTTTAAAATAGGATTGGATAAAAGTCTCATAAGCGCATATTAGGAATAAATAAGACTCCATCTCAATTCTAACAGAAGTTTATGCATTCATTAAACTATGTGTGTTATATATGAATTCATGTCTGCCTTTTTCAATTGTGTGTTTGTTTACCTAATTGATCACGCACGCCGTTCACTCAATATAAAATTAAATGAATTAGCCTACTAAGTTTTATCCAAATGCTGGGGTTGTTATTTATTTTTTTGAGAAAAAAATAAGCAAAAGACAAAATGGTGGGGAAGAATAAAATAAATGCAATGAGAAATGATTTCGGAATCAATCTAATGTTGTTATAGTTTGATAGTAATAATTGAATTGATAAGGAAGCATATTGCATATAAGAATATGTATTAATGTAATAATATATTATATCGTCAAACTATTTATTTTAGTTTATTGCATGCGCTTGCAGATCATCATGGTTAGTTTAGTGCACTTCAATTTTAAAAATGTAGTGTGATCGCAGCGATGACATATAAGAACGAAATATTATATAAACCGTACACTTATACACTTAATTAATTAGTTTGTTAAGTGCATTTTAAAACCATATAACTTGTTTATACTAAATCATGTAACTGTTAATATGAAAAAATAATTGAACGGTTCAGTATAAACAAGTTGCATCTTTAAATAAAATAAGTTGCATGGTTTCAAAATACACTATAAATTCACAGTACACCTGGATACACATGAGACTCACTATAACTAATTTTACTAATTTTAAGTGAAGAAAATTCCAAAACGATGAGCCCCATCTTTCGCAGCATCTTGTGGAAATGTGTACTCCCTCCGTCCGGGAATTACTTGCACATTAAGGTAGTCACACGTATTAAGAGAGTATAATAATGAATAGGGACTTTATGATTATTTTTGTAAAATTTTATGTATAAAACTATAAAATAAATAAAAGAGTGATAAGAGTATTGAAATCGACTATGGAGAAAACTTGAAATGAATAGATGCACGTGTCCCGCACGTGAGCTTTAATACTGCACGCACTGTATGCTTGGATTAGTGATACTGTAGAGGTTAACTAATTTTGTTTTGCTGATAGTTAAACTAGAAGGTTATATCCTCTTCTATAAATAGATCTGCTTGTACTCTGTAACAAAATAATGAATAATATACAGAGTTTCATATCCATTTCAGTTTTCTCCATAGTCGATTTCAATACTCTTATCATGGTATCCAGAGCTTAGGTTTTTTTTAACCGCGGAAAATATGGTGAATACGCGGCGGAATACGGCAGCGCAAGGCGAAGCGCAGGCAAATGCGTGGAACAATGCATATGCACCGTTGGATGATCAACGCACTGATGATCGCGAACGAGTGCCGAAGGAATTTATGATACACGGATCAGAACATCCCGATATGATCCTTGTTTCTAATCAGTTGAATGGTAAGAACTTTGTTACGTGGAGCAAAGCTATGATGATTGCCCTAGGTGCTAAGTCGAAAATAGGTTTTATTGATGGATCTCTAGTTGCTCATGATCGTGATTCACCTGATTATACTTTGTGGAAAACTGATGATTGCCTTGTAGTGTCATGGTTGTTGAGTTCTATTTCGAAGGATATTGTCAATACATTTGTTCATGCTAAATCTGCTAAGGCTCTATGGAGTGATATTAGTGAAAGATATGGTGTGAGTAACGGTCCTAAATTGTTTCAACTACAGAAGAGAGTTAATACTTTGAAACAAGGACATGATAGTATTTCAATTTTCTATGGGAAAATGAAGGAGTTATGGGATGAATTGGAGGAATTTGTACAGATTGTAGGATGTACTTGTGGAAATTGTACTTGCAACATTGAGAAGCAACTCTCTGATTTGGAGATGAGTGGAAGGTTGGTTCAGTTCTTAATGGGACTAAATGATACATATATAAGTGTTGTTAATCAGATCTTATTGCTTGATCCACTGCCTAATGTCAACAAAGCATTTTCTATGCTCTTGGGGATTGAACAACAAAGTGAAATTACTACTGATACTATTGAGCCACAGACTGCACCAACTTTGTTCTCTAAAACTGGAAACATTGGGTTTAAGCCTCAACAGAAACCTTGGAAAGGAGGAAACAATGGTGAGAGAGGGTTCTCTAAGACATGCTTGTGTGTTCTCATTGTGGAGGGAAAAGACATGAAGCAACTGATTGCTTCAAACTACATGGTGTTCCAGAGTGATTCAACAAGCTTAAGAATAAGAAGGCAATGACTAATTGCATAGATGACACCACTTCACAGAATGTGACACCAGATTTTACCAGCATGATTCAGAAAGAAATTTCTAAGTTTTTGGAAAGGGCACAAGGAGATCTATTCGGGGTTATTTAAATACAAATTTAATTCAATCATCTTAATATGCTCAACATGGTTAAAAAGCCACGTAAAACCTTTTCTACGGGTTCAAACGTATCTCTTTTTCACAGACTAACCAAAAGGACTTCCCAAGTATTCCTTAGCCCTTGCTAAATTTGAATGAACATAATTAACAAAAGGATAAAAATAAACTTTGTTGCACCACTTATGTGGATTTGCTAATATTTCCAAAGACATGGAATTGTGTTTTGGATAACTAATCATCCCCTATTTATTGATGGTCTGATTTTTCAATGTGGGAAAAAACTTTTCCTGGTCACCAAGAAATCTTGAATATATCCCATATATTCTTTTTCCCAAATTAAAATATTCCACAAAATTCCACCTCTCCCCTTTCAAAAATTTGGCTCAAGATTACAAGATTTGGATCTTCTTGAATTTATGAGATATTCTTGTATTTCAAATGAAATACATATCTTCCATAATATCTTTTCAAGAAAATCAAGAAAATCTTTCTTGCCCATAATATTCAAAAATTTCAAATATTCCCAAGTTCTTTAATGAAATAATCTTGTATTCCAAGAATACATATCTTCATTCCATAACAAAATTCAAAGAAAATCTTTCTCCTCTATCCATAAATTTTCCTAGCTTTAAAATATTTATTTTATTTTAATCACATTTTCGCTATTGAACTATATATCCTACTCGGGGGGCTTTTTAAATTAAGATGTTCTAATGGATCTTGAATATCTAATATTGAGCCACAATATAATTCAAGCCCATAAATATTAATTAATCCCACTACATAATTAATAATTTGATCATCCATCTTAACCCATATTACAAATCAATATGGCTCCGGATTATTTCCCGTGTTTAAGATTATCTAGCCCAAATTAATTCAAGCATTAGCTTTCTTCTTTTCAAGCTTCAACATTATTATCATCTTAATTCCACTTGCAAGATTTGGTATGAAAAACTTATGAACCTCCCAAGGGGGCAAATCAAGCAAGCGTGCTAGCTTCAAATCTCAATCACATGTGACCAATAATATTGCCCAAGATAAAAAGTATTGAATCTTCCATTCGCTTTGATACATGGCAATAGTTAAATCCCAGGATCCTATTTAAGGGACGGTCAACATATCTTTCTTCCTTGTGTAATCAAACTCTTGGTCAAGACAAACCAATCTGAGCCTTTACACCTCAACCTTTTCGCGATGGTTGTTCATTTCATCTAGGTCGTGAATGGCGTATTTTTAGTTACAATAAATTAAAGATGGATTCTATGATCTTGTATCACTAAATTAACTACTGATGTAAAACGTTTGTCATCTATATAAATTCAACATAAAGAATTTTATTTTCTTCTATACAAAGTACTATTCAAAATCTCCCACTTATACTCAAAGTTTTGAGCTTGTTCACATGGATATATGGGGTCCATATACTCAAGAATCTCTTACTAATTCCACTCCATATTTTCTTCTAATGTATTCACAAGTTTGACGATTTTACTAGAGCTACTTTCCTTAATGGATTTTTCTTAATTTGAGTCATAAAAGCAAAAATACACCATCCAATCCACTAAGAAGGTCTAGAAACCAATTTCTTTACCCACCCGACTTCCATGGTTGAGTCTTGTTAAAACCCAATTTGACAGAAAGTTGATAAGAGTATTGAAAATCAACATTCTATGGAGAAAATACTTCGAATGTTTTAAATGGATATGAAACCTCACTGATATATATATTCATTATTTTTTTACAGTACAATGCCTTTCATGTCATCTATTTTTTAGAATTTTCTTGGATAGGGATAGAACCTTTCTCTTCATCTTTAATCGTTTTAAAACCGGTGTCAATGTATGAATACTTGCGATAACCTCTACATCCTTTTCTTGATCTCGACTTGATCCAAGGATGTGTCCGGCTTTCCCTAAGTCTTTCATATCAAACCTGTTTTGAAACGCCATGCCGCCCAACATCGTTCCCGATGATCAAATGTCATCTACGATAGTACTAAGAATATCAATGCGCCCGATACGCTTTTTATACACACAACTTTCAAACTAGTTTTGATCAAACCCATAAGACTTTATTACTGATTTTGGTTCCAAGCAAAAATGGACCTCTTGGATTGTGTTCTTGCCCTGTTTCAATGAAAACTATAAATCTTCTTATCAAATAAAAGAATCTATTGAATTAAAGTACGAAAATACTTGATGGACTTAATTTTGGTCCAAATAATCGATCCCTTGGGCTTGTTTTAAAGGTTTCAACCTTCACGAAATTCTTTTTTCCTAAACCAACTTGGGTTTGACCATTAGGCTGTTTTCCATTCCTTATAAACATTTGACCTTTAATCCTTGAATGCCTTATATGTCCATGGGTCCGATTCACGAATCAAGTACGAGGACTCTCCTATTCCCATGAATCTCTGTGTTGTCAAACAACTCTCCCACTATAACGGGCCCATAATATATCAAATAGAGCCTTAGCCTTTATTTGGTATTTGGTTAGTTTTCCTAATATCATGTTTTCAACATTTTCAAGGATGAATTTGTATTATGGTACTAATGTAAGTATATATCTAGATTAATTGTTTTGCTTTTCTCCACATACGTTTGTCATTTTTCAAGGCATGACCCCGAATAAATAATAATAATAATAACAATAAAAAGAATTTTTGTTGCTTCGCCTCATAATAATAATATATCAGGATATTATATATATAAGTATATAAAACTATATATATTATATTATATATCCATATGATTCTTATGTTCCTTTTCTTTAGAAATTATATTTTAATTAAAATGTTACTCACATATACTTTTTTTTAAAATGTGATATTAATTCTTTGACTGAAACTTAACAAAACATAGATGAGACTCGACTAAAAATGAATTTTAATTTTATTGAGTTGTTGTGACCATTCAAAATTAATTTGAAATAGGATAAATTTTCCACACGATCCTCACCAAAAAAAATGATGTCATTCTTATTAGAAGAAAACTTAGTGTCCTTTAATTGAATTTTAGAAACCGAAAGTGAATTCTTTCTAAAACCGGAACACAAAGATAACAAAAAAAAAAAAACTTTACTTCAAAAGATAGCATCTCCCATTGTTTTAACTCGCTGCGCACATTCTTTAACTCAACTACATTTTGAAATGTACAATATTTTTTTTTTAAATATTGCAATTTATTTTCTTGGGATCATTTAAACAAAGAAAACGATTAGTTAAATAAATAAATTGAACATTTTAATTAAATAAATTGTAGTCCCCCCATCCACGGAAGTGCACTTCCTCTTTTTTTTATTTATTCGCATCTTACATCAAAATTGCTTATGGCCTTTGGTCCTCTTCTTTATTTGTTTTTTTAACACAATTATTTTATCTTTGGTGCCATCATTTCTGCCTTTAACCAATTACTTAATTCAAAAACTTTTTCAAAATCCAAATTCATCCTTAATCTACACAAAATCTCAAGTTTGTTCTTTCTATTTTGATAAATTTTTCCTCCACCATTTTCAACAATATCTTTTTTGACTTTATCCATTTTTTTTCAAAATTCGTGCTCAAAAATTTTCCAATCAATATAGTTTCCAAATATTTATTAACTTTAAGATAATAAAAGTACATTTTAAAAAAACAAAAACAACTATATGATGCACATGGTATCATAAGGTTTGACCCATCATATTTAAAATTAAAAAAAAAAATGAAAGCAAACCAAATATCTCATTCACTGTCCATGATTTACAAATAAGAACAAGTAACCTTGTTAAAATTGAGGACTTGGAAGATATGCATATCAATTTTATACCCAAGTAATAACCATGATTAAATTTACTATTTCGCTTTGATCGAGCCTCGTGAGGGGTCATTTTAAGTAATAACCCACAATCATCCGTTTGGAATTCATTCAAAACCTATCTTTTGACCGTATATTTCTCCAAAAGAATTCACAAATAAATAAATCATGATATAATTTATTTAAAATTGTCAATTAATTATTTAAAACATACTTAAATTTTGAAGTTGAAATTTTTTGCATTTTTTGCAAACACATTTAAACAAATAAATAAAGCATTAGTATGTTTTTAAATGTAATTTGATTTTTCTTGACTTGATCTTGAAAGAAACACGCCTCAAATGAATACTTCATCTCGAACCGACGCCCAACAGCAAGACTTAAAGATATTAAATTAAATAGAAAAATAACAATAAATTCTTCTATATGCCGCTTCTTATACGATTTTGCGTCCACATCCGCCCGTCACTTTTCTTTGTTGATATTTTCGTCTTTTCATCTTCTTTTTCACCCACGCTTTATGATATAATTTGTTTTCGTTTTTTAAATTTAAAAAATAAATAAACCTATTTTTACATTGATCAAATTCCTAGTCTAATTTTCTCGTAAAACAAATCCGAAATAAAATTAAAAACCACAATTTATATGCATGCAAAATAAAACATTAAAATCCATGCCAAAATCTAAACAGATTCTAATCCAATTTCAAATTTAATGTCCGCTAATTAAATTTTTAAAAATTTAGAGTATACCAAATTGTTGGGTAATGATTTGCACAAGATCTATTCGGGTGAATATTTAAATACAAATTTAATTCATTAATTATTACTAGCATGAATTAATCCTATATTAATTAATAATTGAACAACATATCATGCATATAAAAAGCCACGAAAACCTACGAAAATTTCACGTTTTACCTCTCGGGATGGCGTGGCTTTGGTCACTAACCAAAAGGACTTCCAAGTATTCCCTTAGCCCTTGCTCGACAATCCGGTGGAAGGATACTTCGCGAACAATTAACAAAAAGAAAAAATAAACTTTGTTCTTTGACGCGTAATCATCCCCTATTTATAAGCTTATTTTTCAATGTGGAAAAAGATTAAACCGCCCATTTTAAAATATTCCACAAAAATTCCACCTTCTACTTACAAGAACTCGACATTCTTGTACCAATACATATCTTCCATAATATCAAGAAAATCACAAAATCTTTCTTGCCCATAATATTCAAAAATTTGAAATATTCATATAGATAATCAAGATTGGATATTTCTTGAATTTAATGAGATAATCGATGTATTCCAAGAATACATATCTTCATTCCATAACAAAATTTAAAGAAAATCTTTCTCCTCTTTTTATCCATAAATTTAGAAAAATAGAGGGGTCTATTAAGGCAATTTTATTTTAATCATTTTTCGTTATTGGACTATATGTTGGGCACCCAATTTAGGCCGAATTAAGATTGGACCTTCTAATGGATCTTGAATATCAAATTGAGCCATATAATTCAAATATTAATTAATCCTAATTATTTTGCCATTTTAACCCATATATCAAATTTTATCCCTTAATTAATTCAAGCCCTTTGGCCTTTTTTTTGTCCTTGGTCGAGAACGGTTCAATTTCCATATTTAATTCCACTTGCAAGATTTGGTATGATAAAACATCTGGGATGGGATTCTTAAGACTAATGGAATTTTTATTTTTTCGGAATCTATTTTTTAAGTCAAGCAATGAGTTACCAATTTGGGATAAGGTTAAGAAAGATAACCATGACAGGCAAAATTTATCCTCATGAATTCGAAGAAATTATTCTTGTGAAAAAATAAAAATCTAGGAAAATTGTTCATTTCAATTTAATTTGAAAGGACAATTTAATCTTACGTTGTCGTCACTAAATTAACTCACAATGTGTATATTTGAAATTGGAAAAATATATATAACATTCAATCATATTTAAAGGGATAAACAATGGACAAAATAATTATACAAAGTATATTTTTCAAGTAAAACAGTTGATATTTTTGCAATGGTTATTCGGAACAATATTCATCTTGATTTCTCATTGCTAATTTGAATGAACATACTTGGATATTGGATACGAGGGGCAAGTAGACATATGTGTTTTGATTCTACATTTTTTCTTGATCTAAAACCCCTCACATCTCATATATCTTTGGAAACACACAAGTAGTAACACATTGGTACTATCGTTTTAAGTCCCACCTTGATCCTTCATGATGTCTTACATATTCCTATTTAAATACAACCTTCTTTCTATATTCTATATTCTATCTTCTACAAAATTCTCATTTAAGATGTGTGTTCTCCTAATATAAAAAACTTAAAGTCAACATGCTTTGATTGGAAGATTATTCTTCATCAATAAATAAACACACACAGTCTAGCTTCACCTCATCTTTTTTTACATTTTCTTTGATACATGGCACAAAAAGGCTAGGTCACATATCTTCCAATGTAATCAAACATCGAGTTTTTACGACCTTTGTGCAATAAATCAAAGATGGATTCTATACCTTGTCTTGTTTTGTCATCTCTCTAAACAACATAGAATTCCATTTTCTTCTAGTACTATTCAACTAAACCTTTTGAGCTTGTTCACATGGATATATGGGGTCCATATACTTAAGAATCTTTTAATACTCCATATTTTCTTAAAGGATTTTAAATTTTTTCTTAATGAAAATAAACCAATTCTTTCAACTTGTTAAAAACCCAATTTGAAAAAAGTTGAGTTTGAAATCGACTATGGAGAAAAACTTATGAAACTCAGTTTATTCATTATTTTGTTAAAAAATTGGTCTCTATTTATAGAAGAGGGTAAACCTTCTAGTCTAACTATCAAGATAACGAATTTTGTTAACCTTTATCACTAATCCAAGCATACGGCGTTTTCACGTCGGGACACGTGCATCTATTTCTCTACAAAGAGTTGGATTGTGTAATAAACTATAAAGTAAATAAAAGAGTTGAATTAATACGAAAAATACTTGGATCAAGTAATTTTGGCCCAAATACCGTGGGCTGTTAATAACATGAAATTCTTGCGTAAACCAACTTGCACCATTAGGCTGTTTTCCATTCCTTATAACATTTGACCTTTAATCCCTGAGGGGAATACCCTAATTTTTTGGGCAAATGGGCCCATAATATCAAAATAGAGCCTTAGCCTATTTGGTATTGTTAGGCCCAATATCATGTTTTCAACATTTTCAAGGATGAATTTGTATTATGGTACAAATGTAAGTATATATCTAGATTAATTGTTGCTTCTCTCCACATACGTTTGCTTAGTTATAAATAATAATAATAATAACAATAACAATAATAATAATAATATATCAGGATATTATATATATATATATATATATATTATATTATATATCATGTGGCTTATGTTCCTTTTGAAATTATATTTTAATTAAAATGTGACATATACTTTATTTAAAATGTGATATTAACTTTGACTGAAACGTAACAAGTGATAGATGAGACTCGACTAAAAATGAATTTTAATTTTATTGAGTTGTTGTGACCATTCAAAATTAATTTGAAATAGGATAAATTGACACGATCCTCACCAAAAAAATAGCAACACTAAAAGACAAAGCCGTACATGCATCGGGCGCACATTCTTTAACTCAACTACATTTTGAAATGTACAATATTATTTTTTTTTTTGAAATATTCAATTTATTTTCGATTTTTTATAAATAAATTGATTAAATAAATTAAATCCCCCATCCACGGAAGTGTCTTACACTTTTTTTTTTTTTCAAAAGTATTTTTTTTTTTAACACAATTATTTTATCTCCACCCTTTAACCATCACTTAATTACTCAAATTGTCATTATACTTAATCTACAAAATTCACTTTATTTATAAATAGACTTCACAATATCTTTTACTTTATCCATACTTTTTAAAAATTCGTGCTCAAAAAATTGTGCGCAAATTTTATGGACTAAAGAAGTACATTTTAAAATAACACTAAAGTTATGATGCACATGGTGCATAGATACCCACTCAACAATTAAATTAAAGAATGAAAGCAACCAAATATCTCATTCACTGTCCATGATTTCAAATACAAGTAACCTTGTTAAATTGAGTGGGCCTCGACTGTGCACTTATAATGTATTTTAAAATATACAATTTGTTATATTAAAATATATAATTTATTTATACTGAACTGTAAGGTAAATAAGTTGCATTTTTTCAATCTAATACATTGTATGTTTTTAAAATGTAATTATGAGTGAATGCATACAAGACTTAGCATATTAAATTAAATAGAAAAATAACAATAAATTCTTCTATTTGCCGTTTTGAATATATAAATTTGTTTCATTTTCGATTTTTTATTTTTTATATTGAATGTATTTATAAGTTAAATTAAAATATTATTTAATAAATTTCAAGAATCCATGTGTTAAAGATTCCAAAAATATAATATATTTGGAACATGGGAAAATAGAAATTATTTTTCGAGTAGTCCACTTCAAGCAGCGCGTGGCACACGCACCCATCTGACGCGTGTGCTTATTACATTAAACCGCTTTTTAATTCTACTGAACTCGCTCGTACCACTTTCATAAACAAGGACACCCGCTCGTACCGTACACGACACGATATTCCAAAATATCGTGATTACGATAACCACTCTTGCTTTCTCTCGATATATTGGAAAATATCGTGTTGGAAATTGGTGAAATTTAAATTAGGGGGTCTACATAGGGCAATGGGCCGAATGACGCGACTGTCACCCACCTCAAATTGTTTATATCCAATTTGGTCCTCATTTTGCCTTTAATATCAAATTTGTCCCTCTGTCCTTTTTTCATTTACTTTTGCTTCACATCTGGGATGGGCCCACTAATGGAATTTTATTTTTATTCGGTTATTTTTATTTTTGGCATAGGGGAAAGATAGTGACAGGCAAATTGAATTCGAAGAAACTATTCTTGTGAAAAATAAAAATCTAGGAAAATATGCAATTTAATTTGAAAGGACAAGTTGTCGTCACGTCTCACCATGTGTATATAAAATTGGAAAGTTATGGGAAATGGACAAAATAATTGTATATTTTAAGTAAAGAAGTTGATATTTTTCAATATTTATTCGTAACTATATGTTTCGTTAAGAGATAAAAAATATATTTAGAATTGTGTATATTATTAAAATATAAAATTATTTATTTTCATTAATAAAAAATTTTGTCTTTTAAAATATAAATAAGTTGCACTTTAAATATGATTTCATTGTTTGACTTCATAAAAATATAAAGACCTCTCATAAAACTAATTTTTTTATTAAAAGGAAAATTTATGAAAATTATAATAAAAATAGTTGAAGGAACAGGTTATGTTGATTATAAAAAAAATAGCACGTGGATATATGTTATATTTATCAAGGAAGTGATACATGCAAAACTAAAGTTGGTATATGACGATGTTACGTGAAATTGATTAAGAGATAAATTATAATATATTAAATTAAATATATATTTTTTCATTTATTTTCTTGATGACAATACGAAATGATTGTTGACTTCATAACATATTCTCAAAAATTAATAATTTTGAATGAATTGGTATGTTGTGAAACTCTTTGTTTCAAAAAGAAATTAATTTTTTTTTTTTTTACAAAATACTACTTTTAAGAATATAAATTCATCATTCTTTTATCAAATATAAAGAGGTTCATATAATATAAAGTTAATTTTTTATTTTTATAAAGAATATATTTTATAATAAAAAGTTATGTATTTAAGAATATAAATCACATCCTTAACCAATTTCATTGTAAAAAAAAATTCACCCTATACTTTGTCATTTTGAATACATATAGAGAAATTTGAATATGATTTTAGAGTTTTAAATTAACATGCGTGATAAAAGAATTGATTTTTTAAAATCAAATATAAATTATAAACATAAACAAAGAAAAAATGAATATGTTTCGTAGACTTTTTGATTTACATGGTAAATTGAATTTTCTTTTTCTAAAAACAAACTTAAATTAAATCTTTCTATAGTTGACAATTAGTCACATTTAAAGAAAAAAATAAAGCATGTTTACATATATATACATGTGTCACAACTTGCAAGTTCAACAACTGCGTGTGGCAATTTATAACAATTGACTGATCTCTACCTTAAATTAATTAAAAGAAAAAAGGAAAAAAAAAAAATAATAAAAATAAAGAGAGAATTGGCCGCTCTCCGAAATTATGTTCCCTCCTAAATTGGGCACATCAATCTAGCTTACTCCATTAATTCAAGCCAATCAAACCAAGTATGTTGTACCCTTTCTTTTATAAGGATGTGTTTGGTAGGAGGAAAAAAAGAGTGGTGTTCGATGAAATTTGTTAATAAGATGAAATCTATATCACTTTACTTATAAATTAATATTGTAATACTTATAAATTGAGGCCATATTATTAAATGTTATACTACATATTAATTTATAAAAATAATGGTATCAATTTATAAGTATAAATGTATCAATTTTATAGTATGAACAAGTTTTATATGAGAGATTGCGAGAGAAAATTGGTACTTCCTCTTTATATAAAAGATAGTTCACTTTCATTTTCTACGGTAGTCAATAGAACATGATTATGTTTTGATTTTTACTTATGATTTATTTTATATACATATTCTTATATGTAAAAACAAAATAAAAATTAATAATTCAATATACATTAAATATGGGCATTTTAGACATAATATTCTAAATGGAATGTGGGCTATGTTTTTTAAAACATTGGGTTTCAAAAATCAAAATTTGAGTTTTGAAATTTAAAATGTGTCCTAATTCGAGATTTTGAAAATCGATTTTTAAAAAATCACCACTACACATCTATAAATCTACTATCACCTTGATAAAAAAACGTAAATTTTTGAATAATCTTGTGAATGATTTAATTTAATTACATAAATAATTTCTATTGGGTATATGTGTATTTGACTTATCAATGAATATTTTACAATATAAAAGAACACAAATTCTCTTATAAAATTTGTTAAGACTATGAAATTGATATCATTACACTTATAAATTTATATCACTAATCTCTAAACTAATTAATACCTATAACATTTAATGTTATGATTTCAATTGATAAATGTAATAGTATCAATTAATAAGTATTATGATATTAATTTATAAATGTAATGATATAAATTTTATACTACAAACAAGTTTTACCGGAAACCTACCCTGAAAGTGTGATACATTTTCAAAATGTTTGATTTCATAGGTTATCCTTCTTAAATTAGTTAATATCTTACTTTGCATATATGCTAATAGATATTGATTTGCATACCAAGTGGTTTTTTTTTTTTTGATTTGTACTAAGTGCCCGTTTGCAACTTCAACTCAAAGTTTAAAATCACTTTTATTTTGAAAATAAACAATTTGATTCTTTTTGCAACTAATTTTTTTAATCAAATAAAATCTAATTCTCCAAAGCACCCAACATCTAACTTCTGGTTCTCAATTGTTGGACCAGTTTTTTAATAATTAAATAGAACCTTTCCTTACAAATTCACCCTATCACAAAAAAAATAAAATTTGAAGGAACCCAAATCCATCTTTTATGACATTTAGTCACAAAAAAATTATAATTTTATTTTTTTTTGAACACCAAACAAGATTTCCAAGTCATATTATTATTCTCTATCTTGCTAAAAAACCTCATATTATACTTAATTAGAATATTTTGATATAATTAATCAACCCTCAAAGAATATTTGAAGATGTTGAGGTGTTCACATTTTTTTTTTTTTTTGATAAATGAATTAATTTATATTTGCTAGGGTTCTTTTGGTCGATCTTTTCCTCCTTTTTATCCTTGATGAAATGACGATCACTAAAAATGGATAATACAATTGTTGGTGTTCAAAATTTGGGTAAAAGATCATATCGGAGAATCTTAATTTTGAGAAAACAGATAAAAATGTTAATAACACAAAAATCAATTATTTTCACAAACACAAACAACTTCTAATATTTGGTTAAAAAATGCTTTTGGTTCCAAACATTATTTTTACAAGAGATTTTTTGTACAAAAATTTTGTTAAAATTTTTTTGGGTAGATTGGTAAACAAGCTAAGTAGTATTATATTAGTATAAACAAAAGAGTGCATTTGAGTGCACATAATATTTTGGTCTTGATGATTCTTTGAAGCGTTTGGTAGTGAAATCACTCGTGATAAATGATTAATTTTTCAATTGTTGGACCATTTCGGCAAAAAAGTTAGCAACGTCATAACTATCACATTAATTAAATCAAAAGCCACTTGCAATATTATCTATATTATGACATTGATGGCTTTGTATAATACTATAGAGGTGAGAAAACAACAAATTTTCACTTATCAACTCATATTATTATTCCATTAAAAAAAATCATATTATTATTAATTATTATTGATAATTTGATATAATTAATTTCGAGAGAGTTCACAATCGCGATTTGAAGAAGTGTAGTTGATAAACATCGCCCATTCACAACAATTCACAATGTATACGAGAAATAAATTACTTTATATATATAAAAACTTTAATTGGTCGAAATTTCTGATCCATCTATTTCATCAGATGGGACATCTTTTTTTTTAAGCCTCAAGATATATATCCACCATCATCTTTTTTATTGTAATGTTATATCATGCATGTCAATGATCTTTGTGCAAATTTCGCACTCAATTTAATCAAATGGATATCATTCTCAACTATTTTGACGAGGTAATTATCAACGAATTTTGTGTAATGAAGAATTATATGAATATTTTATAGAATATATGCTTTCCATTATTATTTTATCGAGTAAATCTTACATGAGATCATTTTGTATACAAAACGTGAACAAAATTTTATATGCACTAAGTGCACTATATAATGTAATTGTATTTTTTAATATGTAATTTATTTTTTTGGAAACGTTCAACTTTTTTTTATAAGAAATACGTTGAACGTTTTAGTGTAAATAAATTGAACGTTTAAAAAAAATATATTGTACGATGTTACACTTGAATTGTGCAGTACCTACACCTACTGCAAAGGAGACATATATACTTTGAGACGTGATACTCTTATCTATTTTGTGACATGTAAGATTATCATATAATTTCATACAAATTTTTATATTAACATATATCTATTGTTAGCGTAATTTTAAGTCAAAAAATAATGAAATTTGAAGTACGAAGTCAAATAAGATTACCATGTTAAAGAATTGAATTATATTTATATTTCAAATTTTAAAAGAAGTTATTAAAAAGAAAAAGAAAAAACAAGAATCCAAACAACAGTAGTCTCCTATAATAAATTACAAAATATAAAAAGATAGATAAAAACGGGTGAGACGTTCTCATGCATGTGATGAAATATAAATTATCACAAATCAATATATTTTTCTTCTAAATTAAAGTGCTAAATTTATACTCTGTTTTAGTGTGGTACTGTCAAATGCAAATGTTTCACATCTGCAATTATGCTACATGGTGATTCCTATTAAAGTTTTTATAAATAATGTCAGAGGATTTGGCTCTCAAGTTATGAACTCTTAATTTGTTCATTATTAAATGTGTTACTCTATGAAAACTGGTGGGGGGGGGTAGGGAAGCAAATGAAGGTTCATTCTGACATACGAATATACGATGGCCCAGCATTCAAATTAGATTTTTGTACAATTATTTCCTTTTCTTTTAATGTTATTGAGTTTCACAATTTTGATAATTGTTTAATTTTCACTTTTTTTGTATTTACTTAGATAAATCAATTATTTTTATACTGACAGATGGTCGAGCATTTAGACATTTCAACGATGTTTAGTTATGAAGTTTGAAGTATTAGATCATTGGTCCACTATGACTTTTTGAGCATTTTTTTAGCAAAATTAATTCATCCATCTCATTATAATTGTCTCATTTTTCTTTTATTAACGTCCACTATAATTTTTTCATTTTATAAAAGGAAAAAATAACTCTATTATTCATAATTTATATCCTCACTTTTCACATAATATTATAAAAAAAATATAATTCACTACTCCATTCATTACTTTACATATCTTTTTTTTTCTCTCCCAATACCCAAAACTATCAATCATTTTTATTATTTTATTATTATTCCTTAAAAAAAATAACAAAAAGTAAATAGACAATTACACCGGGACTGAGGGAGTACTAATTAGAGTTGTAGTATTTTTTTAAGGTTTTTTTGGGTCATGTCTTGTGCATTCACGTGTACTGTGCACTCATAGTGTATTTTAGAATTATGCAATTTATTTACACCGAACCATGCAATTATTAATATGAAAAAATAATTACACGGTTCAATATAAACAAGTTGCACATTTTAATATAATAAATTTTAAAATGATCTATGAATACAAAGTACACTTGAATCATATATGAGACCCACTCAATATTTTATTAAAACATTTTCTCTTTTTTTGTAACAGCTTGCTGCGCCATTGATGGAGCCAAGGTGTCGGAAGCATTGTGCATGTCCCTCTGGAATTCTTTTATGGTTATTATTATTTTATAATTATTATTATTATTTTATAAAGTTCAATATATTTTTTAATAAAAATAATAAAATTATAATAATTGTAAATTTTCTTAAAATTTATTACTCCTGTTAATAATTTATATAGTATATTTTAAAAATATCAACATATTATGTAAAAGCTAAAATTATGAACAATTAAAACATAAAAATGAAACATATTTATATCTAGACAATCTCCATACTACTGTATTTTGCGTGAAGCAAGTCTTGCATGAGATTTTCTCATCTTATACAAAAATAATTTCAAAATTTATGTTGGTTATGCAAGCAGTCACGAAACAATTTCATCGTGTGATTCACTAGTGGTTTGATAGAGGTGTTGCCATTTAGTCAGATTGTTATTAACTTTGGACTTATATCATGGAATGTGAACAACGCGAACTTAATTTCATTATCACCTGTTTATTTGATTGAGTCTAATTTGTTTCTTGAGGAGTTATATTTTTTTTTATATTTTATCTTTTTTTTTTATCTTTTTGATCCATAAAATTACTTCGTCTTATAAAAAAATAATGTATATGGTGAGATATCTAGTTTTTTTTTTAAATGTATTTGAAAAATATTATAATATCTTACATTTTATAATTGTTTTCTCTTTTCTGAGCTGATAAATTGCTATATTGTCTTGATGATTGATTTTATATTTTAGAAATTAATTATTGGGTAATAGTAAGGAAACTTTTATATTTAACTGTCCCATACATAGTATACTGCTCTACATCAAATATTCGAGCATAATTGTTTTAAAATACATTCCCTCATTCTAGTGACATGAACTAGAAATTGTGCCCAGGGGGCCCAATTTCTAATATACTGTAACTAAATATATTTTTTTTAAATTATTTGGACTAAATATTTTTATATTAATTGAATCAAATATATTTAATATATATATTCAAAATGTGAATTATATATATCTCTCTCTCTTTCGCTCCCTCTTCCCCACTTGAAGAATAATAAGAAAATTTGCATAGAAAAAGACACATTTTGAAATTAGTCAAAATCTCTAACCTCTCAAATTAAAAATAAATAATTACAAATATATACTCCATCCGTCCCAATATTACTGCAACACTTGTCTTATTGGGACGTCCCAACATTACTGCAACACTCCTAAAAAGAAAACAAATATAATATTAATACACTCACAACACCCTCATTTTATTCAACTCAAACCCACTTTATCACACTTTCCTTGATTTGCGGTCCGATTTCTATGTTGCAATAATCCTAGGACGGAGGGAGTATATAAAAAGTCCAATGAGGCCAGGGGTGCCCAATGACCCCCTTGGCCCCTACATAGGTCCATCTCTGCTTTCGTCCCAAAATAATGTGCACATCACCTTTTTCTGTTGAGTTTTAACGAGTGAATTGTTTAAATATTTGAAATGATAAAATAATTTTTAATAAGGAGTATAATAGATCTACATCTACTCTATTATATGTCTCTTTAAAAATTATTTTATTATTTTAAATATTATTAAAAAATTCATTGACTAAAACATGAATAAATAATAATAAATCTATAAATGAGATTTTCTAATATAATTTTTTATTGAAATATGATTGATTCCTCATCTTTTTATGAGAATATGTAGGGTTTCTCGTATTGAGTGCATGCGTGAATCGTGATGCGTCCACTTGCTTTCGCGTCCTACGTCCACATCACACCTCCATCTCCTTTCTACTTCTTTTTTTTACTTCATTTACTTTTTCTTTCTTACTATTTTCATAAAATAAAAGTCTATAGTATATATGAAAGGCGCAAGGATCAAGGAAATGAGCCAATTTGATTTATTTTTCATTATGACAAAAATTTATATAAACTTGATTCATACTATGAATTTTATTTTTAATTTATGAAATTTAACCATATATAGAGTATAATATGTGTCATGTTTAGTAATTTTAAAAAATGTTTTGAAAATGAGTAAAATAAATTAAATAATTCAAGTTCATAGCATAAATCTAATTTATGAGAGACAAACTCTATATAATTTTTTGATTGATATACTTAGGGAGTGTTGCCGTATAACATTGGAATTTGTCTGCACCAGCTGCATCGTGCATTTTATAATACTTTTTTAAAATATATAATTTATTGAATTGAGGTATACAATTTGTGTACATTGCACATGTACATTGTGTTCAATGAAACAAACTACTACCTCCGTCCCATTCTTTAGGGTTTTTTTTACTGTTCATAAGGATTTATGGGAATAGTGATTAGAAAGAGTTGTTTATTAGTATTTTATGTGATAAAATGATAAAGTGATGGGTAGTTGGGGGTAAAAAAAGTTGTTTATTAGTATTTTATGTGATAAAGTGATAAAGTGGTGTGATAAAGTGATAAAGTGTATTTCCATTTTAGGAAAGAAACCTTAAAGATTGAGACAAAAAAAATGGAAAGAAAACCTTAAAGATTGGGACGGGGGAGTACATATTTTAATATAGACAAATTGTATGTATCAATATAATAAATTATATGTTTAAAAAAATACACTATAAAGTTCACATGACACCCACTCAATATATTTTGCGGTTTTACTTGGGAATGTGAAGCGTATTTTATCCCGTGAGACAATATATTTATATTTGACTCATATAAAACATAAATCAATTCAACATTAATATTATTGATAGCTCTATTTTACCGACTCATTCCATAAAATGTTGTCACTCCATAAAATGTTGTCACACAAATCATCAACATACACACGAATAGGTCTTCACATGTGAATATGTCTTTTGTAAATTGGATTCATATATAAAAGAATTTTGTCTTATCTAAAAACTTGAACTTGCAGAAAGAATCGAAAATCAATTCATTTATTTAAATTTTTTCAACACTCTCCTCACTCGTTTTGACCGAATCATTATCTCTCTTTTTTTATTGAGGGGGACCAACGAAACGAGTGGACAATTTAAATGAAACAAGTATTTCCCAATTTAAATCGAACTAGCGAAATTTGGATCGAATCATTTTTTAAATACCATGAAAGAGTTCCGTCTTATCTAAAAGTCCAAACTTATAGAGAGAGTCGAAAATCAATTCATTTGTTTAATTTCCTTCAACAATATAAACGTTTTTCTTTGAAATAATATTTTTCAATATTTGGAATATCACGTGGGTAATTTATCCGCATATAAATATTATAAATATATATATATATAATTTTGTACATAGATAATTTATTTGTTTAATAAAATTTAAAAATTCATGAAAAAATTATAGACAATTCTCATTGTTTAAGAATAAAAATCTTGTTATTAAATTTTTTATAGCCATATAGATTTTTCCTATAGCTAATTTATTATTTTATTGTAATATTTATAGTGTGATACTATTAGTTTTTTCTTAATGTGTCACAAAACTTATAAAAATATCATGTTTCACCCAAAAAATTCTGAGATAATCACATACAATACTTTTCGAATTATGTTTTAAAATGGGTATAAAAACAAATGAGAGTCTCATCATCTTTTTTTTGGGACAAAGTAAACAAAAAGAGAAACATTATTTAGACATTCCCAATAGATTCCAGATAAGCACGAAAGGCGTTGGTCGACAAACTCGGCGCCGGAAAGTATAAGCCGAGCCGAGCCGGTATTATCCGGCAGCTGCTCCCACTATTTCTTTCTGAATATTTAATTACATGGAGTGGGGCCCGCAGTGGTCACATTCAGTCATATGTTCAGTGATGAGATTATGTCTACTTTTCCTGGTTTTACGTATATTTCACATTAAACCATGTCTGCTTTTCCTATGTGTAGATCTCTATATGTCGTGCTTCATATCGGGATATATTGTGGTTTGGTACACTCGCCATATATCGCGAGATAATTAGGAAACGTGCGAGAAAGTTGTTGCATCGCATCATCACGTGAAACAGTCCAAGTCAAGGGCTCATGGAGTCATGGGGAAGAAAAGGTTCTTTTGTGCGCTAAATTATCACATCTTTCTCTTTCTATATATATATATATATATTTTAGGGTTCTTCGTCGTATAATAAGATTTCGGGTGTATCGATGTCTTCGTAGTGTATTTTAGAAACATCTGATTATACAAAATTTAAAACATGCAATTATTCCAAATGAAGCGTAATTTAACTATGTTACCGTATTAACAAATTCTTTTTTTTTACGTAAATAAATCACACTTTTTTCAAGCATAACAAGTTGCAAGACGCTTAAAAATACACTATAAATGCATGCGGTCTTGGTTAATCATACAAGATCTAGTTTTTTTTTTTGTTCTTTTCTTTAAAATTCTCTCGTTCCGTACTCGATTGATCATTTACTATTTGCATTGTATTTAATGTAGGAATTATTCATTAATGTTTGAGAGAATAAAGTTGTTTTTAGTTGAGGATATTATAGATTTTTCTATTTTATAATTAACATTAATAAAATAATAAAATAACTTTTAGTGTGTATAAAGTAATGATATGAGATATAATTTTTGAGATATTAGATAATACAGTTATAAAAAATATTTTTACTTTATTGTCGTCTATGGACGAAGAAAACAAGCATTAGAAGATCCAAAATGAAAACTAGGGAAAATTGATTATGGGAGGAAGGATGTAGTAAATAAATTCACGATTTATCATTATTTGATTTCATTTTTTTTAATTTAAATAGTGCCTATATTACTATAAATATTACTCCATATCTTTTGAAGTTTGATATGTGAGACTATTTATCATGTAAGTCGTAATTTTTCTTTTTCTTTTTTTAAAAATGATTCTCCATTTCTAGGAATTAAAAATGATATTGTTAAATTAAAATTAGAGAAACATTTACGTGAGATGGTTTCACCGTGAGACATAACATAATTTAAACATTGACGTTTTAATATTTTAAGAAAAAAACCTGTTAATTTATATCATATCTCATATATAAGACCGTCTCATACGAGTTTTTTTTTTATAATAAGGTTGTGAGTAAATTACATATGCATCACATGATTTTCTTTCAATTCAGGAAAACATTTATTCATATGTTATGTATAGAACTTTGAAAAGTTCTAAGGCCCTGACCCTGCGAATTTCTTTGAATCAAATAATTTCTTTTGAATGGAAGAATGTGCTTAGAAGTTTACACGACCAAAAATAATTAATATATATATATATATGGTGTATCTTTCAAATATAACATATTCCACTCGAAAATAATATAAAATACAAATAATCTTGCAATATAATTCCAATACACATGAGTTTTTGTGGAAGTAGTTAGTATTGACCCATCCACTAATCATTTGGGATCCAAAAAAAACCTTAATTACGTATTTGTTGATATTAATTATTATTTGGACAAAAAGAGGGACGATAATTTGACTATACGGTTTGTTAGGATCTTGACAGACCATTTTACTAGTCATGAGTTAGGTAGTACATCGTTTTATTTTTAACACATGCATTAATAATAATACAACTTTTAAAAATATGTATTAATAAATTAGAATATAATTAAAACACAATATTTTAATATAATAGAAAAGTCAAATAATGTTTCGTGTGAAACCATTTTACAGAATGTGTTTCGTGTGTAAAGGGCGAAAATTTTATCATTTGGTGATAAAAAATATATCCTTTTTAAGCTCAAGTCTGTAACCTTTATTCAAATTCTTTTATCTCAATTTCTTGAATATATTTTTGTTAAATCTTTAGGTATTTTATACGAGCACACTTAAATTGTTTGTATATTTCAATATTGATTTCTTCATTCTAAATAAGAATACATTCACTCGCCATATTTGTTGCAGCAGGTTCAATAAATGGGATGAGATAACTAGGAATAACACTCATGTAAATCAACTCTATACATGAATTTCATTACTATTATGTACATAAATTATTACTGTTATACACAAAAATTATCTCTGTATAATGGTAATTGATTTTATACATAAAAGATCAATTTTTATATATAATAGTGATATTAAAAATATCGAGTTTATCGCGAACTTGAATTCATACAAATTTTTGTCGATAATTATTACTCCGTAAAATAATAAATGAAATACCGTTTATGAAAAAATAAGAATCTATGTTGAGATTTTCGTCCAAGATAATAAGATACATGTAGTAGTGTTTAAGATAGAAAGTAGAAAAGACAAAAAAGGGTATTGTAGTCTCAAAAATCATAGGGTGAAATGGACTTTATTTTGAAGCAATTGATGCCAATCTACATTAATACCAATGACAAACACATATAATACGACAATCCGCACTAGGTTAATAGCAAAGATACAACAACCTTATGTGTTGTTTTCAACGCCAACAAATTTTGAATTTCACAATTCCTCTAAACATGAGTCCAACCATATATTATGTAATTTCAAATCTATTTAACTTAAAATTATAAATCATAGTCACGCCAATAATAGTGCTTGACCTATCTAACATCATTGGATTGTGATGTATTATATTGACTTTGATTCCTAAATAGATGTAAAATGACAACTCTAATTAAGTATGAATAGATGCACTTAAGTGGCACTATCTTATAAGTGGAATACATGTCAATCTTTATTTTACGTATGTTCATTATGTCTAGTAAAAAAATCTTTTTGTGAATTTGTTTTATGTAGGTGGAACATATCAAAGATTCAAATTGATCAAGCTAGGGTTAGTAAAAAAGAAAAAAATTAAATTAAATTAGGGATAATTACGTTAATATTTTTAGAATCGGATTGAATTAGTTGATTCAATCAGTTGAACTGGGAATCACCCGGACATTAATTCGGTCAAATTATCCCTTCAAAACCATTTTTTAGGGTTAACTGGAAAAAACCAATTAGACCCAGAAAAATCGGTTAAAACCTGTGAATCAAATTTTTTTAATTTTTTTTATTAATTCATTTGTGAATTAAGTTCAATTTTGCTTTCACGTTGTTCTTTATCATTTTCACGCCTAAAAGTTTAAGGTTTGAAATAGTTCTTTTTACCATTTTGCCTTAGTATTTTAATATGATAATTCATTATAAACTACTCCCTCCGTCCTAATTTTGATTGGTCAAATACTGTAGACAATGAGATTAAGAAAAAATGGGAGATAATAGTATTAAATGGTGTAAAGTGGGTAAAGTGGGTTTGGTAGAAGGAAATAATAATATTAAATAGTATAAAGTGGATTTGGTGGAGGAAACTAATAGTATTAAATAGTATTGAAAGTTGTTTTATTTTATTTTTAGAAAATGACCAAACAAAATTAGGACGGCTATTTACAGAAAGTTGTCAATCAAAGTTAGGACAGAAGAAGTACATAGTGTGAATTGTAGTTTGACTAGGCTTGTTTTGTATTGTCTATATATAAATCTATTGTGCTTATTTTAATGTTGATTTTATAATTTTATAAACACATATTTACTTGTTTTTATAAATTGGAAGGAGGCTCATTTTGACGGTTGGACCGACAATTGGTACCCAGTCTGATTTCTCGTCGGTTCGATTATGAAAACACTAAATTAAGTGAACTTATTCTATTATGTTGGAAGGCAATTAATAAATAATTAAACATATAAATTAACTTATTTTTATAGTATATAAACATTCATTAATGATAAATACTTACATACACTAGTTTCACCATGTTGTAGCACAAATCAAATTGGATATGTGCCCGTATCCGACACGTCAGCAGGGTCCACCTAGGCCCGGATCGACCCGACCCGACAGAGGACCAACCTCACCTTAACGAGCGATCTCCCTCGAGGACGACCCATAGGCGAGGTCGGAAAGAGAAGAGTAAAGACTATCTGAGCGGACGACCTCCCCCGAGGTCGCTCCACGAGCAAAGTCGACAAGCACAGTACGAGAAGATAATCCGACGAAGTCGGGAACCAACGTCAGCTTTACGAGACAAGACAAGAACATTTAATGTTACCGTTTAGATCAACGATGTAATAAAACCCTAAAATAAAGGGTCAATATATTTTTACTATTTTTTAGCTTTCAGGGTTGGTCATCTATAAATAGAGGACCGCACCCCTCATTGTAAAGGGGATGGATTCTCCCAACCTTACTCTCATTCTCTCATCATCTATACAACATCAAATTTAAGGGAAGAACTCAAGAGTTCTTCCAGCAGTCTTCGTGTTCGATTATTTACCATTAATTACTTATTTGTGTTACTAGAATCGATAGCCACATTCAAATCCTTAAACCCGATATTTTAATACACAACACATCATACAATTCAAATGTATTTGAACATATTATTGTTTATTTTACTAAAAAGTGATAATATTTTATATGTATAATTAGTTGTTTTTACTGAACACAAATTATTTATTCTCATTAAATAATTTTAATTATTCATCAATTGCACGATGCAATGCACCGGTGCACTCAAATGTTACTTATGTTGGGATTATACTGGAAAGTATGCTTTTACTTTGTATAATCAGACTGAATTTCGGATTTATTTACTGAAATAAATTGTTTATCACTGATGCTTTAAATATCATCGAATGTTACATATATTTCTTGCATAACTGTTCAATAAATAAAGACGTGTTACATTGTAGTTAATTTAGTGATACCAGATCACAGAAGATTAAATTAACAGTTCATTGTAACTAAAAATACACCATTCACGACCTAGATGGAAATGAACAATCCATCGTGAAAGGTTGAAGTGTAAGACTCAGATTGGTTTGTCTTGACCAAGAGATTACACTAGTGCATGGTGATCGATGCATCAAGAGGACCCTAGGAGGACAAATTCTTGAATCGAACTAGGAAGAATTAGACCTCGGTGGTTAGTTATTTCTTAATCTTAATCCCCTTAAATAGGATTGCGTGTGGTTAGTAACTATTGCTTTGACTTATTACGGGTAGAGAATCAAGGAGATTCAATACTTTATATCTTGGGCAATATTATTGGTCATATCGCGATTGCTAAGATTTAATCTCGGAGAATCGTGTGCAAAGTACGCTTTGTTCGATTTGCCCTTGGGAGGTTCATAAGTTTTATCATACCAAATCTTGCAAGTGGAACTAGTTTCTGGTATGGATAATAATGTTGAACCGTTCCTTTACCAAGGATAAAAAATATTAATTAATGGAAAGCTATTTCAGTGGCTTGAATTAATTAATGGGCTAGATAATCTTAAACACGGGAAATAATAATCGGGAGCCATATTAACTGTAATATGGGATAAGATGGATAGTGCAATATTAATTATGTAGTGGGATTAATTAATATTTATGGGCTTGAATAATATTGTGGCTCAATATTGATAATTCAAGATCCATTGGAAGATCCAATCTTAATTCTCCTAAAGGCCCCTCAAGTAGCCCAAGATAAAGTCCAATAACTGAAAAAGGTTTTAAAAATAAAATAAATATTTGTTGCTCATTTTTCCTATTTATTCGAAAATCATAAATAAAAGAGGGAGAAAGATTTTCTTTGAATTTTGTTATGGAATGAAGATATGTATTCTTGGAATACAAGATTATCTCATTAAATTCAAGAAATCTCCCACTTGGTTATTTATGGTGAAATTTTCGAAAATCTTGAAAGAATAAGGGAAAGAAAGATTTTCTTGATTTTCTTGAAAAGATATTATGGAAGATATGTATTCTTGGAATAAAAGAATATAAAAAAAATTCAAGAAGATCTAAATCTTGGAATCTTGATCCTTATTTTTTCGAAAATTCCCATAACAAGAGGAGTTGGGATTTTATGGAATATTTTAATTATGGAGAAAAGAATATAGGAGATATATTCAAGATTTCTTGGAGATCAAGAAAAGATTTTCTCCCCCCCTATTCCATGCCAAAAAATCGTCCAACACCCCTCTATAAATAGGGGATGAATGTTTCATTCCCAAGACAATTCCATGTCTTTGGAAAAATTAGTAAATCCACAAAAGGTGGTGCAACAAATTTTAATTTTTCGCGATCTTCCTTCCAATTTTGTTAATTGTTAGGGAATACTTGAGGTCTTTTGGTGTGTTTTCATCGTTGTCATTCCAAGAGGTAATTCCGCGTAAACTTCGGATTTCGCGTCGTAGATTTTATGAACTTATATATGCATGATTTGTTGTTGAATTATTATTTGAATTAATATAGGGTTAATTCATGCTAGTAATAATTGTTTGAATTAAATTTATATTTAAAAATTCATCCCGAATAGATCCGGACAATTAATTCTCCAACAACTTATAGTGCAACCGTGCAACTAAATGTTACTCTACTGTAATTATTGGAGACTTAGTGAGGTACATTTCATGATTGCACTTACTAATAATTACAGAGTGGTTGTATATATGTAGATGCATTTGCACTTTCGAGTGCAACTTTGACTATATATACAATCTCTTTTGTACCTATTATAATTTGCATTAAAAATTTATATCTATTAATATTTTTCCCAATTACTTTTGTAGTAAATGTTAAATTAAAGATAAATGTTAATTTCTTATAGAAGATATGGATATATAGTGTGTGGTGGTCTCTCTATAGGTTGATATGTTTAATAGTAATTTATCTCTATTTTTTTTTTTATCGAATAATACGTGGTATTTATCAATCGCGTGTGCTGTATTATTTATTTATTGAAGAAAAAAAAATAAAAAAATCAAATGTTGGTCTTGACCATATTGGCATATTCATTGTTTACAAAAACTTGTATAAACCTAGTTCATGCTATAAATCCGGGTCAAACTTGACCCATACACTATAATGGGTCAAATATATGTATTTGAGCTTGCCAATGCTACCTCTCTCCTCTCCACCCAGAAACCCGTTGCGGCCACCCTCCCTCACCGCCGCGATCCATCCCCTCCCCATAGCATTTCGCCACGACCCATCCACTCCCCTCTCCACATCCCTGTGAATGTCGCCACTCATTGGTAAATTGTTGTAGTTATCGACGGCATCGTCGCCCAAAACTATCATTGTACTAAAAAATCCGCATTATAAAACTATCACTGTTACTCAAAAAAATTATCACTATTACTCAAAAAAATTATCATTGTTACTCAGAAAAACTATCACTGTCACTATATGTTATAATAAGTTTCACTATTACACATAAATTATCACTGCTATATATAAAAACTATCAATGTTACTCAGAAAAACTATCACTGTTATTCAGGAAGACTATCACTGTCACTATATGCTATAATAAGTTTCACTTTTACACATAAACTATCACTGCTATATATAAAAACTATCACTGTTACTCAAAAAAACTATCAATATTATTTAGAAAAATTATCATTATTATTTAGAAAAACTATCACTATTATATTTGGAAAATATCTATCAATGCGCTAGAATATATCGTGAGCAAAATGGGATGGATATATAGTGAAAAAAAAGAGATCGTGATTAAAATGAGTCATATCATTCTATATTCCTCTCACATTTTTTCTTCTGCGATGTAGGTGCGACCACTAGTAATGCACATTTATTCTTCAATGTGACTGTAACTATATATCACCCATATTTTGCACTTTTATTTATTCCTAAATAAAATAAAAATGATTTTTTTTTTTATGAAATTGAAAACTATTAAATATATATATTTAAAATTTTAGATAAAAATCAGGTGTATACTTATTTTGTTTTTTAACTAAACCCTCCCAAAAATATTAAACACCAATGCCCAAATTACATTCCGATTTTATACTTTATTTTATACTTTGTTAATCGACTTAGTGCAAATCTGGTTCATTTGTCTGTTTTCAAATAATGAATTGTTCTAAATATATTATGCCTATTAATAATAATGTAATAATTTATTACTTATATCTAACAAAAAAGTTTTATTTATGAAAAACTTTGAAATAATAACAATTGACGGACATGACCAATTCAACTAGTCCTTTTATTTAATTAATCAAAACCGACCAGATTAAATCAGTTTCAAAATAAATCGACCAATTCTATCAAATCAATAATTTTCCAGACATGGGCATATTTATTTTGAAAAAAAAAATAACACATTGACATATTTATTTGAAGATATTAATTGGATAACATTGGTAAAAATATGTGGATGTCGAGCTGACATTTATATTAATTTAGGCCAACTCATCCAATTATTGAGCCACATCCACGGATCAAATTCACACGACCGGATTTCGGTCGGGATCTCCTATTACACAATGGTGTTATATCTCCTATTACACCCTTTAGATTTATGTCATGTGTTGATTTTAAAATATCTACAAATACAAGAATAAAATTCTAATATAACCTTTTTTTCTATTTAGAAAATTATATTTACTTTTAGCAAAAAATTAATTCCTTTCAAATCACATTTTCAAAATATCTTATGACCATATTTATAATCAATTTTGTGATGATATTTAAGAAGGAATTTTTTTATTATTAAAAACTTACGTTTGGGAAAAAAAGATTAAAAAAGAATGGGAAAAAATAATTAATTCTATTTGAATGTTGTTTAATATATTTTTATGTAATTTTAATTTATTTTATGTTTAATATATACGTGTATTTTGTAAGAATTTTCTTGTAAATTTTTTTTAATTTTTTACAAATTTATTACTCCTATTAGATAAAATATTTATATTTTTACAAATTTTACTCCCTCCATCCCAAACTTAATGGTAAAGTACCCATTATTTTTGTCCCAAACTTAATGGTAAAGTTACTTACACAATTTATCACATAAAATATTAATAAACAACTTTTTCTACCCCCAATTACCGAGATAATTTCAATTTTAGTCCCGTAAGTTTGGACGATTTCCATTTTTAGTCCTGTAACTTTTTACTTTTTTAATTTTAGTCCTAATTGTGTCAATTTCAGTCCTTTTTGGTCGGAAATATTAAAATCTCGCCGGAATCTCATCGGAATAAGCATATGCACCTCACGTGACACTTCAAAATTGATCTCTTTTTTTTGTTACATGATAGTCCATCCTGTGTAGGTCGCCGAAAAATTAAAAAAATCTCAATTTTGAAGTGTCATGTGAAGTACACATGCTTATTCCGGCGAGATTCCGACGAAATTTTAAAATTTCCGACCAAAAAGGACTTAAATTGATACATTCAAGACTAAAATTGAAAAAATAAAAAGTTACAAGACTAAAAATGGAATCATCCAAACTTACAGGACTAAAAATGATATTCTCTCGCTATTACCCATCACTTTATCATATAAAATACGCGTTTAAAAAAATATCATATAAAATACTAATAAACAACTCTTTCTACCCCACCACTTTATCACTATTCCACTAAATGCTTATGAACAGTCAAAATATTATAGAGTTTGGGACGGATGGAGTATAAAATTTTGAGTATAATTTTTTAGAGTTATTAATTACATATAAATGTTATATTAATTACATCAAATTTAATTATAAGTACATATAAATTTTATATTAATACGTAGAAATTTTATATGTATTAATTATCGAGTTTACTTATAAAATTTTATAATATTTTTAAATATTGATTTTTTATAACATATGTTGTCAATTTTTTTTTCTTCTAGTATATTTTTATTTTTATATTGAATTTTAGATTTATATGATAGATTATGATTATAATATGCGTACTCCAATTAAATAATTAATAAATTTAATTATTGGTTAATTTATATATGAGTTGCTTAAATTAATTAATTATAAATATATTTATAAGAATTTTTGGAATGAGATTTGGAAGGAATTATTTTTTTACTAAAAATAAATATAATTTTCTAAATAGAAAAAAGGGTTATGTTAGGATGTTATTCTTGTATTTGTAGATATTATAAAATTAACACATGACGCAAATTTAAAAAGTGTAACAGGAGATGTAACACCAATGTGTAGTAGGAAATCCTGACCGATCTGATTTATGTAGCTAAAGATAGAAATTAATCCTCCCTAACTTTTTCTTAAATTTCTTATAAATATAGAGAGAGACATATGCATATTATGTGGGTTTCATTTTCTATTTATTTATCATGTATCCCTATCTCTCCAAATTAATTCACAAGATATTTACGAAAAAGAAATGGAAGACAAAAATTAATATGAGACAATTTTATACATTAGACGAGTTACAATCTAGCACAAATTAATACCTACCACTCTCAGAGTGTTAAAGCATGTTAATGATTGAGCATATATAGACAAGGTCTTATGTGCATTAGTTACACGGTATAACTGAAGTACATATTTAAAACATGCAACTTGTTTCATTAAAATGTATTATTTATTTATACTGAAGTATGTAATTTATTTTTATTAACATAAATTGCATGTTTTAAATGAGGTTTTTTATGCAGTGGGAAGTCTAATGTATAATGTTGACAATCGAGATTAACTGCATGAATTGGATGATGATATGATCACTGCGTAAGTTTGATCAAATCAACAACGAAGAGTGATAGTGTAAAACCCCTATATTGAAATTGAACTTTTTGCAGACTTTTTAAAATGTTTTAAATTAAGGCATAACCCAAAAAAAATAGGTGTTATACTGAAATCCTTCAAATTGATTGTTAAGTATGAGTTGAATCATTACGAGTGCCTCACTCATCACTGTAATTGACAACTCATAACTTATTATATATAAAAAGAGTACACAAAATAAATATATTTGTACATTATGTGCAACTTTAATTATATATATGTAATTATTTTATACTTGTTTGTGAATTTTTTTAAAAATTATACCGTTCAGTAACTTAATTTAAAATTTTGTACTCCAAACATTATTTATGGGTTAAAAGCCGAAAAACATTTTACCTTTTGGGTTGGTGGAAGATAACTTCCAAAATGACATAAGATCCAAACATTTTTACACGATTCTGGCCCAATTGCTAATTTAATTCACAAGTAGGTCGGTCGGATATTCCAAACATAAAATATGGAGGATTAGTGTAATTTAAGAGGCAAATTTAATAAGACGATCTTTCGATAGGACGGAATATAATTTAAGCATGAACTTTAATATTTTGAAAGTAATAGGTATTGACTTGTGTTTATTTACACTCCATTTTATATATGTGACCGATTTTTACAATTTTTTATCTTTATATTATATATGAGATCGATTCATACGAGTTTTTGTCTTTTATATCTTTTCCCTTCAAATAAAAAGGTTTATCTTTTAATTTTTGAGCGTGTGGTGAACAACCGAGTGAGGGGGCTGTTTGGTTGTTGGATGGAATGCAGGGGCAAGTAGGGTAATTTAGACCACACATTAATTTAATGCCACTTTCTTAAAATACTCCCTTTTTTCTTTCTTATTTTTTTTCCCCTTTTAATTTTACTCTTTTATAATAATTAATTGAAAGCGCAAAACCGACAATGACAACTTTATATTTGTCTCCTGCGACATCAATAACTCGTTATATCACGTCTTTTTTCTGTCTCTTTATCTCTCATCTCATCTCTTTTCTATCCTGTATCTATCTACCACTACCAGGCGGAATTGACCCTAAAATTGATACCTCTATTTAAAAAGAAAAGGAAAAGGAAAAGTAAAATCTTCAATAGAATTGAATTTTGTATATCTAGCTAGCATATTAAATACGTGTCATAAACATGATGTGTGTGCACTGCCATTTAAAACCCCACGTAATAGATAACTTTCCAGTTGTCTATTTTGAGTATAAGTACAAAAAAATATTTATCACATATAAATTTATAATATAGTTATTGAATAAGAACGTATTTAAATATGTATGTTTAAGATTGCGACTCTTAATCATATTATTAACAAAACGTTAATTTTATTTGTTCACGATCACTCACTTGTTATGATGTAGCATATGTATGTATAGATACAATGTTTTGTGTATGTTTTGTTACTAATATATGTATATAGTTCTGGTGTGATATGTACAAATATACGATTATGCAAGTGTTACATTATTAGGAAAATTAAATAAATGAATTAATTACACATCTCTCTACAAGTTTTAGTTTTTAGATAAGACGAAATTCTTTCATGGTATCAGAGTCTTTAGGTTCACGCTCACGCCCGAAGTTCAATTACCCCTAAAAGCAACTTTATTCATATTAAATTGTCACTCGATGACCCACCTCCCAATAAAAGAATCAGCCCACTAGTGAGGGATTCGATGGGCCTCCTCTCAATAAAGGAATAAGAGAATCAACCCATTAATAAAGGGAAGTGTTAAGAAAATTAAATAAATGAATTAATTCTACATTTTTCTAAAAAATTTGTATTTTTAGATTTGACGAAATTTTTTCATGTGTATCCTACATACTTGATGTTAGACGTGGTGGTGTGGTTAATGTAAACCTTGAAAGAGAATAATAACTTTTTCATTAATAATCGAAGTAAGAAATAAAAAGGGTTAGAAAAAGAGAAATAAGTGGAGTAAATTAAAGCAAGTTTATAAAATAAAAAAAAAAAAAAATCCATGACCAGTTAAACATTTTTAACAAAAAATTGAACTTTTTAACAAAAATTGATTTCCTACCTTATCTCCAACATGTTTCGTGCTCGTCTTTAGCTGAGGTCATGTCATTTTCTTATTTTGTTATTTTCATTTCAGTTTTAATTTGTTGATATATATATATGTGAAATGAAAATAGTGAAATGTATTAGAAATTGTGATACATTAACAAATTCGAATTGAGTAAAATCTCAAATCAATTATGAGGTACGTATTTTAAGATTAATTTCGTTTTTATAAACCTTTTTATAGTGAGTAGGTCTAGTGTGAAATTTTTTATGTATAAAAATCAATAAAATTGCTATAAATCAACCATCTACACCATAAACACTAAATAATGAACCTAAATTATGACCTATTCGGACCGGGTGAACCATGAATCATTTGGGCGAAAAGTGAACCATGAAACCACTTCAATTTTTGTCTTTTACCTTCACCAATTCTGAAATTTGGTTGTAAATTAAAAAAATTTCATGTATAAAAATTTTCATACTAGACTTTGTCTTTTATAGTGTTCAAAAGTCGCATAATTTGAGATTATGACTCGAACCATCCATCGAGCCTACACCACTCATTTGTTGCCAAACCTAAATAGACACTTATACATGATATGAAAATGACGAGAAAATATCATAAATGGTCATTGTAATTTTGGTCGAATCCAAAAATAGTCCTGTAAGTTTTTATTTTATCAATTGTGGTCCTTTTGGTTTTAATTATAGTTCTTTTCGTCGGGATAATTTAAAATTTGATCGGAAAATTGACCAACTTTTTATTCTGGTCACATTGACGGTCGTCACCACTCTCATTTGAATTGTCTTTCATCAAGGAAGAAAAACTCTCAATCAATTTCATGTTTTCATGTTTTGTTTACACCTTCCCCGTGAATCGCAACTTCAAAATCACGAATTTCATTCATTATCATGGCTAATTTCGAGTGATTTACGTTGAGGAGAGTGTCGAAACTTATACTATTCTCTTTCTTTTATTGAACCCGTCATTTCAATAATTTTTTCGCATTGTTCCGGTCATATTTTTCAATTTTCTGACGAAAATGACTAGAATTTAAACTAAAATGATCAAAATTGATAAAGAAAAACATAAATGACCATTTGTGGATTCAGACAAAGTTACAGGACCATTTGATGATTTTTTTTCTCTGAAAATGACACTAACATAACATAACGTGTTACTTAACCACGTATATATAGTTCCCACTTCAATATATATATATATATATTCAAGAATTATATTCGAAATAAAGCAATAATGAAAATAACGAGTCTCATTTTTATTTTTATTTTAATAGAAAAAAATTAATTAAAGAGGAGCACAAGGGGTACTCCAACCCTTACATTGATAAGACACACCCACCACACATTTACACCAGCCCCAATTCAGTGTTACCAATTCCGAAACAATATTATCTCTGCACAAAAAACTCGCCACAACATTTCATAGGGTCGCCTATCCAATCTAAGAATGACAACGCCTTAAACTCAATGAATCTAACAGAAAATAACGAGTCTCATATGAAATCTTCTCACCCAATTAATTTGAATTGAAAAAAAAAAAAAAAACCACCAGAAAAATTGATTAAAAAAAATTCTGAAGGGTGCTTGGCTTGTCAAATGCCAACATGAATATATTGAAATGAGAATGAAAGTGGCAAGGTTGGTTTGTAAAATGCCAACATGAATATATAGAAATGATAATGAAAGTAGTAATGTATGGTTATGGGTATGCTTATTATTATTCAACTGTTTGGTTTGTAATTATTATTCTGATAGATGGTTATGCGGCACGAATAATCCTTAAATTTGAGATAATTACTCGTGGACAAATGCCTTAAAATAATAACACGTGGATGACTATCAATGCTCAAGAAAACCCAAAGAAAATGGGTTAATGATTATGAGATGCAAAAATACATTGAATGTGGCCAAGTCTCAGTGTTTTCTCAAAATATTCTTAATGGGCACAATAGTATCAAGATAAGTAGGAGTTCCCACGATTTTAAGGGACTAGGTCCAGGTAGCTAGGCTTTCGACTGAATTTGGAGGATTCAGTTCCTTAGATAACTGGTTTACATTCAAATAAAAGATAGGGCTGAAATATTATTGACATTCTGAGAGATATACACACACATTCGTACTACTTTGTGCATGTTATTCAGTGTAAACACGAGGGAAAATAGAGAAAATGTTGAGTGAGATTGCATTGAGATCGACAACTCTTATTATTAACTTCCCTTTATATCTTGATATTGTGATTTTCCCGTCGACTGACTTGAGCATCAGAGTGCCCACGTTGAAGAATCCTAGGGCGTGTTCTGCATGTACCTCTAGATTCCGAAGAGTTGAATATTCATTGTAATTGCAGTTATTTACTTCCGGCGAGAAGGTATTCAACCTAAATTTAAGGTCAACTATTTTCTTATGGGTGCGGATCATTTTACACTCATCATGGTTATTAGTCTAATAATTTTATTTTATTTTTTTGAACAAAGTGGTCTTATAGAAATTACAACAATTTTTTTTTTTTTTTGGCAATAAAATATATGTTATGAACTAATACTGTTTAAAATTATAGAGATTAAATTCTAAATGGTCTCATAACTTTTTTTTTATTTATTTAGTCTTTTTTTTTTTGAAACAATTTAGTCCTATAAAAATATTTTTTTGAAACAATTTTTTTTGAATGATTTAGTCCCATAACTATTAAAATTGCTCAAATTTTGTCCCATAGCTATTTTTTTGAATGATTTAGACCCATAACTACTAGAATTGCCCAATTTTCATTCTAGTTCGACCGATACATCCAAAACGATGATGTTTCACCAACGTGTTAGTCATGTGCTATTTTAAATTGGGGATTCCGGCGAAGCTCGTGTTTTAGTCACTAAGGGGCCGTTTGGTAGGCATGCCCCTTTATCTCCAAGATTGGGCCGATAGTAAAAAAAGCCCAGACTGGCTTATGGTCCGTTTCGGGTGAGGCCCTTTGGTAGAAAATAAGTGTCCATGATTAGTATCATTATATTACATATGAAATATACCCCTGCATTATTGGAGAAAAGGCGTTCACCTCCCCTATCTTAGGTATTTGACGAAGGAAATGGGGTTTTGATTGTGCACGCGTTCTTCATCGTCTGCAAGGGATTTGTTATCGACTCAATTTCTGAGTCACCTTCTCAATCACGACTAATTATTTCGATCGCACGTCGTTCAGGTATGCGTATTTGAATAGAGCCCAAGCTAATACTATATGGTTGTGCTTAATTATCGAGATGTTTGAGGACTATCGTGGTGATTAATACATTGTTTCTTGAAATCTTTGACGGCTATCTTGGTCATTAGACATTTACATATGGTTTGTTATGCGGTATTTGTACAGATGTGTAGTTTGGTGGTTTTTAGGGTTTGATAATTCATAGAACTAATATTTAAAAAAGCGAACATGGTTTGATAATTCGAATTTACATTTATGATTATTTCAGGAGACAATTTATTTAGTCCTGTTTTTAGACCAGAGTTATGTTGAAATGTTTAGGACTTGTAGTTTTTGGACAATTTATTTAGTCCTGTTTTTGGACAATTTCCTATTTTTATACCAGAGTTATGTTGAGATGTTTTTAGACCAGAGTTATGTTGAAATGTTTTTAGACAATTTATTAAAGTTTTTGGACTCTCCAGAGTTATGTTGAAATGTTTAGGGCTTTTAGTTGGTGATTATGCAAACAGAAATAGATTGGTATTCACTTTGAAGACGGTTCATTTAATTTATATTTTTTAATATGAGTTATAGTTTTTTTACTTGAGATATGTTGAAATGTTTAGGTCTTGTACAAGTGTGTATCATGTGTATGAAATTATGTCCTCCATGTTGCAATATGTATATTCATGTTTGTGAGTCAATATATGTATATTCATGCCCTCTATGTTGCAATGTGTTGAATTATACAGGATGTCTGGACCGGGACAATTTTCCTCGCCTCCTTGTTCTTGTGGTAAGGGTATTATGTTTTTGTTATGCGCTGGAGAAAGATCTGCAAACCATGGACGTTTCTTTTATAAGTGTCCTGTTGATGGAAAGCATTCCAAAAGTTTCATTTGGTGTGATGAAGTGGGTTGATTTAGCTCAAAAACTACCAGTAACTCGACGGTTGTAGGTTCAAGCGGAGAGAGCTCGAAACTTCATACGGATGTGGATAGGCATTCAGAACAACTTGGTCTTCACACCAAACTTGAATGAAAAAAGGACCGAGAATACATCCTTTAACAAATTCTTTGTGTTTTTTTGGGTTGTGTTAAACATGATTTTAATCTTCACGGTGTTTCTCTTGTTATGATTGGGTTAGATTCTTGGGGAGACACAATTGATAAGTTCTACTCTGTTGTCCGAAACTTTTGTAATTCCAATTGTAATAGCTAATGCTAATGTGGTTTTTTTTGTCTCCAAACTCGAACCAACTTTAGTATGTACAACAATGTTAATTAATGAAATGGTTTTTGATGTATATTTCAATCCTATTTTGTTGTTGGATTTAAATAAAGTTATGTACATTCAACACAAATCATTAATTAATATACTTGGTATGATTCATTAATTACAAAGTCGAAAAAGTATGGGTTGTGAACTATGCATATATCAATCATGTATTTATTAGCATTTAACTAATGGTATTTATTATTGAACAACCAACTTACTAACCACTTATGTCATGAATGAGATTACAACCAACAACATTTCTTTCCCCTTTGTATATATATATATATATATCTCTTTGTTTGAAGAAAATACCCTCGCTCCGTTCTTTCGTCTTGGCCAATCACATTTTGGGAAATTCCCAAATTTTTAAGCCATTTTTAAGCATTATTTTATTTCAAAATATATATATATATATATATATATATATATATATATATATATATATATATATATATATTTATATAGATACTACACACAATTGTGTGCATTGAAACAACAAACAAACGTAGCTTTTTACTAACCCCTAAAGAACAATGAGTGTTTTCTCCATTGAACCAAACAACGCTCATACCACATAGAGCATTACTTCTATGAGGGAAATTGGGTGAGGATACCGTGAACGTCTTCATTTTAAGCGTGTACTAATGGAAGATATGAAGAACCACGGTGATTGGGACGTCAACAATTGGCGATAATGTGTGGTCTCTTTTGAAATTCGCCTGTCAACATGACTTTGTCAATGCAATGATGGATAAAGGAATTTACATGGGATGAGGTTTTATCTCTTCTGTGGTGCTCTTTTTGAAGAAAAGTTACGATGTACTCAAGTCCATTCTAGACGTTGAAGGGGTTCGATTAGGAATGGATCATCTTGCCTTTTCCTTTCTTTCTCATCTACAATCACATATACGTTCGTTTGGGACTCTATATTTGGGGTATTGATGTAGTAAATTTATTTCCATTGTTATGCATCTATATTTTATTTCATATTGTTCACAAAGAGGTTGAATATACATATAATTACGACTAACTAAACCCGTTCACGTGGGAGAAACGAGTTAGCAAATATCTTTTTACCATAAAGGGGATTTGATGTCTGCCCGTAATACTTGAAAGCACTATTTGGGCAAGAGATGGTTATGCCTCAAGAAGTAATTTGCATAAGCTCGGATAGAGGATCTCTCCCCAACCAAACAACGCCACTACCCCATAGTCATCCCTGATTCGGACCACGAGGAGGAGGAGGTTCTTGGTCACCGGGCATTGTCGGGGAGAAAATACCACGCGTTCGGACTTTTTCGGTCTTAGTCTTCAAAAAAAATGAATGTTGTGCTCTTTTTTAAGTCTTGAATCACGTCTCGGAAAAATTCTCAAAGTTTTAAGCCATTTTCTAAGCCCCCACCCACATGATATCATCCATGCAGATGGAAACTATTAAGACTCCTACCAAAACCGCCAGGGTTTCGAGTTAGGTGTGAATCATCTAGCCCATTCAATTTGTTCGACTCTCCAATTAGTAAGAAATAGTCCCTGAAGATGATGTCGTGTGTACTCGTCAAATTTTCATTTTGAAATTCGATTTTTATGTCTTTTTTTGAGATTTTTCACATGTAGTTGTCATCTATAATGGCACCATATGATGTTTATATTATGTTATATATATATATATGATGCATGTATAAAATCTCGAGGTATTTGCTAATGATAACAACTCTATCTTTTCAATATATGAATGTTAATATAGTTTTTATCTTCTTAGGCCAAAAATCCTCTCGAGATATATATAGAACGAGATGGTCATTACAAATGTAGTCACATTGTCAAAATGCAAAAAATCTAGCTAGTCACAAATACTACAATTGCATATATCACAACCCAAATAACATAGCAAAGTTGCAAAATTTTTCGTAATATAGAGTTTCAAACCGCCAAATGAACATTTTTAAACTTCAATAAATTCAAAGAACCAATCTAAGCAATTTAGCTTGATCAATCTATTAACCACCACGAAATTTGCATCTTAAATAATCAAACCTTTGAATGAAGATGTCAAGTTTCTCGACCTTTGCACCAATAATTTTTGAAACTTCTATCTTTTTAGAACGTTGTTAGGCCCGAAACATTACCTAACAATCCAAAAAACTTTCTCCGAATCGCGTGTTCCACACATCATGATCATATCCATCCTTTTCATATATCGTCTCAAGGCGGTCTCCGATATTTCCAAAACGACACAAATCTTGAAACTAAAACGAGTAGATTAACCATAGTAGTATCACCTTGATCCATTTTATATATATATATGATGCTTTAAAAAGGTTTTGCTAATGATAACAACTTGTTTAATATATTTTTTATCTTCTCTTTGCATATATATGGGATTACAAATGTCGATGGCTCGAAATCATTGGGTTTTTGTGCACACAAAATTATTTTTTTTAAACTTTGGTCATCATTCAACCACACGATTGCTAGAAGGTCAAGTTTCTCGACCTTTGCAAATAATTTCCAAAACTTCTATCTTTTTGTCGGGTTACCTAACAATCCAAAAACTTTCTCGAGATTCACATAGTTGTCATCCTCATAATCATCACCTATTTTGGTATCACCATTGTTGTTTGTCATCCTTCAATCATCACCTTTTTGCGGCCGTTGACTCTTCATAGTCTTTGGCCCCATCCTTTTTGGTACATCTTGACCACCTCGACTCTTTTTTGCACGATCCTTTCCAAAGACTTCAATCCAGTCAAAAAAATGTCCATTCTTTATAACGCATCCCTCTCATGTTGGAGTCAATCTATCCAAATGTATATATGTTTCAATCAATTTTTACAAGTACAACACATATACAAAGCAATATTGAATGATAGATTTAATAACATAAATTGGTATTAGTATACCTTCACAACGGATTCCCACTGTTCGTCAGTCACCTCCAACATGTTTGTAGTAGTGTTGAATCCAACACCGGTAGTGTCTCTTTGTGCAGAAATGATGGCACCATATGACTTCTTTCAAGATGTCAATTTTGATGTTATGTGAGGTTCGACCTTCAAGTCAGTCTGAGGGTATACCTTGTGTATAGCTTCCTCGAGTTTGATCAAGTATCCAGTTCGAAAATCGTTATCGCTCTTCCACTCATTACTCACCAACTCCTTGAGTGCCACCATTAACACTTCTTCTTCTTTCTTTGACCATGTCCTTCGAGGGGAACCTTTTTCCTTTTTTAGATGCCCCCCTACCATGTTTTGTCGGGACTTTGTCGTTTTCCATCCTGAAATTATGCAACATCTTGTGATAACGGACCCAACAATCTAAAGAACCGAACAATACAATAAAAACAACCCAAAGAACATATGATATGGTGCGCAATTGATAGATTAATTAATGGAAAATCAATGATAAATATGTCATAATATATTATCCCCATACATATTAAAAATGCAATCCTTAAACACAAATACATAGCCAACTAGATGAGTCTTAATTTCCATTATATTCTGCCCAAATTCCTTGTGCAATTGCATCCCTATGAGCTAACTATCCTTGAGTGGCTTCAACACCTTGTATGAATTCTTCGTCAACCTCGTGGTTCTCATTTTCTGCGTCCTCCTCATCCAATTCGGCTTCTATGGGGTCTACAGCCATCTCTTTCCGAATGTAATTATGCAATAAGAAACATGCCATAATCAACCTAACTTGTGTCTTAATTGGGTAAAATGTAGGACTAGCAAATATGCCCCAACATTTTTTGACTACCCCAAAGGCACGTTCGATGACATTACGTGCATGTGTATGAAGCATGTTAAAGTGTTCTTGATAGTTCACCCAATTGATTGAACAGGCCCCCACTCCTTCAAATGATAACGAACTCCTCGATAAGGAGATAGAAATCCAGGACTATTGGCATAACCATTATCACACAGGTAGTATGTACCTATAAGGGATTTTATGTTTTAGCAACTTTAATATATTACTTTTACGGACTATTAATGATATAATGTGTGAAGAATATATACCCGCGGGGACTTTTAACCCGTTGATTCTGTTAACAACATTCCTTAACACTCTAGTGTCGGATGCGGACCCTTCCCAACCCTGAAGCACATATGAGAATTGCATATTGTGATCACAACAAGCCAACACGTTAGTCGAGATTGTACCCCTTCGAGTTCTATATCTACCCCTATCACCTACTGGAACATGAACATGCATGTACGTACCATCAAGTGCACCCAAACATCCCTGGACAATTGAGGATAAATAATTAAGATTACCATCAAAGTGTTAAAGCAACAAATAGGGCAGTATTATTGATATAAGATCATGTACTATATACATTGTTACCTTGAACCACTTCCACCGTGGATGATTGCTATCATCAAGGGACGGGAATCGGTTTTACAAGAAGTATCTCATGTAGTTGTAGAATGGCACATAATACGGCATGGACGTAATGCGATACGGTTTGACCGGATCTTGTGTAGTCGAACCTCACTACCCTATTCTTCTTATGATGTGCCAGAACACCAAGAAACATTGAAACTTGTTCTTCTATACTAACATATTTCCCCTCAACCAACCCACCAATATTCCTAAGAAGTATACACAACCTCCCAAAAGTATTACGATCCATTCAAAATTATCAAAGCAATCGGAGTCGTATCTTCCAACTAGGCGTTGTAAATCTCTTACTTGATCTGGAATTTGGTCTATCATAGTATAACTTCTTGGTCTCTTCCTAGTTCTACGCCTATTAATTTTCATAATCTCGATTATGATTGAAATTACAATAATCATGTGATGTATTATTTCCTCGAGGAGCAAGTAGACAATCTCGTTGTTCTTTCGGACGGAATCCATATTACTAAAATAGACGCAATAAAAAAGAGTTTCAACTAAAATACAATATAGAAAAATAATCAACATTTTTTAGTTCGAAACATACTTCTACAATCATATTAAATCATATCAAGTCGAATAAAATACCTAAACTGAGAATTATACCTGAAGAGAGAAATGAAGAGCTTTAAGAATGACTAAACTGCATATAAGATATCGAAATGTTAGAACTCAACCAAGTTGCGCCTGAAGAGAGAAACCAGATACATTTGGTATACCTGAGTGACGGTAGATGACAACCCAACAGCTTCGTTCTTCACCACCTGGTTTCACTTGTGTAGGTGTTGTTTTTTTTATTAATTTGCCGTAGGTTTTCGAAAGTTTTTGGGCGAATTGGAAATTTCATTTGGGCGCCAATTTTGGGCGCCCATTATTTTAGTAATGAGGTTTCGGTGCCCAATTGCAAAGTGTATATGTGATATTGGATAAGTTGGTCAAAATTGATTATAATAAGCATTCTTATAACAATTGAATTATTATATAATATCGTATATATGGTTTAATTGATTTAATAATTGTACATGTAATACGAAGACTTCATGATGTTTTACTGTGGGTTGAGTTCCAAATTGATGAAAATAGATGATACTTTGTTTATTTTATGAAATGTGATATTCATATGAGTCTCCCAATACGAAATTTGGTTGTAAAAGAAGGCTTATTAAAAATGGTGTGTTCTAAGCATTCCATATATATTATCAACACACATATATTACCAAAAATGTATTTCTAAGCAGGATACATAAAATTATCAACACATGGTGTGTTCATATGCAACACCATAAATCATAAGAAGTACCCCATATATACATATACATATTTAATAGAACCAGATGCATTTTACAAAAGCAGTTTCAACAAAATAAAAAACAACCCAAAATTCAAAATATTACAGACACCAACACCAAGTTTAGATTAGGATAAACCATTATCAACAACAAAATATGATTCCAAAAAGGCCCACACATTCTCCCACACATTCACCAAACATTGTCATGTTCGGTAGTAGCTCTTGAAGACATCCAAATCCACCATATCCGACATATCGGCTCCTTCCGGAATTACTGGATCAATTGGATTTCTTCCTTGAGCATATCGCTCCAACCCTTTCACCTCAAAAATCATTATAGCAGATTTGGTACAAGGCAAATCCGTTGTTCCGGAACCATGCCTTGTAAAGTGGTTCCTAATAATGAAATACAGTCAGTTTCAACATAAATAACAAGGTGTATTATTTATTAAATTTCAAATGAACATTACTTTTCCCTTGCACTCCCAATATGCGTGATCAACTCTAGCCCCCCAATCATAGAAATTATATTCAACACCCACAGTTTCGAAGAGAAACCTCTTGAACAATTGGTAAACGTATGCAAGGGATCTAAACTTCTCTCGAATGCCCGCATCACTAACTTGTATTTCTCTATCACTAGGGTCATAATAATACTGAACCAAATCATCAATCAAGATGTCAAACTTCTCCGGTGTGTCGATAATCCTTTCCTTAACAATGAGTTCCACCTTAATCATGAATTCTCCTTCTTCAGTGATATCCCATCCATTTGTAAAGAAGGTATTGTCCAGTTCGGAATCATCGGCTTTACAGTCTTTGTAGCACATTAACTTCTGTTTTTTGCTCACCCATGGATACCTAGCCCGACTCTATACAAACAAAATAACCACCAATAGGAAATGGACATTTATAAATCTATAATATTTAACAACAAAAAGAATGCAATTGTAATCATTTACCCGGAAGTGATAAAACCCATTAAGGAACGTCGGATCCAACCCACATGGGATTTGCTGACGAACATCCTCATCAATGTAGCTTGCAAATTGATCCACATCGTTCTTATCAAACAGCTTCCAACAATTAGTATAGTTTCTAAAACCATAGATGCGGAAGAATGCATAAACCTCAGTTTCCTACAACATGAAATGTGTATCAACATAAATAACACAGATAATCTCATGAATGATTATACCAGCCTTAATACTTGTCCAATGCACCTCCAATACTTGGGCCCGATCTTCGTCATATTTGTCTAGAGATTGAAGGCTACACCAGGCATTTTCAGCATAAACTTCTTGAAATGCCTATAAGTATCGCACAAATGCCTAAGCTTCCAGCGAATAACGTCAACCTCTGCCTTCCCCCGTAAAGTCGAACGTAGGTATTTAGATACTTTGACAATCATCTCTTGAAACTTGACAGCATTCTTGATTGTCTCACCGTCCACAAAACCCAAGATCCCTTCAAGAAGTAGTTTTTCCTCACGTTCAGACCACCCTAGAGACATCTCCTCAACTATTCCATCGTTCAGTTCATACACTCGGGGAATTAGGTCTTCCATGTCAATTGTATAACAAAATACATATTTTAATGTTACCCACAAAGTAATAAACAAGAGTACTTAAATTTGAATGAAAAACAGAGACCCAATCAAGGATTTAGTTTTACACACAATAAGACCATTTTGTAATAGACTCATGAATAAATAATACGAAATCGTAACTACAAAAACCACAAACCACCCTAAACAACACATGCATCCATCAGGGGTGATGACAATAGGGAATTCACCCCAAAAACAGAGAACCGAACACATGCATACCAATTTGAAAACCACACAGTACAAATTTATATCAGAATAACAAATAACCTATACCCAGTTGTGCATCAAAACAACCCAACCAGTCAACTATGCGATGAAATAACCAAGAAACAAGAGTACCGTCAAGTGATTTTCATAGTTCGAAACATACAAACAACCCAACAAACTAATCGACATATTTTCGTAACACATTTGCCCCAAATAACACCGTAAACAAACCTGAACCATACCCACACAACCAAAAATTAAATCTGCATCGGAACCCCCAAACGACAAATACCCAAAACAAACTAAAAAATCAAATTAAACCTTAACCCTAGCAAAGAAAGTGTTTAGAAAATTACCAGAAGAGTGGGTTTTGGGCAGTAGAAACTGCGTAGCAAACCATAGTTTAATGTCCAGTGATCTCGTGGAAGGTTGAAGATCGCCAGAGCGCAGAAGATGAAGAACCGGTGGAAAATGATTTGAATAGACGTGAACCAGTATTTAATTATGGCAGGGGTAATTTTGGAAGAAAGTCTTGTGACCATATTACTGTTGGATCGAGTGTAATTAACATAGCAAAATACATGAGATAAATAGGCTGAAGTGGAATAGTATTTAGGAACGGGCCCATGAGTTATCTTGGGCCTCCGTGGAATAATAACAATGCTACCAAACATCGAATTTACCCCTGATTAGCCCACGATTGGCCCAATATCTAGCCCACAAAATGGGCCCTAATTTGATACAATTTAAAAGTTAAATCTCACCCTACTCAAATACCAAAACAAACACATATATTTACTATTCATCAAGGATTCTAAATCCATAAATTCTAAAACATTGACTTGCTCGCACACTTAAATCCCAAAACAAATGCAGTATAAGGGTTATTGATTTCATTGTTATCATGTGAGGTGGGTTGAGTGGTTAAGAATAATCAATTGCTTACTTCTATTCTCATTGCTTGTTTATCAAAATTACTAAGCAACATCAATAAAAATGATTTTCATGACCCACTTCTATTACCCCCAACCCTTAGTATCTGATATTTGGATTAATTACTTGTAAATTGTAACCTCGTTGGCTGATATTTGGATTAATTACTTGTAAATTGTAACCTCGTTGGCTGACCAAATAGATCGATCATCTCCGATTATATCCGACTCATTCAAACATTATACTAGTATTTAAATCAAACATATCATGCACAATTTAAATAAATAAACATGCGCTATATTTCGACAACTTTTGTTTATTTTTAATTTTAATAAATTAAGTGATACGTATTAGGTTGAGGTGCAATGATGTCACGAATCACGTAGTGACGTACAATTCCCCCCCCCCCCACCTACCCCACCCCAAAAACAACTTTAAATGTGAAGGCATTTTGTGGGTCATAAAGCAAATGACACCCCAACTACCAACTATCGAGTGATAGATGTCGTCAATAATTTATGCATCTACAATTTGGATTGATATATTTTCTATTTATGTCGGCTAAGTTTTGTATACATCAGATGCACAATGTACGTCATAGTGTATTTTAAAATTATAAAACTTGTCGCAATGAAATATTTAACTTATTTGCATAGAATCGTGCAACTATTATTTGTAACGGAAAAAAATTTTGAACTTCATATGGCATTGCATTATTTGAAAGATTTGGAAGGCACGTAATGATCTAAGCTTCTACGGGATCGCTCGGAAACAGAAAAAAATTTATTTAACATTTGGAAATGGTTGAAGGCATACTACCCATCTTCTTTTTGTTGTTCTTTTTACGATTGGTTTACTAATCCGTTAAAAGTGCATTCCTACAAAACTCTAATTTGATCTAGCTTAATTTTAGTCACTGTATGAAGTCTCATTCTGCGCTCATGTACTTTTGGGGTTCGAGTAGCCGTTATACTCTCATTTATTGAATACCATCTTCACTTTAAAAAAAAAAACACACACACACACATAAATTATAATATTTATAATTTATATGTGGACAAATATTTAACTGAAATTATAATCACAGTACATCTCAATTCTCACACTATACCATTTTATGCTAGCTAGATTTATCAATATTCAGCACAGGAGAATTACTAATTCAGATTGAAGTACTTATGCACAAAAATCTAAACTTAAACATGGTTGTCGGTCGGCCCAAAAATGGCTTTGGTTGATGAATTAAATTAGGAATCTTTGTAAGAACGTAATAATAAAATAATGTCAAAAACGCTGTAATAAAATAATCTAAATTGATAATGGCTACTAGGGTTTCATTGAAGACCATGTGGATATTTTTTGTCAACATAAATTCAATATGTATAACACTGTATCAGGATTAATATATTTTTGTAGTCTAAATTATACTTTCCAATTATTACTATTAATATTGCTATTATAATATAAGACATGTCCTTTAATATCACAAGTAATACATTTTTTATAGCAATCGCGACTATTATTCTTTAATAATAGTCATAATCGCCACTATTATTCTTTAATAATAGTCATACGACTTCTTAATGAATTTTACGAATCCCTTATTTTACCTTGCCTAATTTCAAATCAAGTATCAATTTTCTTCGGGAATCATGCATATAAAATAATTTATGGCAAACTCTTGGGTGAACAAATTTCATGCTGTGAAATTGATTTTTAATTCATGGGCATGTGAATCTATCTAGGGTATAATACATATGGGTCAAGTTTAGTGGGTTAAAAAAATGTGTAAAAATATGTGAAATGGGTCAAATAATTCAGTTTCATACTATAAAATTTGTTCATGGGAAACCAACTAATAATTTATTATTAAGCTTTATCCAATTATATATATGCATCATTGTTCTTCTCTTAAAATTATGAGTAACACTCCTGTAAATCAGGTCTATACATGAGCTCTATCACTGATATATGTAAAAATTATCACTCTTACCCTATGTATAAAAGATTTCATTGTTTAAAAATATAAAATATTTTTTAAATAGTGAGTTTTTGAGCATAAAAATATTAATTTTTATGCATCAAACAATAACCATTTTGTCATATTATGGACTTCAACTTAATAACTTAACAAAATTCAAATATAATCGGTCTATAAAAAAAATCAAGTCATATATAAAATTAAAGCATCTTTTATATTTCTTTTAAAACAAAATTCAAATATAATCAAAAGTCTATAAAAAAACCATCCATGTTAAAAGGTCATTTATAAAATTAAATTCGTCACCTCAAAAAAAATCTTTATATATTTATTTTAAAACAAAAGATTTATTGTTATAATCGATGGGACAATAAGTCAAAACACGAAACGTCTATAACGAATCAAACCATCCATGTTAAAATTTTTTTTCTTTTTATGTTTTTTTCAATAAAAAAATTTTTGAAATTCGTCACCTCCAAAAATAAAAACATGAATTTAAAATCTTTTTTAAATAAGTCTAAAATCAGGATTTATTATTTGGCAACAAAATAGATCCGATTCATCATATATTCATTTGTCCTGACGTTAAATGGATGTGATGTCCAATGTGGACCACGAACAAAAATGTCTAAACATATTTTTATTAAACTATAAAGTATGTTTCACATCAAGTGTATTGAGTTTACCACAACGAAAAATTTGAAGGCTTTATATAATCAGTTAATCTGCTTGCTATAACTATCGCGTGCACCATGAGATGTACAGGTTAATATGGCAAGAACAACCTTTAGAAAAATAAAAGGACTGTAAAGGGAACAAATGAGAAAAATAAAAGGACTGTAAAGGGAACAAATGAACTCATTAACAAAATTATTTCACTAACACAAACTCAGAACAAACACGCAAAATAAAAATGAAATGTGAATATCAATATGAAGCAATCAACTACTACCAAAAGTGGTAGTGCATTGCAACGAATCTCTCAAGTGTTGTTCAATAACAACTTAAAACGCTGAACTCCAATTATTTCAAGACAAAAATAGGGACCCCATTAAATTATTTGAAACAACTTGCATAATAAACTAATCAAACTCAAATTCTAGCCTACAAAGTGAATTGTAAACTTCTTGGTAAACAGTGAGCTGACTAAGGACCCTTGAAAGCAAAGTCTCTTTCAATCTCTTATTAGAAAATATTTTATCTGTAATAACTCCTATTCTCAAATCTACTAAAATCCAACACAATGATATAAGGCCAATAAAGAAATGTAAAAACGCAACTTACCCCGCAGCTAAATCTGTGACGTTTCTGGTGTAGTGATCGTGCAATTTCTGGAGTAGAGTAGTTCTACTGAGAAAGGGGATCGCTGCTTCACGTGGGTCACCAACCAAGAGCCAAGATCTGCCGTTGAGTTTGTTGTTCGTGAGAGATCGACATCATCATTCCTGATTTTTCCACCAACAAAGTTGAGATGAATAAATGATGAAAAGTTAAATGCATGAGGTTATAAAACTATAGTGATACATATCCAAGATGATTATAAACAACTAATGTATTATTTTGAACATAATGAAACTCAATATACAACAAACATTTTTCGTAGTGATCTTTCTCTCAAAATGTAAAACTCCGTAAATGAAACAATAAAGAAAGAAACCAAATGTTTGCCTCACTTGTGCATGCAACAACTTCAAACTCAAGTGGTGAACATCCTTCCTATTGTCCACTCTACTTAATGGATGATTCTTTATCTGCGTCAACATAACTAAAACTATCATGAATATTGACATTATTATAGATTCAGTTAGCACTCAAAAGTATTTGCAGATAGTTAGCACTTTTATCCAATTATTTGTGCAATCAAGCATGCTCTATATAGATGTAAAAACAGGTGAGTCTTTTTATAGACAGTAACCAAGTGACTCTTTAACTTTAATCCGATTATTTTTATGATGATACTTGGAGTATTAGTTTAGGAAATGAGTCAGGAGTTGACAGACCACCCTGTCTCTAGGCACACTTCCAGACAAAACAACATTTTAGTTGTAGCCTAAAAAAAACAGCCCAAATTGCTCCACAACCTTAAGTCCAAAAGAATTCTCTTGTTTAACTTTCATAGGGAACTTCTATACTTTCTGCGGAGTCTAGTTGGGAAGCTCTATCAATAGTGAACTACTTGCAGAAGAAGCATATGACGCCCCTGCATAACCTATAAAGTTTGCTCTCTTAAAATTTGATTTCATATCCTAATCTAAAAACACAAAAGATTACATCAAAACAATCAAAGATAACAAAAAGAAAATGACAATTGTGATAATATCAATTTAATAAATAACTTGCAACTTCTGATAACAGTAATGTCTACTATAATTATACTTGAGTAGAAAGCATAAAATGTTGGGGGAGTGGCAATAACATTAAGGCATGTATTTGGTCCTTGGATTAATGGGTTTGAGTGATGAATATTAAATTCATACTATCAAATTTACAGATGTTATTTTGATAAATTAATTCATTTATGGTGACTTTAAAATCCAAAACTCTCAATCTAAGTTTTTTTAGGGATATTAGTTGATTTAGCAATCACAAACCATTCCATTTAAAGTCCCTTTTGAATCCAGAAGAGTAATCCCGAGCCTCCCTTGCAAAAATATTTAGCAGTTTCCTTAAATTCAAAGTACAAAAGAATTAATTCTTTTGTGTATAGTTTCCTTACAGCATGAAGGAATTCCGACTCACCTAAAAGTCCAAACTTGTAGAGGGGTGTGTAATTAATATTTTTTATATAGTTCTCTATTACAAAGTACTATAGAAACATGATTTGCAGGGTAAGCAGTAATTTTCTAAGCGTGACGGACATACTGTTTCTAAGGAACCATGCTGAGGCTCAGAAGGAATCTCAAAGTCCAAATCAGGGATCTGCAAGACTGCACTATTTCACGTATTTGAATTTAATAGAAACGGGAGAAGAAGATATATCCCATAAATAACGATATAGAAATAACATAAAAACCAAAGGTACGTATACCCACTTTTTGACAAGTTATAATTAATAATAGTAGTCAAGAAAAGTACCTTGATTGTGACAGTCTTTATTATACAATTTGATGATTGAACTTCTGCACAAAGAAAGCAACAATTTGATGATTCTAATGTTGAGAACTAAATCATTACAAAATTGATCAGGTATAACCTCCAAAATACATGACAATATTAAATATTTAAATAAAGAATCTAAAAAAATAAAATCAGAACATATGCCAAAGAAGCACAAATAAGCTTTGTCAGTGGCTCCACATAACTATCTAAAGAGCTAATCTACATCTAACTCCATAGAACACAATTTTTTTGTTGGTAAAAAATAATTGATAGCTTTCCCGCTTGTCATCATTAGCCTTGATGACTTGATGTAGATTTGATTCCATTAGCTCTATTAATGTTACTTCTATTAGAAACCTCTAATGAAAATTAACCTATTACAGGCCATTATATGTGATTTCTCACAAATTAATCAACAATTCAATAAAGCAAAATACCATAATATCAAAATTAAAGATACTTCAAAATAGAACCAATAGATGATATGGACCTGCTTAAGACAGGCTGCCAAAATCTTAGCTTCCACTACTAATTTCACTATGTAGTTTTTGCATAAATGGCTGAATACCAGATAGAGATGCCCCTGCATACGAGTTAGCATCCACATCGTCAATATTTTAATAGCATCTGAAGGTTTAGGACATCAAAACACAATAAACTCAAACCATCTGATATATATCTATTAATCTCATAAAAAAATTAGCCTAATTGGTTTTCTTAACATCTTCTCTACACTCAATATTTTTTTCATAAATGCTAATTAATCTGAATCTCATTTTCGTGGCCTCAACTTCATCCAATTAATACATGAAACTGATATCCTATTATATTAAAATTACATATCAGTTTTTTTAAAGACAAAATGTAAGGAGGTATAAACAAACTTCAAATGTGAAAAACATAATATTCAAATTCAAAAAATAAGAAAAAGGACAACATAATAACTCAAAAGCATAATACATAATAAAACAGATCAAAGTCCCCCAACTTGAATTGTTATTTCCGCCTCTGTAATCCACAAATTCTAGAACCTAATTATTAGAGTAAATTTAACACATGGCATTAATCTACTGTGCCATTTGGCATCATATTAAAAGTGACACATGGCAGCGCGTTAGGTGTGACAAATGGCAGCATTTGGTGAGAAACACTCTACTTTTATAATATAAGATTTGTTGCGTTCAAATTGAAGGAACAAGTGGACAAGAAAACTAAAAATTATAGATTCAAAATATTCTCCATTCATAAGCTAGTCAATGAAATTTGTTCATAATATAAAACTCACACTATTACATTTATAAATAAATATTACTATTTTTATAAATTGGTATCTATAACATTTAATATGATCTCAGTTTATAAATGTAATAGTATCAGTTGATAAGTGTAGTGGTATAAATTACATACTACGAAAAAGTTTCACCAGAGACCTACTTTTCTCCTTTTTATTTAATCAGAGTTGAGTTTTTTTTTTTTAAAAAGATATAAAATATCAAATAAATTAACTCTTTTAAACGGAAAAAAAAAACTCAATATCAACCCGAATTGTCCGACGAGCGCGCTACGTTTTCACGTTTCATGATATATGATCAAGTTTAAGAAATTCATTCTTACTTGAAACAAACGACAACACCTCAAACAAATAACTAGTAAAATTACATCTTGAAGTTGTCCTGTAATTAATTTATTTGCACGAGTAACGCGTTAATTTTGAAACCATTTAAATTGATCAATTTTAATAAACCAAAAAGACCATCATTTCACATTAGTGGAAACCAATTAGCTAGGAGAAAAATATCAAGCAACAATTTAAATATACAATTTAAAAGGTCTTGTTTTGTAAAAAGATAGCCCAATATCGTAATTTAAATACAATTTGAAAATTTGAATGATATGTAAGATTACACATTTGTTAGACCCACCAAATGTATAATTTTCTTTTCTAATTACTTTTTGTTTTTTGGAAAATGACGTTGAAATGAATTTTAATTTCAGGCCTAAATGCAGCTTTTTTGAAAAAAAAAAAAAAACTCAGTCCTAAAAGTATGCTGCAATATATGATATTATATAGTGCACGTTTGATGATTTGGGGAGATATTAATTAATTTGTATTGAGATGAGCATCTCTATCTGAAACCTTAAATAATGAAGCAAATTAACCTAGTTTCAACTTGTTGATTCAATCAATGTGTTGACTTGTTTAACGTATCAAATTTTAATTTTTAATTTACACTAATTTTAGAATTTATTAATCCATTTTCTGGTTTTTGAAATAATAATAATTAATCTATGCACACTTTTATTTTATGAATATGTCCCCTGAAGCACCACTAAAAGGTGCAAGATATATTTTGTGCATATAAGACTTAGCGTTTTAGTATGTTTGCTTTTCTTTATAAATAACGGCATTTGGGGTGATTCATTTCAAGTGAACAATGTTAATTACTTTTATACTTTTAATAAAAAAAAAGTGATATTCTCTTTGTTTTGGTTTAGATTGTTCATTCATTGTTTGGTTCATGTTTTAGTGAATGAATTGTTTATTAGTATATAAAATTATAAAGTGACTTTTAAAGAGATTATGATAAATGAGGGGTAAAACTATTATATCCCACATTAAAATCTATTTATCATTTTAAATTATAATAAAATATTTCACTCGTTAAAACACAGTTAAACAGTGAATGAATAATTTAAAATTAGATGGATGTAGTATAGAAATTATCACATATTTTATTAAGAATATAACAATCATTTATATAAAATAACTTAACTTTTCCTATCATCCTGCGGTGAATATGATCATTTAGCAACATCATTTATTTATTGTCTATTCTTTAGAAGTTAAAATCCGTGACTAGATTTTAGGTAGGAAATTTCAAGTTACGATCAATTTTTCAGCAGAGTTAGTTCATACAATTTTTTATGTTACTTTAATTGAAGTCCCTGATAATGAACCCACAAATCAATCGATTATTAACTGAATACTTTTTAATTAGGATGTTTGTTTTATTTTTTTATTATTGTTAGTTAATCTGATAATGATTGTATGAAAAAAAAGTGTAAGAAAAGTAGAAATACCTAATAATTTATTATTCCTCTTCCCAATACATCACACTTTATATGATTTCTTGGTTCTATATAATATAATAATGTGACATCAATTTTTAAGCGTTGATTTGATAAATTAAATATTTTAACTGGAAACAAACATATACATTTACTATTCATCAAAGATTCTAAAACCTCAACTTACTCTGCACACTTAAATTCCAAAAACAAACGACCTCACCGAAAAAAAAAACAAACACAAAAAAAATCGGACATACTAACAATCATTTTATCCATTTCAAAATTATTGTTCCTATTTTTTTTGGTAATGGTATTTTGGATGATTCACCCATAATGAACACTATTCATACATATCAAATTACTTTTATATCTTTAATGAAAAAAATAATATTATAAAAATTCTCACATATTTAATTAAAGATATAATAATCATTTCATCATATAAAATAACTGAACTATCCCTATCATCCAGGGTTGAGTCCGACCATTTAGAAACGTCAATTTTGTATTCCCAAGATTGAAATTGGAATTGACACGTGTGATGCTGGGCTCAGGACACCGTGTGATTCTCCTCGTGATGCTCATGTACTTAAAAACACTTTGATAACGACTATTTTCTCTCACCTAATTTTACATAAAATCAAATCATTTAATAATTGCCTTTCAATCAGGTTTCACAAAAGTGTGTGCAACTCACACCCAATAATTCCCCACCTCATTTTCTCACGAAATACAACCAGGATAGACGTTCATCTCTCATCTCGTGTCGTATCGCGATAAAATGAAAGTGAGGCCAAATTCATTGTAATTCTCGCCTAAATTGGGTCTCAACTCTCGATGCTTGGGTGGTAAGTCCGAGAAAGTAGGTTGTCGTTTTAAATAGGTATCCGATTTCTCAATGGAGATAAATTCGGCTCTTTTTTTTTTATTTTTATAGGAGTATTTATTTTTTTGTGTACACCCATATCTTACATTATGGCAAATATTATTGTTTATTTTAGACAATTTCACATCATGTGTACAGACAAAGTCTTTAATTGCGTAGGCTTGGATAAATTTAAATTAAATGTAATTTTACTCCCTTATTCATTTATTTGATATTTTTCATTTCTTTTATTAGTTGAGAACCGAACAAATTTTATACAAAAATTTGTGAAATTATGTGGCTTATATTACTCTCTTCGTTCCAATTATATAGACTTGTTTGACTTTTCACAAAGATTACATAATTATATTAAAAAATTAAACAAACAAAATTTCTATTATATCTCTATTTAATGATTGTTATAGTTTTCAACACAATTAATGTATAAAGTTATATATTAGTAAATTAATTATAAAAATTTACTTTATGTAGAAACAAGTTTATATATTTGGGACATCCATAAAAGAAAACAAGTCTATATAATTGAAATAAATGGAATATTAAAAAATATTAGTTGTGATAACTGAAATATATATTTTTTACTATATAAAGGGTATTACTCAAAACATTTAAGGGTGTGATTATATTATAATAGGGATATTAGTAGTGATAACTGAAGGATGTGACTTATATTATAAAATGATATGTCTGTAAATATGTGATCAGTTTTACGGTGAACAAATTTTACAGGATACCTACTCTTAATAATATTACTGAATATAACTGCATGTCAAAATATAATATTGCATGCCTTTTGAAGCAGCGCGGTTTCTCTGTTTCACAAGCCTGTTTCATCTGATGTTTCATGTCTTGGATTTGCACCATATGTCTATAGGTCGGGTGAACCATCTACACCCTAAACACTAAATAATAAACCCTAAATCATGGCCTATTCGGGCCGGGTGACGGAACGGAGTGGGCCGGAATGGACACGTGGAGCAAATTCGAGGCATGAAACACCAGATGAAACACACATGTGAAATAGGGAATCCGAGCAGCTTTTGAAGATAATATTATCCACTCGAACTCATGACTTTTTAGACATCAATATTAATGTTCTAATCACTTGATTTATTTCAATTTTTTTATTTACTATACTTAGAGAATATTACATGACACAATATTCCAATAAGTCTTAATGAAATATATATGTCAAAAATTCGTATAAGATTGAGTACAAACTAACACAAATTAGCATTCACTTATTTTAAAGTTTTAAATTGTAATGCTCTAATTATGTTTCGTTTTACTGTGAGTTCGTCCCACTCAAATGTGCCTCAATATATATTAATAATATATTGGCTTTATAAATATCTAAATAACACCAATTTATCCCATATGGCCTACCCTTCATGTGCAAGCTTAGATCTTCGTTCTCTTCCACCAAATTCTTATCCATTTTAATCTATTTAAGATATACTAATATTGATTCATTTTCTATTTTAGATGAGATGTCACACGAATATGTATATTTTTTATTATGAAAAATATTAACCAAACACTTTCTCTACGCACATGCGAATATCCATTAACGTAGCAACAACATGAAATATATATTTAACTTATGGTTACATCACCATGTGTTGTGCTCACAATTTTTTTTTTTTTATATATTTATATAATATATTTTATATTTATCAATCGTCAAGTTCAATTAATACATCTAATATATACTAACATCCACGCACACAAATGCTCTTAAATTTCCAAATTCTGGAGTTGATTCTCGGTGAAATTTTTATCTTTTTGTAATTTCTTTTTTATTAATTAATGACTAGAAAATTTTAGGAAAATAATTAAATATTAATAGTTCTTGTAAAGTTCTGAACCATTGTACAAGGTATTTTTCAACCCATTCTTTAATTCAATGAAATTTTATTTATAAAAAAACAAAAAAATAAATGCTCCTAAATTTCGACCAAGTGTTACAAAATAAGGGTGAACTCTTTATGAGTCATGTCACGGGCCGGATGAAGAAAAAAATATCACTTCTCAAAATAATACCTGGGTGTAATTGGTGCAAAGTGTATTGATAATTTGTGCATAACTATTAATATTTAATGAAAGTAATCAGTATTGCAAAGTGTAACATTATATATATGCATAGAGAGAAAAAGTATTTGCCAACTTTTAATAAAAAAAGTATCACTTTTAAAGTAAAAGTATCATTTTCAAAAAGAAAACATACTGTTACATTTTACATCTGATTATAATTCTTCTTCCTTTTTTTAAAATCAAAACTAATTTGCAATAATTTCTTAATAAATGCAAAACCTATTAAAAAAAAAAAATCTTAAAAAATCTCTATACCCTTAATCAATCAATATACGTATATTTTAGATTTATGACCAAGCAATAATAAATTTTCAAAATAATATTTCAAACAAAATATCAATAAATTTTTTTTGATAACTACTTATTACAAGCAAATAATGCAGACGTGTAATCTAGTCTATCTAATAAGTATTTTCTCTTAAAGCGACAATTAAGCCGTGCAATTAGGTCCATCCGATCTAATTCAAACTCCATCAGGTGGGCCCCTGTTCCACAAAAAGTTATCAATAATTAACTTTGAACCTGCAAAATGAAACTAATTTGTAACATTTATTATATATGAAAAGTGAAAACACTTAAATAATGTGAAATAACTGGAGTAAACTTATCTATTCGCAGTACCACCTCGATGTCACACAAATTTTCATGAGATAAGTCTATATAAAAAAATTATATAAAATGACTTTCATATAATTATACGATATGATTTATGAAGTTATGATGGTTATCAGTCTATCAGAATCATATTTCAAACAAAATGAGGCATAAATTAATGCTACTTATTACAAGCAAATAATGGAGACGTGTAATCTAGTCTATCTAATAAGTATTTTCTCTTAAAGCGACAATTAAGCCGTGCAATTAGGTCCATCCGATCTAATTCAAACTCCATCAGGTAGACCCCACTCCACAAACCCTAATAATAAATCAACAGCCGACACCACTACAATGACAAAAAAAAATCCAAATTAAAAAAGAGTAAAATTCGTGCTATCCTGATCTATACGTACATGAATTTTATAATTAATGTGTATAAAAATTATCACTATTTAAAAATATAATAAATACTGTATTTATAATAAACGTCCAAACAATGTGGAACGAAGGGAGTAATAACTTTTATACTTCCCCTGTTCCAATCTTGTTTGGTAATTTACTGTGTGCTCGGAGTTTAAGAAAAAGTGATAAAGTGTTGGGGATAGAAAAAGTTGTTTACTAGTATTTTATGTAATAAAATGAATTATTATATAAAAAATTTTTATTATTTATTTTATAAAAAAATAAAGTATAAAAATAGAATATTTATATTTAAGAAAAAATATAAAAATAAAATGATAGTGATAAAAATTAAAAAAAAATGTGAATAAAAAAAAAAATTGAGTTTAGCTTGATAGGTTAATATTTATACATTAATGTGATAATAAAAAAATTAAATTTAGCTTAAAGATTAAATTTTGTAGTATGAATTAGGGTACACAGACCCCAATTTTTGTAATTAAAAAAAGGGCATACGCTACAAGAAATGGAGCTGATGATCCAGCTGTCGGCTCAATATTCAAAGCCGATTATCCCCAAGCCGGCTTCCGCGGGGCCCATGTTGACTGTACACATTGATAAACCAATAACGATACGCCACATCACTTATCGCTACTCTCGAAATGATAAGTAGAGCCACTTATCTCTTTCTCCCAGCTGCCTTCCTATAAAAATCACTTATTTTCTGCAAGTAATGTCGTAGTTTAATTTTTTTCCCCTTCTCCAATCGATAGACTAGAGAGAGAAAGTAGAGAGAGAGAGAGTAGAAGAAAGCGCAATCTCTCACATCCATAGATAGATACATGCTATAGAGACGGAAATCGGACGCCATTTTCGCCTCCAGCTCGCCGTCTCTCTCTCGATCGATCTCGCCGCGGAAAGTAAACCCTACTCTCTCTCTGTTTTCTCTCTCATCCGTTTTCGCGGTTTATCTCGCCATACGACGTCGTAAGTCTGTATATATTCCGGAATATTTGCTTTCGCCAGCTGGATTTTTTTTTAATTTCTGTTTCTGCTTTTTGGTGCTTTTTTTGAGCTCTTGACTTTGCTCCCCTGTTTTTTTTTTTTTTTCGTTTTGCTTTTGCATCTCGGATTCCATTTAAAGGTGCTTTCAATTCTCTGATCTTGTAAATCGAATTCGGATTTTAATTATTCGGATTTTTGAGCTTTTGAGCCCTGATTTTGTCGGTGCATGCTCCAACCCTCTGTTAATTTTTTTTTTTTTCAATATCTGGTTTAATGATCTGAGTCTGTATTGATTTTTCTTTCCTGTTGTTATTTTTGTTTGCTTTAAATTAATTTGAACGCTTTGTTGTCAATTTTATTCAGTATTGTTATTATTGTATAGAATAATGAGTTTTGGAGCTTGTGTCGAGCAATAATTAAATGGAGAGACAGTTTGAGAATTAAATAAGGGTAGTGGCAGCTGACCCTTTCATTTATTGATTTATTGTTTTTTTTTTTTTTTTTAATTTTTTTTTTTTTTAAATTTTTTTAAATTTGATTGTAGGTTTTTCACAGATCTGTTTGCTCTTGAATTATTCCGAACTGGATTTGAAGAAGGGTTGGTTGGAATGTCTTCTCTTAGTAGAGAATTGGTATTCCTGATCTTACAGTTCCTTGATGAAGAAAAGTTCAAAGAGACTGTTCACAAGTAGGTCAATTTATTTGTATTAATTGTTTGCCCGTGTGTGAACGAATTTTTTGTCCTTTTGTGGTGATTAAGTGACAATTATCCGCTTTGTTAACGTGGTCTTTCTAATTATAGGCTTGAACAAGAATCTGGGTTCTTCTTTAACATGAAGTATTTTGAAGATGAAGTTCATAATGGGAACTGGGAGGAGGTTGAAAAGTACCTCTCTGGTTTCACTAAAGTAGACGACAATCGCTATTCAATGAAGATCTTTTTCGAGATTAGGAAGCAGAAGTACCTTGAAGCATTGGATAAGTGAGATTAATTATAGTCTGCTTGTTGAAAATCTTAAATTTAATTTTGCTACAATTTTTTTAAATTGGAGTTTCTTATGTTTAGGCACGACCGTTCCAAAGCTGTTGAAATCCTTGTAAAGGATCTTAAAGTTTTTGATTTCTTTTAATGAAGAGCTCTTTAAAGAGATAACTCAGCTGTTGACGTTAGAGAATTTCAGGTAATAAAGATGTTGCTATTTATGGATAAGCATTGTTGGTATAATATGGAATCCTTTTCTGAGATGAGCTCATTGTTGCTTTTAGGGAGAATGAACAGCTATCAAAGTATGGAGATACAAAATCTGCACGAGCCATTATGTTAGTTGAATTGAAGAAGCTAATTGAGGCAAATCCATTGTTTCGTGATAAGTTACAGTTCCCAAACCTCAAGAATTCAAGACTACGAACATTAATCAATCAAAGGTAGTCACCTTTGAAGCATTATGCATAAATGATTTGGTCGTTATTTTGATATTAATGATCCGAGAAGTATCCTTTTTGAGATAAATTAACTTGTTTACTTGATGTATTACCTGTTTTCGACGCTCTACAATTTAAACGCAAATATTTATGCACAAGTTGCACCATGCAACTCATAAGTGCATTTTTAAAGGTTATTAGTTATTCTAATAAAAGGTATTAGTTGGTCAGAAAGTTGTTTTCACTGAACATTATTAGTTGTTTTAATTGAACAATATTAGTTAAGCATCAGTTGCACGGTGCAAGTGGTGCACCCAAGTATTACTCAAATTATAGTTGTTTAAGAAAGAAGTATATTTTACCATTTTTGCATCTCTGTTATTCTTATGCCAGCCTGGCATTGCTATTGCAAATGGAACTGATGTCACATGTGTATGTACAGCTTAAACTGGCAGCATCAACTTTGTAAGAATCCAAGGCCGAACCCAGATATTAAAACTCTATTTGTGGATCATACATGTGGACAACCAAATGGTGCACGTGCACCATCTCCAGCAAATAATCCCCTGCTTGGAGGAGCAGTACCAAAACCGGGTGGCTTCCCTCCTTTGGGTGCACATGTGGTTGGTTTATACATTTTGATATATTTTTATTGGTAAAAACTTTTATGGTGAACTATGCAAATACTGTTTAGCATACACAGTAGTACTGCTTAGCAAACAAATATCACTGTTTACTATTTTGGAAAAGAATAACACGTAAAATCAAGCATTTTTAAATAGTGATATTTAGTATGCTAGAAGGTGATACTTCACATATGCTAAAAGGTATTACTTTGAATAAGAGAGTTCACGTGAACCTAGTTCACTAGAGACCTACTTTTTATTTACTATCGTTTCATTGATATGGGCAGCCCTTCCAACCTGCTCAATCACCAGTTGCAACATCCTCGCAGGGTGGATGTCTAATCCACCTACTGTATCTCATCCATCTGTTTCCGGTGGACCTATTGGTCTTGGTGGTCCACCAATTCCAGGTAAAAGTTTCTCTATGTACTAGGTTTTGCATTTGGGGTATACTAATGCTGTAAATTGTTTCCATGTGGTCTAAAACTCGTTGATAGGGCTTCGAACTTAGTTAAATACCAAACATTTTGGTACTTCCTAGTTGTTCTTGTTCCTCTAAAGGCAAATCTATGATATAGGGCCATTCCTTGAAGCTAGACAGCATGTTGCATATAAACTGCTACGAGCAAATAGGTTTTTTTCCCGTCAATGATCAAACAACTTATCATGCAAATTGCATTGGTGGGTTCTGAATATAATTGTTGCTGTAGAGTTTCATTCTAAATGATCAAACAACTTATGATGCAAATTGCAAATTAACATATTTCCCTAATTCCTATATTGCTCTGAATGTGTTCTTTTACTAGTTCATGCTCTAAAGTGTTAATTACTTTCACCTTGAAACCTGATGAGGCCCAGTTTTTTCTCTTGAGTCTGAATGTGTTTATTGTGCAGCTGCCCTTAAGCATCCAAGGACTCCACCAACAAACCCTTCTGTTGATTTTCCATCTGGTGACTCTGAACACCCGAGCAAAAGAACCAGACAATTGGGAATTTCTGATGAGGTATTTGGATATGTGGACATTTACATCTCAATATTCTAATATTGCTTTCGTCTTTGAGTTGGTCTTATGGAAAAAAAACAGCTTTATTGTACAACTGCCTCGCAACTATCACCTTATAGTATAACAAACCAATACTTTTGAATGGAACAACTAATACATTGTAATGAAATAACGAATACTATTTAAAAGTACAATGTTTTGATCTTTGTTCTTTATATGCAGGTAAATCTTCCTGTGAAAAGAATTTAAAAGTACAATGTTTTGATCTTTGTTCTTTATATGCAGGTAAATCTTCCTGTGAATGTTCTTCCCGTTTCGTTTCCAGGGCATGCGCATAGCCAAACCTTCAATGCACCAGATGACTTGCCCAAGACAGTTGCACGCACTCTGGTCCAAGGTTCTTCTCCAATGAGCATGGATTTTCATCCTATCCAGCAAACCCTACTTCTAGGTTGGTTTTAAAGCTAAAGAATATTATTTTATACTTTCCGATAAACAATTTCAAGTAAAAGGTTTCTACCATTTGTTATTGAGGTTTAGTTGGTCATTAGCAACTTTTCATTGAACAATTTTAAATGATTCATTGAAGAATTGTTTTTTACTAAAGTGTTATTTTGTTATTTGATATGTATTCCTTCTTTCATTCAGAACCAATGTTAGTTGTATTCATTGAAGAGAAAAGCTAAAGAAACTTCAAAGTTTGGGATCTGAGTTCATGCACAATGCCTTTACAGGTTCTAGAAGTCTCATTATAAATTACAGCCATAAATATCGATATTAATTAAGGATATCATATAAGTTTCTCTACTGAATCCAGGCTGGTTTGGTGAAAGATCCTGGTGTCTCAGTGAATCGCGTTATTTGGAGCCCCGATGGATCTTTGTTCGGTAATTTTGGTTTAAACTTCTATAAAGTAATTGCAAAGTTTGGGATTTGAGTTCATGCACAAATGCCTTTACAGTTCTAGAATTCTCAAAATCTATAATAGTTAAGATGTATGTTTGTTGTTAATTTTTATAGATATCATGATGGAAAAGTTTTGCTATTAATCCATTTTGGTTTTTGAGAGAAAAAAAAAGAGATCCTGTGTGTCTTGAAAGAATGAAAAGTAGAGTAGTATTTGGTGATGGAATGGATCTTTGATTAATAGGATTTTTCCTTTTTAAATTTCAAAACAAATGGGGGTTTGAGATTGTAAAGTCAATCAGCGATTGTGTGATCTGAAATATAGCTTTGTCCATTTTTCTTATGAACAGGAGTTGCATATTCAAGACACCTTGTGCAGATCTATTCATATCCTGGGAATGATGATGTTCGTCAGCATTTAGAGGTAAAATCAGAATTTTGAGAGTTCAAACTGTTTAACAATTTGTCACTGACTAATGTTGTTTTAGATTGATGCTCATGTTGGCGGAGTAAATGATCTTGCATTCTCCCACCCCAACAAGCAGCTTTCTGTGATAACCTGTGGAGATGACAAGCTTATAAAGGTTTGAGATACAAGTTTTTATATTTTGCCATATTATTTTAGTAAATTCATTTTTTTTTTTTTAATTAATGGCTCTTAGGTTTGGGATGCCACAACTGGTGCCAAACAATACACTTTTGAAGGTCACGAGGCTCCTGTATATTCAGTCTGCCCTCACCACAAGGAGAATATTCAAGTAATCTCAACAGCTATGATAATAAGATATTAAGATGATTATTATATATATTCTTTAAATTTTAATCCTGTTGATTATAAAATCTCAACCATTCTTTTCCAGTTTATCTTTTCTACAGCAATAGATGGAAAGATTAAAGCATGGTTATATGACAATTTGGGATCTCGAGTTGACTATGATGCCCCTGGTCGTTGGTGCACGACCATGGCCTACAGTGCTGATGGAACAAGGTAAAGTACTTTGGTCATAACTGATAAGTATAAATATTCAAATTTTCATTAGCCTGTTTTGATTTGGCAATTTTCTTGCTCAGGCTTTTCTCTTGTGGGACGAGTAAAGATGGGGAGTCACACATAGTTGAATGGAATGAAAGCGAAGGGGCTGTGAAGAGAACATATCAAGGATTCAGAAAACGGTCTTTGGGAGTTGTGCAGTTTGACACAACTAAAAATAGGTTTCTGGCTGCCGGTGATGACTTTTCTGTCAAATTCTGGGATATGGATAATACTCAAATTATGACCAGTAGTGATGCCGATGGAGGTCTTCCGGTGAGCATCTTTGATAATCTTATGAATGTCTCACAAGTCATAAATATGACTATTCACTAAACCTTGATTTTGTTGACAAATTGAAAGGCAAGTCCACGCATCCGCTTCAACAAAGACGGGACCCTATTGGCCGTTTCGGCAAATGACAATGGAATCAAAATCTTAGCAAATGGAGATGGTCTTCGATTACTACGGACATTTGAAAATCTTGCTTTTGATGCTTCAAGAGCATCTGAATCTGCTAAGGTAAATGCGTCTACTTGGTTTTATTTTTCCTTAATCCGTGATAGGCAGTAATTAAGTATTTCAAGTTGGTTGGTTTGCAGCCTAGTGTAAACCCTGTTAACTCAGCAAGTGGTGCGGGGCTCGCACAAGAGGGTGGCCTCTGTTGTTGGTTTATCTGCTATGGTTGGTACACGTGCCCCTAAATCTGCTCGTTTTTTTTATTAGGGTTAATTGCATAAAAGATCATTGTTTTTCATGTTTTCTTCAATTACAACATATGTTTTTTAAATTTGTGATCAGGCTTTTAAAATTTTGCAATTATAGCATATGACTATTTTCTGCTGATGTGGCAACCAGATTTTCTTTGAAAACATTGCAAATAAATTCACAATCTTTTTTTTATTTTTTTCAATTTAATCACAACCTTTAATTTTTCTTTTTGCAATTTCATACACTGCCACGCAGCAGGGCTTGCTGGAAAATAGTCTTGTGATAGAATTACAACAATTTGAAGGGTTGTGTATCGAACTGCATATTTAAAAACGTATGTTGTCTTTCAAAAAATGTGGTCTTGATTTATTTTTCAATTAACACTTTTTTTTATTATGTTAAGAAGTTGCCATTTCTTTAGTCATCAATGGTGTGTTTGATTTTGTAGAATGGGGATCCAAGAAATCTTGGAGATGTAAAACCTAGAATAACAGAAGAAACAAATGATAAATCAAAGATTTGGAAGCTCAGTGAAATTAATGAACCATCTCAGTGTCGATCCTTGAAGCTCCCGGAGAACTTAAGAGTAAATAAGTTACTATTTTCTTTTTGTATGTTCCTTTCAACCTGAGATGTGCTTCCCATCTGAGATACATTTTATGTTCAGAAATGATCTTGAGAGTTTATGATTTTAATGGATTTTGTAGCATTATTTTGCAATATGCACATTATAATTTCTCAAATACATAAATTTTGAGATTTTACTTGAACTAGTCTGGACAAAAACATGCTCCATGATTATTCAATCATTCTATCAACATCTAAATCCCTGTTGAATCTGTGTCATGGAAATTTGAATGAATGGACTCCTTGGTTATGAGAGACATGCATCTGAAATTTATCTGTTCGCAATTGTATCAATCTATTTCTTGTTTCATAGTTAATACGGCTACATTGAATATAGGGCAAGGATCAGGGGCACCCCTTGATTAAATATGCTTGATAGCACTTAGTTCTAAATAGAAATTAAAATGTAAACATAAATGTTATGTAAGATTTAGTGAAGATATATATATTTGTCAATGCTTGCATTGGGAAGTCATTTTTGGGACTTTACTGATTATAAGTTTCTTGGTAAGATACTAAATAAATCACAGAAATAATTAATAGTGAATATATATTGATCATGGTGCATTTCGGAGAAACTTAGTTGTCGTTTAGCTTAATTGTTGTTACAAAATATCTGCATGAGCTAACTGTTATTTAGAATGATTAAAAAATTACTCTGCATGCTTTGAAAGTATGCTTAGAAAGAGCACTAGCTAGCTCCTACAACATTTATCTTCAGTTGAATTATTATTACATCATGTTTACTCTACCGTACAAGAAAATTTAGGTCATAACAAAGGATTTTCTTTTGGTGATCAACAGATATCAAGATTGATATATACAAATTCAGGTAATGCTATATTGGCTTTAGCTTCAAATGCAATCCATTTGCTCTGGAAATGGCAACGCAGCGACCGTAATTCAACTGGAAAGGTGAGAATGGAATATATATTTCTTCATCTCCGATGTTGAAAATAAATCTTCTTACAATAGAATGTTATTGATATAGGCTACTGCTAATGTTCCACCTCAATTATGGCAACCATCAAGTGGCATTTTGATGACCAATGATGTGACCGAAACTAACCCCGAGGAAGCTGTTTCTTGCTTTGCTTTGTCCAAAAACGACTCTTATGTGATGTCAGCATCTGGAGGAAAGATCTCTTTGTTCAACATGATGACTTTCAAGGTAACAAAAAAAATGCATTTTTAGTTTCCTAAAATATTAACCTTTCTTGCGAAAGTCTTTAAAGTATCTTTTGTTTTAAAATGTGTATAAAATATTGAAAATTTAAGTCACGCGGTCCCTCTTGACCGAATTTGAAAGAGATTTTCAAAGTCTTTCGATGTGTGGTCGCTGGTAAATGCTTTGAAGATCATAATTGTTTGTCAGAACTTGAAGTAAGTGAATAGGAAAAAAAGAGAATAATTTTTTAGTCCTTTAAGTTACCCCTATATCCATTTCAGTCTTGTTGACTTTCACGAATTGAAAATAGTCATGTAACTTTCAAGTTTTCGTCATTTTAGTTCGGTAACTGGCTATGGGAGGTGAAACATCCGGTTGACCTGTTAGACTCTACCATGTGGACAAATCAAACATTGCCACGTCAGTGTCAATCAAATGTTTCACCTCTTACAGTCGGTTGTTGGTCCAAAATGTCAAATAATTGAAAGTTACTGGACTAATTTCAATTGTGAAAGTCGAAAGAATTGAAATAAAAAATAGGGATAACTTACAGGACCAAAAAATTATTTTCCAGAAGAAAACTATGTTACCAATCGTAGTCGTAAGTGCGTGCAAGTTCAAGTTTGATGGTCTATTAAAGGGGGACTTTAAGATATCAATTTTCAATACTTATTTTTTCAAACAAAAGTCAAATGCCTTGGGGACATTAAGATGCATTCCGCCAAAACAAGTTTTGTTCCCATGTGCATATGATGTCATGTTATTCATGTCTCTCATTTGATCATGAATAAGTGCAGACAATGACAACCTTCATGCCTCCGCCACCAGCTGCGACATTTTTAGCATTCCATCCACAAGATAATAATATAATTGCAATTGGCATGGATGATTCCACAATTCAGATATATAATGTTCGAGTGGATGAGGTAATTGGCAAGTATTTATTGTGGTTTCTTTACACAACCCCATTGATGTTACTTTTAAGAATAATAATCTATGTATCTTGTTGATTCTCGTTCTCTTCTTGCAGGTCAAAAGCAAGCTTAAAGGCCACTCTAAAAGAATTACAGGCCTTGCTTTCTCACATGTACTGGGTGTGCTAGTTTCATCCGGAGCTGATGCTCAGGTCAATAATTGAATTCAACACTTTCCCATTTTTTTGCTGCTTGGAGTGTCTTTATTTCTGACCTTTTAAGTCATGTTTTATGTTAAATTTAAAAACAAGTTTCTCTCTCTAGATAAGGCAATGTAGAATCTTGTGGGCTGCTGTAGCGATTTATATTTTTTTTTAGGCCAGTAACTTTCCCCATTTTTTTTTTAGTCCAGGCCGTTTCTGCTTTTTGAAATTGATGTTGTAAGTTTTACCATATTCAACTTTTTCGTCCAGTGACTGGCTATTGCTAGTAACCCAGCCACTGAACATAAAAAAGTCGAATATGATTAACTTACCGGACCAATTTCAAAAAGTGAAAACAAAAATGGTAAACTTACAAGACCAATATAAAATTTGATGCGGTGACCGGCTGAGTTATCCTCATTTGCCGGTCGATAAACTTACAGGACAATTTTAAAAAGTGGTAACGGTCTGGACCAAAATAAAAAATCGATAAAGTTACTGGCCTAGAAAAAGTATAATCTCTAACAATAATATTGAATTTGAAGATTTCAGTAATTTGCTCTTTATTATAATTTGATCATTCTGATTTTCTTTTATCAACAAAATCTTCCTTTCCAGCTTTGCGTCTGGAGTTCTGACGCATGGGAAAAGCAGAAATCCCGATTTTTGCAACTTCCTCCTGGTAGGTCACCAGGAGCACAGTCTGAAACACGTGTACAGTTTCATCAGGACCAGACTCACTTTCTGGTTGTTCACGAGACACAGCTTGCCATATATGAAACTACAAAGTTAGAATGCGTAAAACAGGTAACTTTTCCCAGATAGACTAGATTAAGAGTTTTTTTTTTAAATGCGAATCTCTAATACTTTTTTCTTGTCTTCAGTGGGCCCCCCGAGAATCCGCTGCCCCAATATCTCATGCAACATTTTCCTGTGATAGCCTGCTGGTTTATGCTGGTTTTCTTGATGGAAGTGTGTGCATATTCACCGCCCAAAACCTGCGTTTACGTTGCCGCATTAATCATTCCGCTTATCTTCCTCAGGGCGTGAGGCAAGTTTTCATCACTATAATAAATACAAAATCATATAATACAATATTGCAAAATGTGCAAATAAAATCCCCTTGATATATTCTATTTATTTGCTCATATAGATATAGTATTACGCTAACCAATAAAACATTATTTAGGCAATCGCAAATCAAAATCAGGTTGAATTGGGCCACATTAATACTGTATGTAGGATCCAATTTGACCCGTGAGTTATTTATTAAATTTTGCCTATTTTTGGACCCAGGATTTTTTTTCCTCCTATTTTAGAATATTGCACGGTACAATATTGCATTTGGTTCATTTTAGTTCCATCTTTTCCTGAATTGTTATCTGAATTTCGATTTTAGAACCTTTAAATTTTCCAAACGAGCTCTCCATATGGTAGTATATATAAACTTATGTCAAAAAATTAAAATTGGTTGATTGCTGACACAATATATTCCCTTCCTTATCTGAAACGCGTCATTTTTTTTCTCTTGCAGTTCAAATGTACAACCACTCGTGATTGCAGCACACCCACATGAATCAAATCAATTTGCATTAGGTCTATCAGATGGTTCAGTTCATGTTTTCGAACCACTGGAATCCGAAGGCAAATGGGGGGTCCCACCCCCATCAGAAAACGGGTCAGCAAGCAGTGTGCCGTCCACTCCTTTAGTCGGAGGATCAGCCCAAGATCAATCACAAAGATGATCCACAGCCATTACTCAGAAATTATACGTCCTCATGGAAATTTCGGTAATGTTGATTATTTCTATAATTACCGCGATAAGTTATGCTTCGAGGATTACTGGGATACCATGTTTTGTCTTGACGACTTCTTGGTGACCTTTGTGTTAACATACGTGTACATTATTCTGAGACTGGTTCTTCGGTATATTTATCGGAGTATATGCAAGGTTTGAGCTGGATATGTAATTAACTTTAGACATTTGGCTCAAATATGCCAATAACTAACAGGTATGATGTAAGATTAACGGTTTAGGGGTATTGATATTTATTTACAGTTTGTAGTGAGCAGTAGAGACGAATTCATTTTACCTTTTAGTTTATTTGATCAAATTACAGCTTTATGCATGTAAAATTTTTGAAGTTTCTATCCAGTTATTTTTTGGTAGACAATCAGTTTCGTTGTCGGTCTTTGGGATGGACACCGTTGTGTCTATTATTCCTGGATGGGGGCATAATGGCAAGTATACTTGTGCCATCAGGGGCTTTGTAAAATATTAGTTCTATCTCTATTTTAATAACTTATTATGGCAATATATTTTTACATGGGCATAATAGATTTAAGGGTAAATTGCAACGATAAAAAGAAGCAATAAATCTAGACTAAAATTTATTAGTAACAGGGGTTCAAAAGTGTTGGTCATAATTTTAAAAAAGGCTCGAGACTCTTGATGCCAACTTTGTTGCATCGCGACCCCATGCGACTCAGTTAAAGGCTGTTATCAAGAAGATAGAGAAAATATCAATGTACATAAAGGAAACAAAGCAAACTAACGATCACATCACTAACTATAAATATCGAACCCGTGTGAAATACTTCATCCGTCCCAAAGAATGCACCCCTAGCCGGGCACTCAAAATAAGAAAATTCATTTTTTTTACTTTTCAACACCCCTTTTCAGGGGTATTTTTGGTGTTTAAAGGACTGCAACAAAAGTAATTGAATGCTATTGTTCCCTCCAAAATATTTTTGGGGGAAAAATTAAAAAAAAAAAAACTTAATAAAAATAAATTCAAAATTTCAGTAAACAAAAATTTGCAGAAATTTACATTAAACCTGCATTAAACCAAATTTACAAATATCTCCAGAAATCTCTAAAAGTACACATGTCTAATCATACATTAAATCAAATTTTCAGAATTTCCCTCCATTGAGGTTTACAAACATTTCAGCTAATTCAAACTGAAACTTTCCCCCTAATTTGAAACTAAATAAATACCCCATCAGCCTTTAATGCTTATACATTGAATGCTAAAAATTTGCACAACTTAAACCCTCATAAATGTCTAACCAAAAACCTGATGTCTCTTTTGATGTGAAGAACAAAATTGCTCAGTTTCTATTGCTGAACAGCAAGAATGACAAAGTCATCAGTGGTAAGATCAAAGAGGCTTCTACATCATTTGGGGTCTCTAGGAGGACAGTTCAGAATGTTTGGGTCTCTGCACAAAAACAAGTAAGTGAAGGTGTTCCAGTTCATTTAACATCCAATAAGATAGGCAAAACACATAAAAAACGTGTGATTCTAGATACAGAGAGAATGAAAGACATACCATTTGAGAAAAGAGGCACTATTAGGAGACTTGCTAGGGAATTAAACATCAGCAAGAGTTATGTTGGCAGAGTTGTGAAAGAAGGACTGATCAAACATCACTCAAATGCTGATTAAGCCTCAACTTACATAAGAAAACATGTTACAAAGGCTGAATTTCAGTTTAAATGCTTTAGTTGTGAATGGGGCTACCAACAAAATTCAGTTTAATAGCATGCATCATGTAATACAAATAGATGAGAAATGATTTTACATGACAAAGACTGTTGAGAAGAGTTACAGGCTGCCAGAAGAACAGGAATACTATAGGGCATGCAAAAGTAAGAAATTCATTTCAAAAATCATGTTCGTGTGTGTAGTGAGTAGGCCACTATATTGTGATGATGGCCAACTAGCTTTTGATGGTAAAATAGGACTTTATCCTTTCACAATCACTGCACTAACACAAAGGAATTAAATAAATAGAGAGAGGGGTACAATGGTGACCAAGCCTATAGACTCTATCAACAAAGAGGTCATAAAAATTGCATTTTGAATCAGGTAAGGTTTATATTCTTTGTACACTGTCAGAGTATATTGTCATCATTCAGTGTTGTTAAATTAAGTGTCCTAAACAGATTTTAATCTCCTATTGGTGACTGTAATTTAATAAATTCCTCTAAGTTGTCAGATCATACCAGATATCAAGCAAAAATGGTCAGTGCATGCAACCAAGAACATAATCATTCAACAGGATAATGCAAAACCACATCTAAGCAACAATGATCTAGATTTCAGGGTAGCTACAAGCTCAGATGAATTTAACATCCAATTTGTTAACCATCCACCTAATTCACCAGACTGTAATATCAATGATTTGGGGTGGTTCAGCTCAATTCAGGCTTTACAGATTGACACAGCTTCATATACAGTTGATGAATTAGTGAAGAATGTGGTTGATTCATATGAAGAGTTGAAGACATACACACTAAACAAAGTGTTCTTATCTCCACAGAGTTGTATGATAGAGATGTTGAAGTGTAAGGGCCACAATCAATTCAAAATACCACATATGGGTAAAGACAGACTTGAGAGAAAGGGCAGATTACCATTGTGTTTAGAAGTTTCTGAAGAACTGGTAAGGGAATGCATTGACTATTTGGTTGAAGCAAGTCAGGTTAATGGACTCACATATAGTCTAAGTGGACTAATGACAGATTTACGTTACAATTAATGTGAAAAGTGTTTTGCATTTTGATAGTTTACAACTTAAACATAGGATCATAAAGTCTTTTTTACTCTAGGAGTTGTTTATGCTGTAAACAGTAGCTTATGTATTTTGAATTAATGAAATCCAAGCCATTTTGATAATGTATTTTGACAAATAGCCACAATTCATGCATATATTGAGTATCATACAATGGTTTCACAATATATGTGACAATATAGACAATCTAAGGCATGAATCATATTGTTTACACTAAATCAGACAACAATCAAGGCAAATACACCCTTTACAGTCACAAATTCACCCCCAATGCAACTTAGTACCAACAAATGCCTCAGAGCAGTTTCATCATAGATATAACAACCCAAAAACAACCACAATTCATGCATATATTGAGTATCATACAATGGTTTCACATATATATGACAATAAAGACAATATAGGTCATGAATCACATTATTCACACTTAATATATGCATTGTTTACACTTAATATATACATTGTTTACACTCAATCAGACACCAATCAAGGCAAATACACCCTTTACAGTCACAATTTCACCCTTAAACCCTCATAGTACCCACAAATGCCTCATAGCAGTTTCATCATAGACATAACAACCCACAAAAGCAACAATTCATGCATATATTGAGTATCATACAATGGTTTCACATAATATACGACAATATAAACAATATAGACAATGAATCACATTGTTTACACTCAATATATGCATTGTTTACACTCAATCAGACAACAATCAAGGCAAATACACCCTATACAGTCACAATTTCACCCTTAAACCCTCATAGTACCCACAAATGCCTCAGAGCAGTTTCATCATAGACATAACAACCCAAAAATAGCCACAATTCATGCATATATTGAGTATCATACAATGGTTTCACATAATATATGACAATATAGACAATATAGACAATGAATCACATTGTTTACACTCAATCAGACAACAATCAAGGCAAATACACCCTATACAGTCACAATTTCACCCTTAAACCCTCATAGTACCCACAAATGCCTCAGAGCAGTTTCATCATAGACATAACAACCCACAAACAGCCACAACTCATGCATATATTGAGTATCATACAATGGTTTCAAATAATATATGACAATATAGACAATATAGTGTTGGGATTATACTGGAATGTATGCTTTTTACTTTGTATAATCGAAACTTAATTTTCAGACTTATTTACTGAAATAAATTGTTTATCACTGATGCTTTAAATATTATTGAATGTTACATATATTTACTGCATAATTGTTCAATAAGTTGTACGTGTTACATTGTAGTTAATTTAGTGATACCAGATCACAGAAGATTAAATTAACAGTCCCTTGTAATCGAAAGTACGTTATTCACGACCTAGATGGAAATGAACAACCCATCGTGAAAGGTTGAAGTGTAAGGCTCAGATTGACTTGTCTTGACCAAGAGATTACACTAGTGCATGACTGATGCACTAAATAGGACCTACAGGAGGATAAATTCTTCAGAACTGAACAAAAAAAGAATTAGACCTCAGTGGTTCGTTATTTCTTAATCTTCGTCCCTTAAATAGGATCATGTAGGATTGGTAACTATAGCTTTGACTTATTATGGGTAAATAATCGGAGAGATTCAATACTTTTTATCTTGGGCAATATTATTAGTCACATGTGATTGCTAAGATTTAATCTGAAGAATCGTGGTGCAAGCACGCTTTTAGTTTGACCCCTTCGGGGAGGTTCATAAGCTTTATCATACCAAATCTTGCAAGTGGAATTAGTTTCCTAAGATGGATAATATTGTTGAACCGTTCCTTGACCAAGGATAAAATATATTAATTAATGGAAAGCTATTTCAAATGCTTTAAATTAATTAATGGGCTAGATAATCTTAAACACGGGAAATAATGACCGGGAGCCATATTGACTGTAATATGGGCTAAGATGGATAGTGCAATATTAATTATGTAGTGGGATTAATTAATATTTATGGGCTTGAATTATATTGTGGCTCAATATTAGATATTCAAGGTCCATTAGAAGGTCCAATCTTAATTCTCCTAAAGACCCCCTGAGTAGCCCAAGAAATAGTCCAATAACTAAAAAGGTGATTAAAATAAAATAAATTTTGTTGCTTATTTTTCCAACTAAAATTTTGAAATTTATAGATATGTTGGGAGAAAGATTTTCTTTGAATTTTGTTATGGAATGAAGATATGTATTCTTGGAATACAAGATTATCTCATTAAATTCAAGAAATCTCCCACTGGGTTATCTATATTGAAATTTTCGAAAAATTAGAAAATAAAGGGCAAGAAAGATTTTCTTGATTTTCTTGAAAAGATATTATGGAAGATATATATTTCTTGAAATACAAGAATATCTCATAAATTCAAGAAGATCCAAATCTTGGATTCTTGACCTCCTTATTTTCGAAAATCCATAAGATAGAGTATGTGAGATTTTGTGGAATATTATAATTATGGGAAAAGGAATATAAGAGACATATTCAAGATTTCTTGGAGATCAAGAAAAGATTTTTCCACATTATTTTATCACTAAATTTTCGCCCACCTCATGCTCTATAAATAGGGGATGATTGTTTCATTCCCAAGTACAATTCCATGTGCTGGAAAAATTAGTAAATCCACAAAGGTGGTGCAACATATTTTATTTTCCTTTTGTTAAATCGTTCACAAGAATTCTTCCACCGGATAGTCGAACGAGGACTAAGGGAATACTTGGAAAGTCCTTACGGTTAATCTATTCAGCCATACCGTTGTCATCCCAAGAGATACGTTCACGTAAACTCGTAGAATTCCGCATGCGTAGGTTTTACGTGAATTGTTATATGCATGATATGTTGTTGGATTATTATTTGAATTAATATAGGATTAATTCATGCTAGTAATAATTAAAGAATTAAATTTGTATTTAAATATTCACCCCGAATAGATCTGTGCAACTTATTCCCCAACAACTGGTATCAGAGCCACGGTTTCGGGCTCTGAATTTTTTAAACTGTAATTTAATTCTTTGGCATTAAATTTGAAATTGGATAGTAGAATTGCTAGATCTATTTTGCAGGTATCCAATTGTCATGGAATTTAATGTGTTTATGCATGCATATAAACTGTGTTTTTTAATTCGATTCGTTCGGATTCGTTTTGCCTCGTGAGAAAATCCACGAGTAGATTAGAATTTGTTTGATTTGATCAATATAATAGACTAGTCTAGATCTAGGTTTATTTATTTTTTGTAAATAAATTGTAACCGGATCGAAAACGAGGATGAGACGAAGAATTAAAGGACAAAATCCAGAACCAAGCGTAGGCGGCGCGGGTGCTGGCACGCATGGGCGCAGGGTGAGGCCGAGGCGGCCGAGCGCGCCTTGAGGAAACAGTCACCAGACGGGGCGGGCGCAAAGCGCCTGTGCACCATGGCTTGCTCCGGGCAGCCGGATGGATCGGACGCACAGACGGACCTTGACGAGGCTCGTGGGGAGGTTGGGGGCACCGCTTGAGGTCACGGGCGAGGCGAGGGAAGCGGGCGATCGCCTCAAGGACGTCCGTCGCTCGCCGAGACGCGCCGAGACGCGTGCCGAGGCAATCTTAGGCGTCTTGCGCCCCACCCAAGCGGTGCCAAGGTTCTGAAAGGCCGGGTTAGGCAAGCGGCGCCGGATCTTGGCGTGCATCCCGGCCGCAAGTTTTGGTGGCATTCGAGATGAAGTATTTTTCGAGACGATCGAGTGGGAGAAATTCGAGACGTGTTTCTTCAAGATCAAGCCAAGAAAAATCAAACCATGACAATTGGATAATTTGTGCCTAATATGTTTATTTTTTTACGTTATGCTTGATTTATTTGTGCTATCTTATGCTTTATTTAATTTGTTTAAATGTGTTTGCATGAGAGTTGCCCAAATGAAAAATCTCACCTTCAAAATTACTAAGTATGTTTAAATAATTAATTGACAATTTTATTCTGGATAATAAAATTGAATTAATTTTGACCTCCATGATTTATTTATTTGTGAATTCTTTTGGAGAAATTCCCCACTGACGACGGTCAAAAAGATAGCTTTCACATGAATGAATTCCAAACGGATGATTGTGGGTTATTACTAGTGGCGACGATGACCCCCCACGAGGCTCGCTCAAAGCGAAATAATAATCTCAGATTTAATCATGGTTATTACTTAGGTATAAAATTGATATGCATATACTTCCCAAGTCCCTCATCGATTTTATATTGGTCAAGTGGGAGCCAACTATTAATCTGGATATTAAAGGTTTGTAACTGTTCTTGTTTGTAACCTGCTTGAATGTGTTTAAATAATGACCCACCCCACGTGACTTATTTGAACTGTTTTGAGATGTTGGCTGATGCATGTTCATATTTTTTTAGATTTTAAATATGATGCATGTGATCGAACCTTGTGATATATTTGTGCTTATGCATGTTATTATTTATTTCAGTTCATCATGTCGCAACCTTTTAATCCACTGTTATATACACTCAAAGAACACCAATTAACTGGAGAAAACTATAATATTTGGAAACGAAATATGAGCTTTGTCCTACCTGCACAAAAACATTATTGGATTCTTGATGTACCCAAGCCACGTATGCCTACTGATGAATCATCTGATGCGGAAAGACATGAGTATAATTTTTGGGAGCAGGCCAATGAACCCATGAAACGTGTAATCTTGACTTCACTGTCTGATGATTTGAGACACATTCATGAAGGTGTTGAGTCCGCTGCGGAAATTATGCGAAGTCTTGAAGAAATATTTTTAACAAAAGACCGCATGATCGATCAGTTTGAAAATGACGACGTGGCTAAGCTGAAAATGGCTGAGGGAACACCTGTAAGGGAGCATGTTCTCAGAGTCAAACACCATTTTCTAAAACTGGCTTATCTCGGAACTAAGTATTGTGATGAGGCCCAAATCGAATTTCTGTTGCTTACTCTATCAAGGAGCTTCGATGGATTTTACTGTGGTTTTGTGATGAGTGATCACATGTTTACTATGGATAATCTACAAGAAGCCTTGGAGAAAGTAGAGAAGCATTTAGGAAAGAAAGACGAAGCATTGGTGACCAAAAGTCTTTTCTCGAGATCTAGGCCAATGGAAGGCGAGTCTCAAGAAAAGGAAAGTGGTCAGAACCAAAGCAAACTCATCACTAAGAAAAGTGAGAAAAAGACGGTTAGCTGGTTGGGTGTCAAGAAAGAACCAAAAGGAATATGTTTTAATTGCGGGGAGAAAGGACATTGGAGGTCAGCCTGTTCCAATCCCTAAAGGAAAGGAAAGAAAGGTAATCCTCACTCACTAGTTGTTGAAACTTGTTTAGCGGCGTATGCCTCCCATTTATGGGTGGTGGATACGGGATCCACTGATCATGTTTGTTTCACATTACAGGGGTTCAAACGGACCCGGCAACTAAGTGGAAGTGAGATCCTCATCACACTGGGCGATGCTACGAGAGTGGCAGCTGAAGCAGTGGGAGAAGTGCACCTGTCTTTTGAAGACATAGTTTTAATTTTAAGAGATGTTCTGTACGTTCCGAGTTTTAGAAAGAATTTGATTTCAGTTTCTAAACTTTTTCATGATGGATATTCGGTTACTTTTAATAAAGTTGTTACCATTTCTCTTTTAGATAAATTTATCTGTCATGGAATGTTGGCGAATAATCTCTATACAATTAACTATGCACACCACTCATGAAATGCATCCTATAACACATCAACTGTTTCCGAGAGAAAAAAACGTTCATCAGACGTGAATGAGACACTTCTTTGGCATCTAAGATTAGGTCATATAAATCCAAAGAGGATCCAAAGGTTGGTGAAAGACGGTTCACTGGAGCTTCTCCAAGTGGAACCGTTTCCAACCTGCGAATCATGTTTGGAGGGTAAAATGACCAAGAGGGCATTTGGAGCCAAGGGGAATAGGGCCAAAGAAGTGTTAGAGATCGTTCACACAGATGTATGTGGTCCAATGTCAACCAAAGCAAGAGGAGGTTATGAGTATTTTGTCACTTTTATTGATGATTACTCAAGGTCGGTTACACTTTCCTTATGAAGCATAAATCTGAGACCTTTGAGAAATTCAAAGAATTTAAGGCTCAAGCAGAGAATCATAGGGAAAGACGTATCAAGTCTCTACGATCTGATCGTGGAGGCGAATACCTCAGCGATGAGTTTTTGAACTACTTATCTGATGAAGGGATTGTATCCCAGCTCACTGCACCTGGAACCCTCAACAAAACGGGGTTGCAGAGCGAAGAAACAGAACTCTTTTGGAAATGGTTAGATCTATGATGAGTTATGTGGATCTTCCCAAGTCGCTTAAGGGGTCATGCCTTGAAAACAATGGCTTACATTCTGAACTTGGTGCCATCCAAATCGGTTCCCAAAACTCCCAAAGAATTGTGGACCGGGCGCAAGCCTAGTATGAGACACATGAAAATTTGGGGGTGTCCGGCCTACGTGTTGGACAAGGAAGCCGGTAAATTGGATCCTCGATCAGAATTAAGGTTGTTTGTAGGATACCCCGAGGGAACAAAAGGGTGTATGTTCTATGGTCCCGAAGATCAAAAGGTGGTCATCAGCACCCACTTTAGATTTTTGGAAGAAGACTATATGAACCAAAGAAAACCCGGGGAGAGATTACCTTAAATGAGCTTAGAGGGTAAACCTCGAAGGCCAACTCGTACTAGATGATATACCAAATGATACGCTTTCACAACCCGAGCCTCGTCAGTAGTGGGAGGGTGTTAGACAAACCGAGAGATTCATGGGAATAGGAGAGTCCTCGACTTGATTCCCTGGACAAGACGAATCGCACCCATGGACATATGACGAGGCACTCCAAGATAAGGATCAGATTCTTGGCAAAAGAAGAATGAAAGCCAAAATGGGTTCTATGTTTCATAATAGAGTGTGGGAGCTAGTCGAACCACTTAATGGGGTCAAACCTAATGGATGCAAGTGGGTATATAAGAGGAAAAGAGGACCGGACGGGAAGGTTGAAACCTTTAAATCAAGACTAGTGGCGAAAGGTTATACTCAGAAAAGAAGGGATCGATTATGAGGAAACTTTTTTCGCCAGAGCCATGCTTAAGTCCATCCGTATTCTCTTATCGATTGTCAAAGATTTCGACTTTGAAATCTGGCAAATGGATGTCAAGACAGCTTTCCTTAACGGAAGTCTTGATGAAGAGATCTATATGCAACAACCCCAAGGTTTCATTGAAACAGGCCAAGAACACCTAGTTTGTAAGCTCAAGAGGTCCATTTACGGACTCAAACAGGCATCCAGAGTTTAGAACCAATGTTTTGATCATGTTATAAAGTCTTATGGGTTTGATCAAAACGAGTTTGAAAGTTGTGTGTATAAAAAGCATGTCGGAACTGCATTGGTATTCTTAGTACTATCGTGAGACGACATTCGATCATCGGGAATGATGTGAAGGTGTTATCAGGCGTAAGGGCATGGCTTTCAAAACAGTTTGATATGAAGGACTTAGGGGAAGCCGGACACATCCTTGGGATCAAGATCACTCGAGATCGCAAGAAAAGGATGATAGGCTTATCCCAAGCTTCATACATAGACACTGTCTTGAAACGCTTCAGCATGCAAGATTTCAAGAAATGATTCGTACCTTTCAGGCATGGAATCCATCTATCCAAGAAAATGTCCCCTAAGACGCGAGAGGAGATAGATGACATGAAAGGCATTCCTTATGCTTAATCGCTTAAGCCTTATGTATGCAATCTTTGTGTAAGAGACCCGGATATTTGCTTTGTCGTAGGCATGGTGGCAAGATATCAAAGTAACCCCTTTGGAAAGAGAGCATTGAATGGCGATTAAAAACATTCTACAAGTATCCTGAAAAGAACTCGGGATAGAATGTTGGTTTATCGGTCGAAAAGTCCAATCCCCATCGGTTACACGGACTCGGATTTCCAATCGACGTGAGACTCAGGAAAATCTACCTCCCAGAAGTGTGTTTTGCATGGGGGAGCCGTGACATGGAGAAGCGTCAAGCGAAAATGCGTCGCGCATTCTACCATGGAAGCGAATATGTAGTCGCTAACGAGGCAAATAAAAGAAGAGGTTTGGCTCAAGCACTTCCTAGTGGACTTAGATGTGGTTCCGAATTTGCCCAGCAGAATCACTGTTTATTGTGACAATGCCGGAGCAGTTGCAAATTCAAGGGAACCAAGAGCCCACAAAGCCAGCAAACACATAGAAAGGAAATACCATTTTATACGAGATATCGTTAAGAGAGGAGATATAGATGTGGCAAAGATAGCGTCTGAGGACAACCTAGCAGATCCATTCACAAAGAGTTTGCCTCTGAATACATTCGAGAGACATTTGGAAGGAATGGGTGTCAAGACCGTTGTCAATCTTCTTTGAGTATAATTGGGAGAAATTATTAGGTTCGTGTAGGTGACATTAGATGTCACGGACTACGCAAGACATGTTGTAGTTACTTAAAAGCAGACTTTGAGTATAAGTGGGAGATTGTTGGGATTATACTGGAAAGTATGCTTTTTACTTTGTATAATCGAAACTGAATTTTCAGACTTATTTACTGAAATAAATTGTTTATCACTGATGCTTTAAATATTATTGAATGTTACATATATTTACTGCATAATTGTTCAATAAGTCGTACGTGTTACATTGTAGTTAATTTAGTGATACCAGATCACAGAAGATTAAATTAACAGTCCCTTGTAACTGAAAGTACGTTATTCACGACCAAGATGGAAATGAACAACCCATCGTGAAAGGTTGAAGTGTAAGGCTCAGATTGACTTGTCTTGACCAAGAGATTACACTAGTGCATGACCGATGCACTGAATAGGACCTACAGGAGGATAAATTCTTCAGAACTGAACAAGGAAGAATTAGACCTCAGTGGTTCGTTATTTCTTAATCTTCGTCCCTTAAATAGGATCATGTAGGATTGGTAACTATTGCTTTGACTTATCATGGGTAGCGAATCAGAGAGATTCAATACTTTTTATCTTGGGCAATATTATTAGTCACATGTGATTGCTAAGATTTAATACGAAGAATCGTGTGCAAGTACGCTTGTTCGATTTACCCCCTTGGGAGGTTCATAAGCTTTATCATACCAAATCTTGCAAGTGGAATTAGTTTCCGGTATGGATAATAATGTTGAACCGTTCCTTGACCAAGGATAAAATATATTCATTAATGGAAAGCTATTTCAGTGGCTTGAATTAATTAATGGGCTAGATAATCTTAAACACGGGAAATAATGACCGGGAGCCATATTGACTGTAATATGGGTTAAGATGGATAGTGCAATATTAATTAATATTTATGGGCTTGAATTATATTGTGGCTCAATATTAGATATTCAAGGTCCATTAGAAGGTCCAATCTTAATTCTCCTAAAGGCCCCCTGAGTAGCCCAAGAAATAGTCCAATAACTGAAAAGGTGATTAAAATAAAATAAATTTTGTTGCTTATTTTTTCAACTAAAATTTAGAAATTTATAGATATGTTGGGAGAAAGATTTTCTTTGAATTTTGTTATGGAATGAAGATATGTATTCTTGGAATACAAAATTATCTCATTACATTCAAGAAATCTCCCACTGGGTTATCTATATTGAAATTTTCAAAAATTAGAAAATAAAGGGCAAGAAAGATTTTCTTGATTTTCTTGAAAAGATATTATGGAAGATACGTATTTCTTGAAATACAAGAATATCTCATAAATTCAAGAAGATCCAAATCTTGGATTCTTGACCTCCTTATTTTCGAAAATCCATAAGATGGAGTAGGTGAGATTTTGTGGAATATTATAATTATGGGAAAAAGAATATAGAAGATATATTCAAGATTTCTTGGAGATCAAGAAAAGATTTTTCCACATTATTTTATCACTAAATTTTCGCCCACCTCATGCTCTATAAATATGAGATGATTGTTTCATTCCCAAGTACAATTCCATGTGCTGAAAAAATTAGTAAATCCACAAAGGTGGTGCAACATATTTTATTTTCCTTTTGTTAAATCGTTCACAAGAATCCTTCCACCGGATAGTCGAACGAGGACTAAGGAAATACTTGGGAAGTCCTTACGGTTAGTCTATTCAGCCATACCATTGTCATCCCAAGAGGTACGTTCACGTAAACTTCATGAAATTCCGCATGCGTAGGTTTTACGTGAATTGTTATATGCATGATATGTTGTTGGATTATTATTTGAATTAATATATGATTAATTCATGCTAGTAATAATTAAAGAATTAAATTTGTATTTAAATATTCACCCCGAATAGATCTGTGCAAATCATTTCCCAACATATAGGTCATGAATCACATTGTTTACACTCAATATATGCATTGTTTACACTCAATCAGACAACAATCAAGGCAAATACACCCTTTACAGTCACAATTTCACCCTTAAACCCTCGTAGTACCCACAAATGCCTCATAGCAGTTTCATCATAGACATAACAACCCACAAAAAACCACAATTCATGCATATATTGAGTATCATACAATGGTTTCACATAATAAATGACAATATAGACAATGAATCACATTGTTTACACTCAATATATGCATTGTTTATACTCAATCAGACAACAATCAAGGCAAATACACCATATACAGTCACAATTTCACCCTTAAACCCTCATAGTACCCACAAATGCCTCAGATCAGTTTCCTCATAGACATAACAACCCCCAAACAACCATAATTCATGCATATATTGAGTATCATACAATGGTTTTACAATATATATGACAAAATAGACAATATAGGACATGAATCACATTGTTTACACTCAATATATGCATTGTTTACACTAAAATTTATCAGACACCATTCAAATATTCGAATTGCATGCAATAAACATCCAATAACTGAGATATCAGATTACCTCAGACATGGGATCCATCTACAGAGAAGGTCATTGAAGTATATGTTCTTTTCATCAGACCACTCATAAATGGTGTCTAAGCAGGGCCCATAATAGATTGGGTTGTAAGCAGGGGCGAAGTGGCTCGAATTGTAGGGACCATAGTACACATGTTCTTCACTTTCCATTTCCAAACTATCAGGTACACAATCGGGCTCACAATCCGATTCAGGCTCTGAATCGGGCACAATCATACTGGAAATTTCAATATCGGGCTCAGTTTCGCAGACCACCGACAGAGGAACAAGGTCAGGCTCAGAATCGCAGACCACCAACAGAGGAACAAGCTCGAGCTCAGAATCACAGACCACCGACATAGAAACAAGCTCGGGCTCAGAATCACCCACCATAGAGAGAGAAATAAGGTCGGGCTCAGAATCGGCCACCACCGACTAGGTTATCGGAGGTTCGGTGACGGAATCAGCCACCACCGTATGAGGAAGGAGATCGATAACGGAATCGGCCACCACCGAGCACGATTGAAGCAAATCGGGCTCGTATGGAACTAGAGATCGACTTCGTTGCCGATTTTTAACTTGAATCGACTTGAACCCAATCGTCCCCGACAAATCATGATAGAGAGGGCTAGGGTTTGGAGAGAAATAAGAAGAGTTACAGATGTGAGAGAGTTTTGAGAGTGAATCGGTATGAATCGGTGGGGGCTAGGGTTTGGAGAGGAAGAAGAGAGAATATAGAGGATTTTGGAATGATGATAATGTGAATTGGTTGGGTGTGTTGTATGATTGGGGGGTTGTTATAATGAATTGGTGTTAATTGGTGCTGTTAGATTAGGTTAGTTATAATTACGGTGTGTTAATTGGTGTTGTTAGTAATTTATTAGAGTGGCATTTTAGAAATTATAACAATTCAGTGAGGGTATAAGTTTTGAGTGTTTTTGCCATTTTAGGGACGTGCGCGTTTCTTTGGGATGTCCCAAAAAGAAAAACGTGCACGTTTCTTTGGGACGGAGGGAGTAATTAATTTTCCATTAAAATATTATATAAAGGTTTGCCTTGAAATTTAAAATTTGAATCCAGTTTACTTTCTCTCACATGTTTCTTCATACACATGTTAGGTTTATGACACGTCTCTCGATTTATAACTCAACCGATTGAGGGGCCAACAGTACGGATAGAAGAGTTTCTCGTCTCTCCTTTACCAACAAAAATAAGTAAAGAAACATAAATACCTTAACCAACAGTATAAATACAGGAGTTTCTCGTCCCTCCCTTACAAAATAAAAATAAGTAAAAAAAAACATAAATAACCATAGACCTAATCTATGAAGGCAATAAAGTACAAAGTATCAATTAAATAAAACACTTATCCAACTCTGAAAGAAGGGCTGCCAATTTTTTTATCAATCGAAATATGTCGTCTAGTAGGCTAATTTTCTAATCAATCGAAATATATCATTGAAAAAATTATTGAATGGAATTTTGACCTCTAGTAGTGTTAAACACCTTGAAATCTATGTCGTCTCACGCCTGGATGCCTGTCCAAGTTGGTGATATAAATGCGCCAACGCGGCGTCTCCCCATGCATAATTAGGGACAGTGTCGATCAAATCACCCAACACCTTTAGGTACCTTATGGGGACAACATCACGCGTTCTATCAACGAATAGTGTAGCCCCCATAGTGTACCACAGGTAACCTCGAGCAATAGATTCATCACTCAGGTTAGTGTTATGATTTGTACACTCCCCTTTTATAGTTTCAAAGTAACAGACGATTGGTTTTTCGCCATTGTTCCCGCATGCACTCTTTAGTGCTTGGTCAGTTTGATCTGCTCCTTCCGGAACAATGACGGGGCTGTCATTTATGTTCAAGCCTACATTCAAAGTATAATGATTTTTTTATTAGTAAAATTGAATAATAATAATAAAAGAAAATTTCTTTAATGTTTAATTCAATAAAAATTAGTTTTATATTTAGTTTACCTAGGATATCTTGAACGTAGTGGAGTTTGATCGACATCTCCCCAAAAGGCATATGAAAACTGTTCGTCTCAGGATGCCACCGTTCGACGAAAGCAGTAATGAGGACCATGTTATTCGAGTGAAACATCATTCCCCCCATTTCGGCCAATCAAGACGCATTAACGAGGTGTAAGGAAACACCAGGATTGAACGAATTCAATGGTCATCTCCTAATACTTTTCGAACGAGTTTGGGGATCGAGGACCCTAACAAAGTTCTGCATATTTTTCACATAAAAAATAAACCCGTTAATTTATATATCGTAATCGTTTGAGATAATAATTAAAATAAAAAAATATTTTTTACTTATAGGATCCTCCCATATTTTTGATGCCTTGTGTGCTTTGAAAGCACACAACACTAATGGAAGTTGAGGTCCTCCAGGCATGGATGTCGTCGTCAACCATTCCCTAGTTTGTCGAGACCAGTGTGAGGCTTGTGGTGCACCCTGATCATTCTCATCCTCATCCTGACTTTCGTTAGGATCTTCGTGATGAGACGTAGACGGGCCCTGGAGATGATGCGATGTAGACGAGCCCTGGCCCAGATGATGCGACGTAGATGGCCCGATGTTAAGAGGGAATTGAGATGTTTCCATGGCCAGAATTTGGTCGGAGGACATGAACGGATGGGTTGATGGTGAAAAAGTGGGGAAGGCAATTGGGGTTATGAAATTTTTAATGTTACCCAAATTGTAATCACCAGAAGACTGGTAAGAAGTAAATCCGCCTAAACCGTCAATTCGTCGTTGTAGAGCGCGGGGTGTTTAGGTCGATGTCGAAGGGGGTTGAGAAATTGAAAAAATCAGCTGGAGGAGGAGGAGGATTGTACGAGAAATTTGATTCTAGTAGTTGTGCATCGCGTGTTACGCGGTGTTCGACAAGAACACATCGGTTGCACACTCTACAAAGCCGGGAGCACTCGGGACACTCGAGTTCTGACATACTAAACATAAAAAAAAAATTATAAATCATAACAACTAATACCTTATAGTAAATCAAGTAATATTTTACAACATATCAATTAATACCTTACAACAATTGAACAATACAATAAAAAAAATTAGAGTATACTGATTTTTTTAATTAGAGTATACTAATTTTTTAATAAAAAAAATAATACCTTACATCATGATAACTAATACCTTACACCATATCAATTAATATCTTATATCATTTAGCAACATAATAGTTTACAGCATATTAACTAATAGTTTACAACATTTCAACTAATACTTTACACTTAAAAATGAACGTGACAATAAGTAAGAAATAGACGCATGAAGTTTTTTGTGTGTGTTTATATGAGTGTTATAAAAAATTTGATAACAAATTAAAAAAATATAAATATAAAGGGATTAAAATTAGATTTTTATAAATTTTCAAAATAATTTTTATATAGGAAATTTTTATAAGTGTTTACAAGATATATTTTTTTAAATTTATATATATTAAACCGACAACAGTGGGTAAAATTTTAATTAATTAATTAATTTTTTTTTTCAACAGTGGCAAAGTTATGTTAACTTCATATCATAGGTCTAGGGTTCGAGTGTTGCTAGGCTCATCTAAGATAATAAAATTGAATAATAATTAAAAGCTATTTTTTTGTAGTGTTTACAGCAAATCAACTAATATTTTACAGCATATCAACTAATACTTTACAGCAAAGCAACTAATACCTTACAGCATATCAACTAATACCTTACAGCATATCAACTAATACCTTACAGCATATCAACTAATACTTTACAGCATATCAACTAATACTTTACAGCAAATCAACTAATACTTTACAGCATATCAACTAATAGTTTACAGCATTTCAACTAATACCTTACAGCATATCAACTAATACCTACAACATATCAACTAATACTTTACAGAAAATCAACTAATACCTTACAGCATATCAACTAATGTTTTACAGCTTATCAACTAATATTTTACAGCATATCAACTAATATATTACATCATATCAATTAATACTTTACAAATAAAATATACCTTGAACGTGGCGACAACGGGCACTCACAAGATGGCGGCGGTGGTAAGTAGGCGATTGAGGGACTAATTATTCGACTGTGAAACAAGAAAATATATTATTACGTGTCGAAAAATAATTGAAGGTTGAAAAATCTTAAACAAATAAAAAATACAAAAATCGGCGGACGGCAAAGGCAGGCTGCGGCGGCTGGCGGCGACAGTAGTGGGTGATTGAGAAAGAAGGAAGAAAGTGAGTTGGGTATGTTGGGTTGGAGTAGAAGGAAGAGAAGGAAGAAAAGTGAAGGAAGAATGGGATTTATATAGGGGGTAAGTTGGGTTGGTTGGGGGTAGAAATTAAAGAGTGTTGGTAGAAAATTAATGTTGGTGGTGGATGGGAAATTAAATTCGAATTAAAAAATAAAAAAAATAAAAATTCAAAAATACTATATTTTTTGCCTAAAATATAACATAATTATGTCATTAATAAATTATTATTAAGAAAAAAAAATTTGAATACATTATCAATTATTGATACTATAAAATATAACAAAATTATGTGGTGCACAAAAAATTATTATTAAGAAAAAAAATTTGAATAAATTATCAATTATTGATATTATAATATATATATTTGGACATACATAAAGAACACCAACAATAAATAATGACTAGAATAATATATATAGTTGAAACACCAAATAATACTTTCAACCTAAACAACTCATACTTTTCAGTTAATTAAAAATTATACTTTTCAATTAATCATCTAATACTTTTATAAACACTGATAGTTTTTTTTCATAACAATGATAATTAATATACGAATCGATCAGAGCGCGTGCATATAACAATGATACTTAAATAACCGATTGTAGTAGTAGAATACAGTAATAATCCGAGTCAAAAATTAAAAGCACGCTTGCCTGTGTAGTCAAATCAAATTCAGACCTCTGAGGCGCGTGCGGCGCATATCACGCGCGTGGTGCGACACGCGCCTACCCCTCGCGCGAGTGGCGCGACAGAGACCTCCGAGGCGCTCCTCAAATTGTGGCGCATATTTTATATCGGCTGTTTAATCACCGATTAATTTATACGCCCCTCATCCATTTCCAAAAAATGGCGTCGCGTCTGCCCCATCATCCCCCCTCGGGGGTTTAAAAGGAAAAGAAGGAGTTGCATTTTATGCGTGCCAATGCGCCTTATATATGTAAATTCCTCCTTTTTCTTTTTCTTGGTCCTTTATTCCGGGTTTTTCTCGTTTTTCAGACGTACACAATAATTTTCATACCACAAAAGCCTTTATAAACTTCATAACCGCATACTCAAGTTTTCATACCACATTATTTTTCAGACGTATACAAGTTTTTCTCCTCAAATTTTTCAGACGTATACAAGTTTTTCTCCTCAAATTTTCTCCTCAAATTTTTTGCCTTTTTCAGACGTACACAATAATTTTCATACCACATTATATCTTTACCATATTTTCTCTTCATTTAATCACATTATATATTTGCTTTATTTTACCTTCACTACATATTATCTTGATTTATACCATATTTTATCCTCAAACTTTTATCAGCCATTTCCAAAAAAATGAATCCTTATCATGATGGAAATTATGTATCCACATATGTGTCGGAGGATTTTAGTACACCTCCAGGGGGTTTAAAAGGAAAAGAAGGAGTTGCATTTTATGTTACGACTATTGCTAGAATGAGAAATATCACATTGGCTATTCGTAATTCTAATAAAAACGAGGTAAGATATATATGTAGTGAAGGTGACGAATATGTCCTTAGAAAACAAAGAATGAGCGAAATATAAAAACCGTCAAAAATTCATGTCCTTTTCGTTTGGCTGCTTGGCTTTATGATCCCGAGCGTGATATGTGGGAAATTAAAGTTTTGGAAGGAACACACAATCATCGATTTCCAAATAACGCAGAGGGTTCCAGAATTGGTCAATTAACATCCAATGAGTACAAACATGTACAACTACTAGATTCAATGAATGTTACTGCAGCAAACATTATGAGATATATAAAGACAATCAATCCCGAGAATCGGAGGGACTCAAAGCAAATGTACAATTCACAGCAAAAGATTAGGAGAGACAACCGCGAGGAGCTTACCTCAACGTAAAACTTCATACACCTACTGCGAGAGCGTAATTACAGGTATGAATCGTCAAACAATTTTCATGATTGTTTTATAAATTATGTCATTTTCTCAAAACGTCATTCAATCCCTCTATATTACTAATAGAGAGTTTATATTGCTTATGTGTTAACTTTTGGTGAGTTTTAATGATGTGTCAATCATATAGAGAGTTTGGTATTTTTGTGTATTAATAATGATGATGTGTCATACGTATTAATAGTTTAAATAAAATATTGTAAGAAGAATAGTTGACTCAATTAATTTAATATTTCAACATAATATACAAATATTATTACCATAATTTAAAATAATATGGATATAGTTAAGTGTATGTATATATAGGGATTTTTTATTATTGGGAATATAGTTATGTTATATATATATATATATTATATATATTTTATAAATATATCATATATCTTATTATAATATTTATATATAATTATATAAGACTTCTACTATTAATTGAGTTTATTTATCAATTGTGAAATAAATTTAAAATATATTTAATATCTTTTCATATTATTATAATAATTCAACTTAGCATACATATTGATATAACTATAATAAATCCATTCAAAATTAAATAAAAAATAAATCATAAAATTATATGCTATCTCTATAATTTCTATTATCATTATAATCGAAATATAATAAAATTCTTAATCCATAAAATTTCTAATAAATTTTTTATATGTGTTATTTATTTTAAAAAAAATTAAAGTTTGCAAGAAAAATAAATTTATAGAATATTGGTGATTTTTATGCACACACTAATAAAATTTGATATTGGTGGTAAAAAATTTGATATACACACACTAATAAAATTTTGATATTGGTGATTTTTTATATTATTTTAATTTTTTTATAAGGGTGATGGTATAGGTGATAATTAATTGCACATTAATACTTTTTTTAAGTAGCAATGTAATATTTTTCAATTAAAAATTATAAATATTATAATTTTGAAATTAAATTATATTGAATATTAAAAATATCGATTACTTTAAATTTAATTTTTATTTGTATTTATTAAAATTTAGGTACAATTTTAGGACAGATAACAACAATGAACTCAAAGATATAGTTTTCAGTCATCCATGTTCGGTTGTAATGGTCAACGAGTATCCAAAAGTATTAATCATTGACACGACATATAACACGAACATGTACGGTATGCCTTTGCTTGAGTTAGTTGGGGCAACGGGTACCATTTCGAACAAGAAATACGCTTCATCATCGTCCTAGATATTGTTATGCGTGATTTTACGATTTATGATCCGGTTTAAACGCAGAACAAAAACATGCTAAAAATTTTAAATATATCCTTGGACCGGATTTATTCGATCATGTTGCTAATTTAATTTCCGATCTAATTGAGTATTTAAATATGCCACAAAAAACAAAATTTTAGGGGCACATCTAGATTATGTGCATACGAAAAAACAAATGTCGTTGTCATTTAAATTTTCGGAAACGATTGCCTTTATTACCATATTTTTTTTTACAAGTAATAAATTTAAATTTTGTTCATTTAATTATTGATTAATTGAATGTTGTGGACGTGATTTTTCCATAATCTCAAATTCCTACCATTTATCGAGAAGGAATTCTCTATTATTCGTATCACGTCAAAAGCATTTAACTCATTGTGAAGTTGTTTATGTTGTCTCGGGGAGAACACATGGTCTTCCTTGTCAATGCGGGCTCTAAAACAACCAGGTATTTAAAGAAAAATTTTTTTTATGCTAAAAATTTTAAATTTCATGACACGAATTCTTTTAAAATTTGAAAAAAAAACCAAGTCAAAAGTTTCATTCCTACACCTTGGTTTGATTGGGCGAAAAAAGTGGAAAAATCAAAAAAAAATGATGAAGATTGGAAAATTCCACGTGGGCTCATGTAAAGAGTTTTGTGTCGCGATGAGTTTTTTGAAGATTTTCCCAAAAAAAATAAAGCCCAATTTTCTCTCGATCTAATTGAGTATTAATATTAAGCGAAGATTTTTAAAATCGTGGCTTATTTCCACATAAAACAAAATTTTAGGGAGATGGGACATCTAGATTATCGATGCACTACTTAAAACTACACCACGAACATGTAGTTATTATATTTAATTTTTCCTATGAAACCAAAACTATTGCTTATTCTTGAAATATTACCATATTGAGACAAGTAATAAATTTAAATTTTGTTCATTTAATTATTGATGTAGGGTTGAAGAAGAACACCATTCCAAATTAGATGAAAAAAAACCGGATGGCATCAAGGATTACAATTTGCACTTTGACATCATATTTAAAAAAAATTCACCTCGTGTCATGGAGTTGCAAATATGGGTAGCTCAATAGAGATTCAAGATTGCTTATTTAATTTATCTTCAAGATAAAAAAATATTAAATGCAAAAAATTTAAATTTTCTTTGAATTTGTTAATGGAATGCTAGATAATCTTAAACATTCATAAATTTATCAATATGAGTTTTGTTTATGAACCTATTAATTAATGTTGAACCAAAGACAAGGACTATTTAATTCTCCTACTTGATATGCTAATAGAAATAAAATAAATATTGTTGGAATAATTAAATTAATTTAAAAGAATTAGATTTTTGTGAATTTTGGTTTATGGAACTAGTGCGCAGCTTATGGATATCACGCCCAAAGCGTTCAACTCATTGTCGAAGAAATAGATAGGGATCTAATGGGTGGAAAAATATGTGGTTGTTATCTCTCGAGAAACACATGGTCTTCCGTGTCAATGCGATTTTCGAGCTTATAAAGGTACTTTCAAAACAATTATCAAATACCTTTTTCATTTAATTGTATATACTGTTTTTGAATTAGAACATTGATATAGATTTTTCTAAATATTCATCCCTTTATTCCTACCACCAAATTCCTTCCACCATTAAACATATGATGACGGTGGTGGTAAGACTTTGCATGCATAGAAAATTATTTTATTAATTCTATGATGACATATGCATTGAAGACATTCTTCCATTCAAGGTTGAAAAAAATTAAGTCAAAAATTTAATTTAATTCACGGACATTAAATTTAAGACTTCAGCAAGGGTTGATCGTCAACCTTCTTGGTTTGATCGTAAAACTCGGCAAAAGTGGGGATTAAAAAATTATAGTCTACTAAAAAATGGGGAGTAAAGCATTAAGAAAAATCGGGAGAGTGCCCGGACAACTAATGTGCACTAGGATATTCCACGATGAGTTGATCGTAGACATAGCACATCGAAAAAGATGTCGATTTTAGATGAGTTTTTTTTCTATTTTGCTTGATTTAGATACTCAAAAATTACAAGTATGTTTTAAATTTTCCCAAAATCCCGCCAAAATCCCAATACTCCTGATTGTGGGTTAAAGCCCCAAAGGCCCCAAAGCATCTCCATGGTTATTTTTATTGTATAAAATTGATATGCATATACTTCTCGCGACGTCAAAAAGTACCAACTAGTTCGAAATTAAAGGTTTACCCAAATTTCAAATGTGTTTAAATATTAAACGGCTTATTTAAACAATACTGCTTTTTTTGAGATTTTAAATATGAAAATCTCTTGTGATATACTTGTCTTTATGATAGTTGTTTATTTGAACGATTTCCCTCCATATATGGAAACTATATTTATTGGAAAATTATATTCATTCCTACAATTATGTAATTGGAGATGGGAAGATGTCGGTTCTAAAAAAAATGGTGGAGGAAAAACTAATCACTAGTTATATAAAATAGATGTCTCGGATGAATTTGGATACTTCATTCTCGCGATTTTTGAGCATTTTGGCCTCACCCAAAAAGATGATAAAAAGCAAACTCAAGAAAGGTTTGAAGTTGTTAGAAGTCCTTCTTTTAGAGGCCATCTTTGCAAGATCCGGGCGAGAATATTTTATCCAAAGTTTACTTTTCGGCCAAAACACGAATGGATCTTAAGCAGAATCAAAGTGGCAACTTTGTTGAAACTTGTTTCAAATAAGACGCGATTTATACGATAACGTTTTACGTGGTTACATGGACATGTCAGATTTGGAAGAATCACTTGATCATTTCAAATGTTTTGCAGAAATATATAAGTGGTTTAGATTACCTGAACATGGATACCTAGTTACAATCACATATAACGTCTTCGTAATGGCATTTGGTGAACATGGAGGATTTTTTGCCTTTTGGTTTCGCAATAAATGGGGGCTAATGAAATGTTTGAAATGATAGAGGACTTCCGACCACCCATGATTACTCAAGGTTGATCTTAGGGAACGTGAACAACAATTCTCATTGAATATTGGTAAGAAAAAACTATTTTCAAGTTATTTTATAATTTTTGTTATTTATGATTTTTTTTATTATAATTATAATTTTTAAACTGTAATTTCAATTGCATATGACAACCAATGATCATCCAAAATGCAGTTTCCGGATCGCTTATAGGTTGTTTTGTAGGATAGATATTTCCATACTTTGAAACGCGTCATACCATCCCCTTTTGTAAATGGTTTAGATTTACAATTTGAAAGCGAATAGGATAGAGCTATTCCGTCTTGGCAAACAAACAATGAAAGCTTACACGAGTTGGATGCACCGTGAAGGTTGAAACCTGTGAGGCTAATTATAGAAACTTTTTCTCCACAAAAACGAAAAGACAAATACTATACATTTTTTTAATATTTAATTCAAGTTTTTCTAGCAGCACGTCGCAGTCCATCCTCGGAATGTAATGTGTATATTATTTTTCATATAATGTGTATATATTTATTTTCATGTAATGTGTATATTTATTTTTTCATGTTTAAATTGATAATTGAACTAATATTTTACCATTGACAAATTAATATTACTCAATTGAAGAACTAATATTGTTGATAACAAATAACTAATAATTTGCAGTTAATGAACTAATATTTTATGACCAAACAACTATAACACTTTTCAATGAAACAACTAATACTTTATAATTAATAAATTATAAATTAATTCATTTAATTAGTGAAATGAACCTTTGGAATCCATCTATCAGAAAATGTTCCATAGGCATGAAATTAATTAATTATAATTAATAAATTAATATTATTAAATTAAACAAAAGAATAAAAATTAATACATTTAATTAGTGTGGGATTAATTAACTTCGCACTAATTAAATTATTATAAATTTAAAACCATAAATTAATTACTAATAATGTGTTAATTAATGAACAAATAATTTATAACAATACAAAAGTATGCTTTTTACTTTGTATAATCGGGGAAACCGAATTTTCGGACTTATTTATGTAATATTTTTCAATGAAAGAACTAATACACTTTATAACTAAACAATTAATATTTTTACAAACCCTAAATAATATTAATTAATACGTTTAATTAATTAGTTAATTTTAATTCATAATTATAATTCAATTTAATTAAATAAATAAGTAATATTAAATAAAAAAATTCAATCCCAAAATATTATTGGTCATGTGATTGCTAAGATTTACTGAAGAATCGGTTCTGTTTGATTTGCCACACTTGCATTTTGTTTCCGTATGATAATAATGTTGAACCATCTCCGGGTTTCGCTAACCAAATCACGACCATTTTACATTATTAATATGGAACCGTTCAGTATTATAATGGATATTTAATGGAGCGAAATCTACAACAATTTTTGAATTATTTGTTAATTATTCATTTAAATCTCACATCAATTGTCAAAAGTGTGTATATAGCAATGATGACAAGATGAAGAGATTGATAATGTGGCAGATGATATCCTTTTGATCTTGACAAAGTCCAAATTATGAGCACACCACATTCCATGTCGCTTCGACGTGACACAATCAGATTGATTACTCAATATTGCACTAAAAACGAGAACAAAAGAGTCTTAAGACATCACTTATCAAGACTATCTAAATTGAGTTGATTGAGAGAGTTTGGACAGTGGCAGACACATTTGGGCAGTGGTCCAGATAGGAATACTTACCTTTTGGTTAGTCCGTCCGACTAAACTTGGTCCCGGCTTTTTCCCAAGTTAGGTTTTAATTTTTTTATCATGATATGTTTCTTTTTGATTAATATTTAATTCATGCTATTTAATGAATTAAATTTGTATTTAAATATTCACCCCTAAAATAATAAAATTAAATATATAAGTGGTTTAGATTACATACCTTCCCGTTTCAATCACATATAACGTCTTAAATAATGGCATTTGGTGAACATGGAGTTTTTTTTTGCCTTCCATGATAGATGAACATAGGACTTAACTTACCTATCATACCCTTCCTTTAAAATTTAATTTATTTTTATTTCAATTTTTACTAATACAAAAAATTTAAAAAATACGATTTACAATTTGAAAGCGGATAGAGCTATTCCGGAAAATGCGAAAGGCTAAAATAGGTCTTTTTTTTTAATATTTAATTCAAGACACCCAACAAAAGATTGCATATTATTTTCATATAATCTCCCGTGTATATTTATTTTTTTCATTTTAAATTGATAATTGAACTAATATTTTACCATTTTTATAAATTGAAGAACTAATATTGTTGATAACAAATAACTAATTTTAGATTAATCATTTTTATGACCAAACAACTAAAAAATGAAAAATAAAACAATTTTAAATTTTCATTTAAAAAATTAATTAATTATAATTAATAAATTAAATTATTAAATTAAACAAAAGAATAAAAATTAATACATTTATTTACATTAACACTAATTAAATTATTATAAATTTAAAACCATAAATTAATTACTAATAATGTGTTACAATACACAATATTTTTCAATGAAAGAACTAATAATTTATAACTAAACAATTAATATTTTTACAAACCCTAAATAATAAACACTAAATTTTAATTCCATAATTTAATTCAATTATTTAAATATTAATAAACAAAACACATTTTTTAAAGTTGAATCACGACACATTCAATGATGACAAGATGAAGAGATTGATAATGTGGCAGATGATATCCTTTTGATCTTGACAAAGTCCAAATTATGACCAAACCCACATTTACGTCACAATCCGATTGATTACTCAACATTGCACTAAAAACGGAACAAAAGAGGTGTTTCAAGACTATCTAAATTGCATTCTCATTTCAAAAAGGTGTAAAAATATTTTTTTTTTAGAAGAAGGGTATGATAGATGAGTGTAACCTATTTTTTTAAAAAAATTTATGCTTCCCACAAAAATACGCGCCTAGAGTAGTAGTTGAAAACATAATCTTAATACTATTATTTTTCTAAAAAAATAAAACAATTTTCTTTTTTTTTCTTAAAACAACGTTTATTTACATCACACGCCACTCCACTACACAAACTAAAATAATAAATAAAAATTAAATTTACCAAACCCACTTTTACATCGAGAAAGGTGTAAAAATAGTAATTTACAAATATTATCACTAATAAAAAATATTTTATTTTTTTTTCTTTTTTCTTAAACTCTCCAATTTTTACAAATATTATCACTAATAAAAAATATTTTATTTTTTCAATCGGTGATAATTTTTGTATATAACATAATATTAAAAAAAATATTATTATCGCGTTCTTAAGTTCTTGTCATTCACAATTATATGTTCCATCATCTTCTATGTTTTCTCATCATGCAATTAGTTCATGATCTTACAACATATAATGAATAAAAGTGGTCTTGAATATATAAATAACACATTAGCACTTTCAGATTTCTATTTGGTTTTTTCGAAATCATATCTTTACTACATGACATACAATGAGAATTTCGACCATATTTGCATCATGTTAATAATAATATATTTTACATTTCCTTAAAAAAGTGAATCTAATTCAACATACTTTTAACTTACAATTTAGGGGCACAAAAGTTAAGAGTACAGATACAATTACCAGCAGAATAAGATCCATCAAATGATAATATATGAACCTCATTCATCAACTTTCCAAACTAATATATCATCAGACCACATATAGCATGCTTATTTTGTATATCATCAAGTATTTCAAACACAGAGAAATACAGATCCATGCATCAACTTTCTGGGAAAAAAAAAAAAAAAGGGAACACCTTAAAAAGATGATAAATTTATAGACAGATGATAGCAAACATTTATGTACAGAACTTGGACAGCATACTTCCGAAACCCCACCAAGAAAGAAAACCGAACCATGCCAAAGGAAGTTACTCATATACATTTCTCTCATACGGAGAGGCGAGAAAACTTCACGTAAGGCATGGACACGTAGCATGTTACATAGTATTTAACATGTCAAAGCAAACGCCATAAAAATATTTCCATTTAAGAGAGATTACGGTTTATTTCACCCAAACACAGAAGATATCCCAGATTGATGGTGTATTTACGATAACCAGATTGGGCCTACTCAGGCCTAAAACTCACAAGATTGGGGAGATCTGTAGATTGAAGCTTCTTTATCTCGTTGGCAGTCACCTTGCACGATTCCAGTGCGAGTGATTTCAAGTTTTTAAGCGCCTTTAGATGCTTCAAACCAGCACCTGTTACCCGAGAATTTGATACGTTTAAAGAAACGAGCTGTGTGAGTCCTGCAGATTTAGGGCGAGATCATGTGAAAATCCAGTTTGACCGACAAAATGAAGTTGTAAACACCCGAATAGTAGTTTCCAAATACGCTCGAGTAAAATTTTGGCGATAATGCATCAAAAGGTCCCTAAACTATGAATTTTTGTTTCAATAGGTCCCTAAACTATTTTTTGTTCTAAAACGCCCTTTCAGAATCGAAATTTTTATTTCACAAGCTCCTTGAGACGTAAACTGAAAGTTATTTCCCGATACATCTTAATGTCCCCGTTAATGTCCCCAGTTAATTTTGATTACATACAACATTATTTTTCGCAAGGTCATTTCAGGTACCTATCACCTAAAGTATTGGGGTTTAAAACAACTTGCACAAAACACATTTTTCATATTAATAATATTTACGCACATATTATTTAACGAGACCATTATCATAAATCTAAAAAAATCCGTCAATTTTCTTCTCGAGTGAGCTCATGAAATAAAATTTCAATCTTTAAAGGACTTTCTAAAACAAAAAATAGTTCAAGGGACTATTGAGATATAAAAGTCGATAGTTTTAAGGATTTGTTAATGCATGCCTAGAATTTATCACGTCATTCACAAGCACATTTGATGAATAATATAGAAAGCAATATTTATCCGCTTAATTACCGGAAATTAATTCCAAGCTCTTATCTGTCAGGTGGTTGTTCTGGGAAAGATTCAAGAGTGTCAAAGATGTAAGATCTTTAATGTTCTTCACACCAGCATCAGTTAATCCACCGCCACACACTTCCAGGGAGCGCAGGTTCTTGAAAGCTAAAGCAAAAGAATTAAATAATCCATGTCACCCAATTATTAGGAAGAGAGAACTATCTTAAACAAATATATGAAACAAGATAATACTTTTAGCCCATCAGAGAGTGCACAAAGAGTATATCCCCAATTCTAGAAGAAAACCAATTTACAAGTGAAGAAAAGATGATACAGAAACACATTCTACAATATCTTAAGTTCAAAAACAGCTGAATTTGGGAAAAGTCTTGGACAATATTTAGAAAAAAACAGGACAGAAAAAATGACCATAATTAACATGTTAAATGGATTAAGATGTTAACATACCTCGCAAAGAGTTGGTTCCTGAATCAGTAATTTGTGCTCCAAAGAGATCCAGATGCATCAATCCAGTCAAGTCTGCAAAAGAACTTAATTAGTTAAGAAAGTTTGAATGCTGAGCTACTACATCATTGAACCGATATAATCAACCACTCTAGAAGATTGAAGGATTAGGATTAAATTATGCATCACCATGTTCTTAACCGTTATCAAGTCTTCTAAGGGCAATGGATTTAGACATCAGTATAAATAAAGAAAGAGTCACTCTCATGTGCACCTCATGCATCAATTCAAATTGGTGCAATTGGATTCAATTTTAATTTGGATGAACTATGCACTCTAAACCCTAACCCCTAAACAATGAACCATAAATCATATATGAACCATTCGGGCCGGGTGAACCATGAACCACTTGGGCCGAGTGAACCATGAACCACTCGGACCGGGTTTGGGTCCGGGTCGAGAGAAAAAAAAAAAAGAAAGAAGAATAACTTAAAACTGAAATTAAAGTTAAAAAGAAAATTGAAATTGAAAAAAACAAAAAAAAAATAAAACTGAAAAAAAATAAGAAAAAGAACTCTTAAAATTAAATTGCACCAAATTGATTTGGTGCAAATGGTGCACAGGAGAATTTGCCTTAAAGAAAATAAAGATAAAAAGGAAACTAATAAAGTAAAACATATCAAGGTAATGAATTTTACCATACAATGTCATGCAAATCAAATGCTTTTTAAATGGCAACAGTTGTTTTACTAAAAGGTATTTTTTGGTCAGTATTAGTTGTTTTCTCTGAACAGTATTAATTGTTTTCACTGAACAGTATTAGTTGTTTTCATTGAACATTATTAGTTGTGCACCAGTTGCACGTTGCAGTTGGTGCCCAGCAATTATACTGAAAAAGCTTACTTGTAAGGGCAGCAAGTCCAGCATCAGTAATTTGACGAGCATCCAAATTGAGGGACTTTAGAGATGATAAACCGGACAACTTTCTCAAACCACCATCCGTAACGACAGTAAATGAAAGGTTTAAACTCTCCAGATTAAGTAGCCCTGTAATAGAAAAAAAACAAAATAGATGAAAACTGAAGTTCAAAATGGAAGGGAAAAAAATATACTAATCTGTGACAAAGGAAAAAAGGATTTTCCGCACTACTGTATTGAAGAAAGAGAATATCCAAAAGCAAAAGGAAACATCTGCTGTTTTTCATATTTTTCAATATATAATTGTTCCTGACTATATGCATGTCGATTACAGCTTCTAACCAGAAATATGGCGCAATCCACTGCTTCCAACTTCAGTGTCAGACAACTCCAAGAACTTCAGACGAGATAAGCCTGAGCATCATGCACCAGAAGAAACTAATGAGCAAGTGATCTAGTATTGAAAGAGATCCGTAAATAAAGGTATCTGGAGCAAGTTTCACTAACCAATGAGCCCTAAGAGTGAAACAATAAAAATGTAAAGACACCTTTTTTGGTAAATAAATTAAAAACAGAAAGCATGCAATAATTTAACCTGCAAGATGAACCATCCCTTCATCTTTTATACTGCAGGAATCCAGGTTTAAGCTCTCCAATTTAGTGAGACCTGCTTGATCAATAAAAACCTGAATAATAAGGAAAATTATCCAATATGCAATTTCAGCGACTTGCAATACAAGATGCAATCATTTTTATTAAGATTCAGGTTGGAAGGGGGTATGACAATTTAATTCTATTTAAGCAGATGTGTTTATTTACCTTTAAGATGCACCAAAATAGCACCTGTGACTTCAGTGAATCCCAAATTCAATACCTTAAGAGACTGCATCTCTGTGTGAAGCAGACAAAAACAAAAACATTAATTCAATTACATCCCAACAGTTCACAACAAATGCATATAAATAATTTCTTATAACTAAAACCAATATCTCACTTGAAATTTTTTCACAACCACCGTCTTGCAGTTTGCATCTGCTGAGATTCAAATATAACAACTCACTAAGAGCTGCAAAAAACACAAAACATATCAATACAGAATAACACAGTGAATATACTGGATGATAGGATGTTCCCAAGTCTTAAAGCTTCGTATATATCAAATATAAATATCATGCGAGATATTATAAGACCATTGAAGAGAATTATAATAAGAAAGTATAGCACAAAACCAAGGGCAAGATAGACCTGTAATTGACTCCAGGCATGCAGCAGTAACAGGGCAACCTTCCATATTCAGAAGAGTAATATTCTTCAAATCTGTATGACCCGAATATTAAGAGTTCAGAAAATCAATCTTCAGAGATACCTAAAGTTGTAAAGGTAATCTCCCCGTAAAATTGCAGAATCTACCTCTAAGAAAAGCTACACCATTATCAGTAACCTTACTCGATGCAATTTGCAACGACTTCAAGCTTGTCATCCCTGCATTAATGAGAGAAACGGATTTAACTTCAGTAATACTCATAGTATTCCCATACACCATTTACAATATTGAAAACAGGAATTTGAAATATCGAAGGCAAACACAACCTCGAAGACTTAAGAATGACATTCTGGTTTTAAGCTCGATGAATCAGAAAGAGAGGCTAAGATAGCTACCTGAGATGGCCTTCATATCGGCATCAGTTATGCAATTACAGCAATTAACATTCAGGGCTTCGAGCTTTTCAAGGCCTGCAGAAAGTCAAGGACGAGATAAATAGGCAAATACTTCTACGCACCAGTTATAGATGGTATTGGTTTTTTTACTAAAAGGTATTAGTTGATCAATATTAGCTGTATTCACTGAACAGTTTCTGTTATTTTCATTGAACAGTGTTCATTGTGCACTGGTTGCAAGGTGTAACTAGTGCACCCAAGTGTTGCTCAGACATATAAGACTAAGATAAATAAGACTGAGAATGTAGGGTGTTTAGAGAACACGAAAAATACCCCATAACATTGCAATTCTAAAAAATCATTGCACTGAAGATAACAATGGATCCAAGTACACAACAACTAATATAATCAAAATTGTTCCAGTAAAGTCTCGGAAGAAAAAGTTTCTCATAGCAATATCACCGCATCAAAATTCAATAGTCTGTTTTTTTCCAGTCTCCCACTTTTATCTCCTTGACTTTTAAGTAAAAATTTATAATTGAGAAACAAATTTTCATTCTGTTACCTAGAAGAAAATTTATCTTGGGGCCTCTATTTCTAAGGTATACAAATTTCTGTGAAGCCAATGAATCAAGATAACTCAGTGAAAAATCAACAGCAATGGAGCATCTCAAAAATGGATAATTGTCATAGACGGTAGTTGGAAAAGTAAAATCATCATTAAATACAAACCTTTAAGGTGAGAGAGCCCTCCATTGATTTTAGGACATCTCTCAAGATCCAACTTTACCATGTTGATTAAGCCAGACAACGAACGTATTCCTTGTGCAGTTATCGAGCTGTTCCTTTTAAAACTTAGGGTGGTCAGATTTGTCAGACCTACAAGGTTGAAACACAGCCTTAAGTTATCTCCTAGGTTTTACCAAATGATTCACCAAACATATCATTGCAACAGGAAGAGAAACAAATAAGGGACTTTCTCCCCAAGTTGACGACTTGTATAAGTCAAAATTATGAAACCACTTAATGTCATCAAGGATTTGGGTAATAAAAACTGAAGGCAAAGTCTTATGTAAACCAGTTTTACCGGGCAACTAGTTTGTGTGTATGTTTAAGCAGTATTAATTGTTTCATTAAAAGGTATTAGTTGTTTCATTGAAAAGTATCAGTTGTTTTACTATAAAGTGCTTGTTGTGAACCAATTGTACAGAAACTGTTTACATAAGACCAACTCAAAACTGAGATGCAGGAAAGAAAATGCCAAGCATGATGTAATACTCAAATTGCTAATATTAGGCATTATATACATTAAAATAATGAAGAGAATTGCTTCAATAAATACAATGTGTGGGGAAAATATAATACACCATCACCAGTATGTTACTGTATAAATTGATATGGCGTCCAAGCAACAAATCGCAGTCTGTACACAGAGCAAGATCACCACTAATACAGATCACACTCTTGGAATGAGAGCAAAAATTCTTACCATTGATCTGCTCCAGTCCTTTGTCTGAAATCTGATCACAGTAATTGAAATTTAAAGCCTGAAGGCTTTTGCAATCTTTGAGATAAATTAACCCAGCGTCAGTAACATCGGAATCCGAAAGATCCACAGATAGTAAAGATGTACCCTGTGAAGAAACAACGTCCATCCAACTGTCATCAAATCCCGGGTACTCTCCCAAATTAATATCCTGCACGAAAAATCATAGTATGAGACTGTCTTCCCATTAGGCATACAATGCAATTTAAATTCCATTTTGGTTTTAAAAACCAGGTTTTGGATTTACAAAAAGAAGTCTGGTTCTACTTCTAGATTTTGAAATCTGCTTTTATAAACCACTACCACAATACCTATAAACCTACTCTTATACTTGCCAATACACAAGTCTCCCGTACACCAGTTGTACGGTGCAACTGTATACAACTAAAACTTTTCAGTAAAACACGTGAAAACAACTAATATTGTTAAGTGAAAACAACTGATACCATTTATAAATGCACTTGAGTTGCAAGGTGCACCTGGTGCATACAAGACTGTCTTCCATACAATCAATTCTTTCTCCTTTAACTTTAATATATTTAAATCATAATCCACATCATCCAATCATTACAATCACATTCAACAACAATATAATAATACACCATCGCTCACTCTCACACATTGATTTAGCGTAAAGTCAAATCCCACCCTACTCAAAATCTCAAAACAAACACACACCTTACTATCAGGTATCAAAATTCTCTAGATTTAAGAAGACCAGTTTTTAAAACCCGAAACGAGCATCACTTAAAGTTCTGTATGATACCTGAAGAGCGCAGTCCCGAAAAGCTTCTAGTACAGAATCTGTCAAGCATTGAGAACAGACCAAATCATCAAAAATTTGCTGACTTATATCCCTTGGCAGAGTTGAGAAGGTGTTATAGCTGTTTATGTCCTTCAATCAACAAAATCGTTTTGTCAAGACACATATAAGAGCTAATACTTTTTCCCAGATATAGTATCAAACTATAAATCATGGTAAAACATACTTCACGAATTTTATATATACACAAATCCATAAGAGATGGGCAACTTTGTTTCCCCTGGCTAGCGTCCATACAAGCTCTAGAAAACGAGGTTCCCAGCCATTTTGAGCTCCCACTTTTAGTGTATCTTCCTGATACTCCTCTGTTCGGGCTATCCTCGTTGACCTGTTGGTCACGCTTCCTCGAGCAAGCTCCTCCCATTTATTCTAATTTAAGATATAAAAAAGCAATTTCCAGAAGTGGAATTCTCCATTTATAATCAGTAGTTAAGAGTGCAAGGGCAATGCTAATCTGCAAAAAATAAAGAATAAGAAATCAAATCATACCTTTAAAACTTTTAGCACTTAAATTTGCTTGGTCAAACTATTCAAATGAAACATTTACACAGAAATACACTCAAATCAAGAATTAAAGGAATAAAGGAAAACGGATGCCATGCCATAAACATATTCAATCAAGAACAGACAAACACAAAGGAATAAAGGAAAACAGAGCATAAATCATAAGTATAATCAGCACTCCTAAGAAAGAAACGCACAATTTTCAGCCACGGAACAGTAAAAATATTAGTCTTTCCACAGAAACTTTGCAACATAATCCTTAATTCCTCACCGCACGAGTAAAAAAAAAAATGAATAACTTAACAGCGAGAAAATCCACATTTTCTGCATACACTATCACAGTTAAGAGTGATAGATCAAAGTTATACTAAAACCACACCCTACTCTCTGCAAAAATAAACAAACAGAAAAATACTATCCTCAAAACACAATCGCGCATTTCGATTAAAAAATTACACACTCATAAACACGAACGATCAAACACTACCGTCAACTAAACTCATTAGCATCATCACAATCACCGAAACCTCACCGAAATCAAAAATTCCAAGGCGTAATCAACATTCCGTACAAAAACACAATCATCCAAAAACAGGAAATTCAAAATACGATCAAAACAAACACGCACACACTACTTCCGTCATAAAATCTCAGGCTCGTAGAGAGAAAAACCTCGATTAATCCACCATCGAAGTGATCAGTAGTCCTCAAACTGCACGCGAAAGAGAAAAAAAAGAGGGGGAGTGGTTTTGAGAAAGTGTGAGTGGAGAAGATAGAAGAAAATAAGCGTACAAGAAGAGAGAAGGCGCTCGCCCGAACCTGACTCTGAACCTGCCGATTTCCGCCACGTGGTGAGGGTTTCTGCTTCGGATGGGCGATAAGACGGAAGGAAGAGGGTTTGAGAGCGCGGGGCCCACGGTGTATAATTTTTTAATTAATATAATTGGGGATAGGTTTTATCCAATTTTAAGAGGTGGAGCCCACTTATTGATTCATTGAACGAATTCCTTTTATTGTGTGGTGAAATAAATGGTGGGTTGGGTGGGCTTAACCTTAGTGTTAACTTGCTGGGATTAATTAATTAATTTACTAATCTTCATCATTACATATGATGTTTATTTTTGTGTTATTTTAATGATGGTTTCGTGCAAGTTTGCACAACTCAAAAGAGCAATTGGATTGTCCGAGTAGAAAATAGCAAGAATTTTGATAAACGAAATGGGGTAGATTTCATGGCACTTGATGAAAATAGTGCATTGTCTATGAAATTTTTTAATATTTTTTTAATATAATTACGAAATTTGTAATAAAAATAATTTCATATTTAAATAGTAAGATTTCCGTATGATTTAACTACAAAATTTTAATTATATAGACTATTTTTAAACTACAAATAGAATTGCCTATAAAATTATTTTTGTAGCTAAATTTGCCTACGAAAATTATAAATGTGTAGGTAGATTGTCGTATGTAATTTGTTTGTCTAGTGAATTATTTGTGTAGGTATTTTTTTCAAAGATTATTTTAAAAATCGGCGCACGAATGGTAGATAATCCTCACTTTTTAAGGATCAAATTATTTTTGTAGACAATTCTTCATTTTCTTGTAGTGTGGAAACTCAAGTTCAAAGTGATTTTTATCATTTTTATATTTAAATATTATCAATATTAAAAAACAATTTTATTTTTTAAACAGTAATAATATATATATAATAATAATATTTTAAAAAAATAAAATTCACTCATGAATTTAGTTCACATGACTTTTTATCAACAAAATATTTTATTGTCACAAATAATAGTGAAGACTTAACCACAAGAAGGAGAGCCATGATTGTTCAATGGGGATTATGGGGTGGAAAAAAAGGAGAACTCTAACTTTCAAATCTAATAAAATTAACAATCATGCGATAGAACTTTAATGAAAGTTAATGGATAAAAAATGCACAATCATACACAAATGCAAATAAAAATGTCAAAATAAACCAAAAGCATACATACTCAACAATATTGGAAAATTTAACTTGTTGGGATTTGGTTTGAAAATTATTTATTTCTTTTATACATTTCATCAAACAATTGAAATGTTCATGATGTCGTGCATAAGAAATTTCAGTTTTAACTTTTGACAATATAAAATATGCAATGGATTCTTGTAATTTAGTCTCCAAACATTCAATTTTAATGATATTTTGGCAGGGAGGGTGCTTTTTTTTTTTTTTTTTTTTTTGTTCGCATTGAAAATTAACATCATTTTCTAGTCCAAAAATAATCGAGAGAATCAAAATGAGACAACAAAGATATACATAAAACACATATTCAAAGAACTCAATAATGGAGGAGCCAAGAAGTGAGACATCTCACCTAACAATCCTTTTTTTTTTTCATGATTAATAATATTATCCTTTTATTTTACAAAATAAAAAAAAAAAAAATTATCTATATGTAATCTTTTCATATATTGCAACGCAGATCTCTCATAGCTAACTTGCATCCCCTGATTTACGCCCTTGATTTGTTCCCTTTCTTAGAGGTGACCATTAAATTCTCGAAACCGCCCGCACCAAGCAGCATTGCACCGTCATTGACAATTTTTTTCAATAAACCGTAGTTAATTTTTTGGTGCAAAATCGCACCGCAAAGTCGGTGCAATTTTAAATTTTCATTGCAAACCACATCGACCGCACCACATAGTTACAATTGTAATATAAATGTGGCATCCTATATCTCTAACACTCATTCTTCAACTAAGTCCACAATGTAATAAACCATGTTCATGATTTTTCTAGTTTGTATTATTGACTTTTATAGATAACAAGCTCATAATTGTATTTTTTTTTTCAACCTCTTTCAACATATTTTTTTAAAGAGTTGGACCTCTACAAATTAATCATGTTATGGTGTTCAAAGATATTATTTCATTTTTCAATTCCATATAATCTTTTCTAACTTAAACCATTTTATAGAACATTATTTAATCAAATGTGTTGTCACTAATTTAAATAGACATTAATATATTTTACTAACATTTATGTTTCTTTAAAACTGTCAAACCGCAAATAACCGACCGAAACCGCCCAAAACCGCATGATCGTTTTTATATGAAAAATTGTGGTTTGAAAGCATACAATCAACCGAACCACATGTAGCAAGTCAATTTGAATTTAGTCGAAAAAACCGCAAAACCGCACCGTGGACACCTCTACCCTTTCTCTTCTATCTCCCTCCCTCTCTATCTAATTTATAATATACTACTAGTTTAATGTCCGCATATTACGCGATTTTTTAATTAAAAAATTCAACATTCCCATTAAATAATATATTTAATAATAAAAAATATAAATATATACAAAATATATTAAATATAAATTAATAATTATTTAAAGTGTATATTAACAACCTTGCTTAAACCTTGGTATAAAATTATTATGTCAAATATTAATCATCCCTTTTAATATGAAGTTGAAACCTGCAAAATAAAACAAAATAAACCGATTAAGAAAAAAAAAACAACGTTTAAAAAATTATTAATATATTAATTAATATGTATTAATAAAATAAATAAAAGTGAATGAATTATAATATAAAATATTTTGTTACATAAAATAAATTAAAATATAGATAAGATCAATAATAAAATAAATTAAATTATTAAAGAATTAATAATTAAATATAATTCACATTAACATAAAATACATTTAGATTGAATATTTTACTATATTAAATTAAGTCAAAATAAAAATTAATTAAAGAAAAATAAATGAAGTATATAATAAAGTTAAATAAATACAATATAAAATAATAAATATTAATTACACATTTTATAACACTCACATATACTTTAAATGCCTAAATAATTAGAAAATAATTATATTGTAACATGTCATTGTTATCTATAAAACAAATTCATTATTTACTTTTTACATAATTCTCATTTATTAATTAGACGACATATCATCAAAATTCACAATAATGCGACACGTATAAGCGGTAGAAATTTCATATTAGTTGGTTGAGGGTTTTTTTCAAAATTGATGTATGATAAAATATTAGATATAAAATAAAGGTTAATACAAAGAAGCTAATGCTCAATAAAATAAATATTCAAGATATTTAAAAATTTATAGATTAACTTAATTTCTAAGTAACATAAATATAATCTAAGATGTGTATGGTTCAAACTTTAGTTATTGCAATTTTTTTATTAAACTACATATTAAAATGTCACATAGATGCCACATATTATTACAAACCAATAAAAAAATAACATATCAATACAATAAAATGTAACTTCTCTTCCAAATTAACCACAAGATGACACATCATCCAAATTAACTACAAAATGACACATCATAAAAAACACTCTCTATTGGTATATAGAGGGATATTTCATACATATATGTATAATAAAATAATTTTAAAAAATTAAATTTAAAATTTTTATCAGTAAAAATGAATTTTATTCATAGATAGAACGGGGTATAACTCGTTCTCTAAGACGTCAATCACAAAACACTTACAAATTCAACAATCTCTAAAAATAAAGTGAGCCAATTTAAGAAAGAAGAATTATAAAGCCCAAAATTTTTTCTAAAAGGGTATGTTTGTTTCTGGTTTGGGAAGACGCTTTTGGGATTTCAAATCCCAAATCTCGTTTTGCTTATCAGGATTTTGGTATAGGATTTTAAATCCTCCAAAATCCTACTATATAATATCTATAATACACTTATTTTATCTTTTTCAAACACAATTTCCAATACATTATCAATCATCTATCAAATATTTTTCAATTATTATTATCTATCCAACTCAATACTCTCTCTCTCCTATTTTTTAACTTTATCATCATCATATATATACATATATATATATATAATATACAAACATATCAATCATTATATAATCATTCAATCATTTCTATATTACTTTTTACAATATAATATTATTTCTATCATCTACTTTTTCAAAATCCAATAAAATCCACACTCCCAAACATATACAAAATACAAATACATTTTTTACTTTATACCAAAGAGTGGGTCTCATGTAAGACCGGTCAAGACTCAGACTCATAAATAAGTTTTTTAGAAGCGTCTTGTATACAAAAAAAAAAACATGCAACTATTCCAAATGTAAAACATGCAATTATGTTCCCATATTAACAATTGATTTTTTTTTTTGTGTCAATAAAATCACACTTTTTAACATAACAAGTTCGCTTCTCCAAAACGCACTATGAAATGTGACGCCAGATCCTACAAGATACAAGACCTAAATTTATACCAAATCCTTCAAAATCCTCTTTACAAGAATTCAAATCCCCTCAAAACTATATACAAACATACAAGTGAATGACTCTTCTCTTTTGATGGTTTATTTTTTTTATAGAAAGTCTATTCCATAGTAATGTCCATTCCATTGACAAAGCTTAGACCGATAGGTATATTATATGTTCCACATAATTTGGAGTTCCTTTTGAGCAACAAACTGTCGAAGGCTGATTGATACATAATACTATGACTAATGCGCTAATCAAATCGTATCACATCAATCAAATAGAAAAACAAAAAACCAAACATTCAAGAAGATATAACAATATTCAACATCATTGCTAAATATTTTATCTTGAACTAGTTTAGTTTATATAAATTACGTACAACAAAAAAGTAAATTAATAATAAAATTATCATACATTTATATAAAAATTTTAATAAACAAACTTGAAACAAACCTTCTCAACCTATGAACTTTTTAGCATGAGTAAATAAAGTTTTTTTTTTCTTACTTTAGCAAGAGTCTCAAGCTCTTGCAAAAAGTCAGCACGAGAAATAATTTTTTTTGTTATTTTAGTATTTGTGGTAAAAGAGTGTAAAAAAGTGGAACAAAAAAGTAGCATGATTTGGTAAAAGAGTGTATCTAAATACACAATGTATTCATAATGCATTTTAAAAAATGAAAATTTTATATTGAAATATTCAATTTGTTGTTTGTATTAAAATGTGTAACTATTTTTTTATATTACTAATTATACAATTCATTATAAATAAATTATATAATTTTAAAATACAGCATAAATACATAATTCACCTTGTCGAAAAAAAAAAAAAAAACAGATCAACTTCATGCAGAAACGGGCGGACAAATTTTTGCGGAAAAAAAGATTTTTCTTTTACCTAAGTACCAAAATCCAAATTTTCTTTAAAAAAATTCCAATTTCTCTGTCACACACACTAAAAATCTGCAAACCCTTCAATTTAGTTTCAGTCTAATAAACCCTGACATCAATAGCGGCAGCAATTTGAGCCAACCATGGCAGCATCATCCATAACGTCAGCCTCCATGGAAATCGCTACTACCTTTCTTGGTTTAGCCAAATCCCACCCTTCTCTATTCTCTTCAAATCTTTACTTCTGCAGAAACTCGCCCAAGATTAAGACTCAAACACGCAAGTTTTTGACAATTTCCTCATCTTCCAATTCAAGAATTGTGTGTTCATTGCCAAGAAATCCCTTTTCGCGGCGGTTTACGGCCTCCTGCGCCGCCACTTCCGTCCCGGAAACAGAGGATTGCGGCGTCGTCACTAAAATCCCACCTGATAATAGAATCCCAGCTACCATTATCACTGGTTTCTTGGGTTCTGGAAAGGTAATTGTTGGAATGTGATTTTGGTGTGGAAAAGGTTGCAACTTTTAATGTCAATTACCTTTATTTTGCATATATGTATGTGTTTTAAGTGTTTTACAAGTATATCTCTGTTTTTCTATATGAAATTGATGAGAACTTGTGTTTTGTAGTTAGTGTATTTTATAATTTTGTTTATGGTTGAATTATGAAGGGAATGTGTGTTGTAATTTATGTTGAAAGAGTCAAAGTTTTGATCTTTCTGCTATCATGTTTACTGCAATTGAATTTTGCCCTGTCAAAAGCAAATCCTTTTTGCTGCTAATGATTAATTTGTAGATTAGATGTGAATTGAGTTTATAATTTCTATTGGATGTTAATTGTCAAAATAAGAAAAACCCACAAAATTTGAGATTTAATATTATCTTGATGGTTATTACATTTTCTGCATTCTTGATGAGCTGGACTTGCTGGTTTCTTTATTTTATAGCTGAACAAATTGTGTTTGCATTGCCTTTAATTGATGGATCCTGCTAATTGTGGTCAATTTGTTTGATTTTTTTTCTAGACAACATTGTTAAACCACATCTTGACCGCTGATCATGGGAAACGCATTGCCGTAATAGAAAACGAGGTATGATGTGTTGTTAGTATTAGTGGTGAAGAGGTTATTGCATGGTTCTTGATTATCAGATTGGCTTTTTAAAGTTTAAATGTTTTGGAGAGATGATTGTTTTCCTCAAGGATATCACTTCTCCTATGATCTTGATTAAATTTTAAAGGATTCATTTTTTATTTCGAGCATATAAAGATGATGTTATTCTATATGGATTGATTGTAATATACTAAATTTATTTCTGTTGACTTGATGGTTTATCAGTATGGTGAAGTTGACATTGATGGCTCTCTAGTTGCTGCAAAAACTGCTGGAGCGGAGGACATTGTTATGCTCAACAATGGATGTTTATGTTGCACTGTGAGGGGTGATCTCGTTCGGATGATTGCAGAACTTGTTAATAAGAAGAAAGGGAAGTTTGATCACATTGTTATTGAGACAACAGGTAATATTTATTAACCACTTAGTACGAAAAGGTTTGATTAGTTACCAATTACTCCCTCCATTCCTAATTTCTGTCAGATTCTACCCAAAGTGGTGTTCTTAATTGCTCCCTCCATTCCTAATTTCTGTCAGATTCTACCCAAAGTGGTGTTCTTAATTGCTGATGTCAACAAAAATTAACCATTTTTTCACAATTCCCCAAAAAAGTACTAACAATCTTCTTGTAATTAATTGTGTTCTATATTATCAACAAGTAGTAATATTAAGGGTATAATAGTCATTTGATATCCTAATTAATGAAAAATTGGTCTGTGTGACTGGATAAAATCAGACAGATAATTAGGAACGGAGGAAGTATATCATAGAATTGCACAAGTTTCAATAATCCAAGATTGGTCATGCTTAGGTTGTCTCCTTATTTTGAGCAAATGAAAACTCAATTGATATGTCATCTTCCCAGGTTTGGCAAATCCGGCCCCAATTATTCAGACATTTTACGCCGAGGATCAGATTTTTAATGATGTTAAACTTGATGGTGTGGTCACGCTTGTTGATGCTAAGCATGTCGCTTTTCACCTCGATGAAGTTAAGCCCAAAGGTGTAGTCAATGAGGCAGTCGAACAAATCGCATATGCTGACCGTATCATAGTAAACAAGGTAAGATGCGACTTTATAACAAGTTTTATGCTTGGAAAAAAATCCATACATTAGTGTTTTTTTTTTTTTTCGGGAGTTCTTCTTGAAGACTAAAATTCCATGTCATTTTGATCACAGACTGATCTTGTTGGTGAACCTGAGGTTGCCTCTGTGGTTGATAGAGTAAGGGTAGGTTTCCTCAAATATTCCGTTGCTATCTTCCTTCCTTTTTTTTTTTTTTTTTTATTTATTCATTTATTTATCTGCAGATCCTTTTTAACTATTTTTTTCCCTGTATTGCAGAGCATAAACCGTATGGCTCAACTAAAACGAACAAAATATGGAAATGTTGATTTGGATTATGTTCTTGGTATTGGAGGCTTTGACTTGGAAAGGTCTACTCTTAATTTTCTCTCGATTTTGTTATCCATTCACTTCTGCCTTCCTATAACATTAGTCCTTGTTTGAGTGTTAACTGTTCATTTCACAAAATAATTGGAAATGTGCAGGATCGATAGTGCTGTTGATGCTGATCACTCGGAGGAAGATCATCATGATCACCATCATGATCATGATCACCACCATCATGATCACGAACATGACCATAAGCATGGTATCTTAATATTTACTATTTTGACTATCGACTTAAGTTCTGGTATTAGTTATGATGACGGTTCTCTAATTTGGACTGTTAAGTTTTTGCGACCAGATTTGCGTGTTTCACGATAACTCAAGCTTTTACTTTTTCTTCGTATGATTGAATAAAACAAGTTATGCAATTGATATCTTCTGTTATTAATTAGGTTGATAAGTGTGATAACTGTTAAGTAAAGCATTTACTGCCCTCACAGTTAAGCTAATAAGGTAGCTCACCAACGTTCTCAGCCGGGACATATCTTCTCGTTTAGTTATGCATATAACATATCTTTTTAATAGTTTCTTATTTGTCCAAGCCATATTAAGCGTGGTTATTGGGTTTTTTCATCCTTTGGAGCTACCCTACTGTCTTTTTTCTACATAAGCATGTCTGTACGTCTTGGGGTAAAAATGAGCTAAGTCGAGTTGATTAGTGTAAAACTCAAATTCTACTCGGTTGGAAAACTTGAAGCTCAAAACTATGCTCGAACTCAATCAAGCTCAGTTCTTTTGAACTCAAGCTTGACTCGATGGAAACTCGAAATATTCTAGCTCAGATTGAATTCTAGTCGATTTCGAGTGCAATGCCGGTTCGACTCACTTACACCTCTATTTATGTCTATCATAACATTCTCCTTACTACTACCCCATTTTTTTGCATTTTCATATTTATTATCCCAACACTCTAATCCGACGATGTTCATAGGGGTGAAAATGAGCCAAGTCAAGTAGTGTAAAACTTGAATTCTACTCGTTAGTAAAACTCAAAGCTCTAAACTAAACTCGAACTAGATGAAGCTCAGTTCTTTTGAACTCGAGCTTGACTCGATAGAAAACTCGAAATACTCGAGCTCAACTTGATTAAATTCTAGTCTATATCGAGCTTTTTTTCATGTCTATCATAACATTCTCCTTTCTGCTACCCTTATTTTTTTGTATCATGTTCATATTTAGTATCCCAACACTCTAATCCGACGATGGGATGTCACAAGTTATTTTGAAATTAATCACAGCATTTTCAACTTGTAGTCAACTATAAGATACTAATTCCTTGATAATTGATGCAGAACATCATGATCACCATTCCCATGATCATACTCATGACCCGGGTGTTTCTTCAGTTAGCATAGTTTGTGAAGGGACTTTGGATCTTGAAAAGGTTAGTTTCGTAAAAATTTCTTATGTTTGCGCTTTTCTGCACATTACTGAATGACACCGTCTTTATTTTTTTTACCTCGTTTCTATCTATATCATATTTCAGGCCAACATCTGGCTCGGCAACCTATTGTTAGACAGAAGTGAGGACATATATCGGATGAAGGGTCTTCTATCTGTTAGTGACATGGACGAGAGATTTGTTTTTCAGGTGATTTTATTTAGCGCTAATCCATTCATTTCCCTCTCCATTTTATTGTTTCTCAAAATGCTATTATAATATTTTATTTTATATCGAAATTGTTTTTAAGAAAAACAACCAACAACGATCTGCAATTTCACGATTGGTGTGCTGTTTTCTTAATGTTATCAGAAGGAAAAAAATGGATAGATTAGAAAAACCTCCTACTTATATAAGTTTTATCAAGAGTTAACTGCAATAAAGTCACTATCTTTTCATGTTTTTTGAATTTTATCACGAGTTTTTAAAATTTTGCAATTCTATCATGGGGCTATTTTCTGGAAAACTTGTTAACGTGGTAGTGGCATCCAAAACTCTTTGAAAAAGTTGCAAAAAAATCACGAATTTCGATATCGTCTCAGTTTACACTGTTAGTCTTTCAGTTGCCCTTTTTTCACTCTTGATATCTTTTCAATCATCCAGACTGGTGTTGATTATGGAACTTAGCATGTTCAACCTTGACAATTGGCAAAACGTATTTTAAGTACCCGAACGCAGCATTTTCTATCTATTGACTTATTGAGTACTTGACCTTTATTTGTTGTTCACATTGATTGGTTATGTATATAACGATGTTCATCCCGTTTGCAGGGGGTGCACGATATATTCCAAGGTTCACCCGATAGGTTATGGGGAGCGGATGAACCCAGAATCAATAAGCTCGTATTCATCGGAAAAAATCTGGATGGTAAGGAACTAGAGGAGGGCTTTAAGGCCTGTTTGTTATAGTTGCAAGAGCCATAAAATAATTCAACCATGTTTTTGAGGCAACCATTAGAATAAACAGTCCATGTCATAAAATTATACTTTTCCTTTTGTACAAACTAACTGTTATTACTTTTTTTTTTTTTTTAACTTTGAATAGTTTCCTGCCTTTTTCTTGCATTTGATTAGAAATCAACTGTCCAACTTTCGAGTAATCAGACATTATAGCATGATGCTTTCGAGTAATAAAAACATTGCATTTGATGTGTATTTTTAAACAGTATTAGTTGTTTCATTAAAGTATATTAGTTTGTTAGTAAGTATATTAGTTTGTTAGTATTAATTGTGTTATTATAAAGAGTAGTGCACCTGATTATTAGTATGTGACATTGCCACGTAACAAGGAACTCTATATCATTCCCAATTTTCAACGGGTCCAAACTCCAACCACAATGTACAAAATCTAGTGCTATGATGCATTATCCTTATTCCTTATTATTTGTCTTATTTTATCCATTAAGATATACTAATTATCTCACTAATTAGAGTATTAAAAGACTTTTAAACTCTTATTCACGTAGACCACGGTTAATATTTGTTCTCATTCATTGATTATAGAAACACATTGATTTACGAATGCATCTCTTGCACCGTGCACTCTATAATGTATTTTAGAAACTTGCACCTTGATGCACTAAAACTTGTGATTTGTTACATTGAAATATGCAATATGTGTTCGTAAAACATAATTGCACATTTTAATTTAACACGTCACAAGTTTCGATGAAACAAGAGTGCACAATGCACTTGGTGCATACAAGGTCTAGTCTTGATTTATTAGTATTTGTTAGGGGTATAGTCGGAAAAAATATAAATTTATAATTATATTAGCAAATTGACAAATATGTGAAATTTATTTTTGATGAAGGATAGTTAGAAAGTAGTGGGAGAACTAGAATTTGAACACAACACCTTCAACCAGAAATATGAACGCAAGGGTTCGGCTGAGCTTTGGCAAGATTTTTACAAATGGTTAAATGTTACGATTGTTGTTCATAGAGACTCAAATGATTAATTTTCTTTAACATGGTGATATACCTGGTGATGTAGCATGCGGAAGCATATAAGAGTATTATCCGTTGATTCTTAGAATACCCGAATGAATATCAAAACGCGATTAACGTTTAATTACGTTAATTTAATATGAATACCGAAAGAACAACGATAAATACACGAACAAAGGGACAAAACCCGATACATTTTCTATTTCATTTCATTCTATCTATTACAATGACATAAATTGACTATTTATATTAGTTTTGTAATTAATTAACACGATAAACGAAAATGCTAAATTAAATAACTAATAAATAAAAAGATCTAAAACCTATAAATTGAGTCAAACAAGAATTAATTAATTTGTAGATGACTTTCAAATTTATCCATGAATGCTAAAACATTCTTATCTCCATCATTCTCTCTCTCTTGAAAAAAGACAAGGTGTGCATACACAATTTGAATGGGCATCGTGTGATAGATTTGGAACATAAGAAATTATCTCGTTTTCAATGGAATTACCCCAAATTTCAGAAAAAGCAAGTGAACTAAAATTAGAATTTGGTCTTGGTTGAGAATTTCAAAAATAAATGAACTCTCAACATTGGAATGGCTAGCGGACGTTTGTAATGCTATAAATATGTAATGACTCTTTTTAGGTGTGTGTTTGGATTGAGAGATTTATAAGTGTTCGAATACTCTTTGTACTCGTATCAGTATCATTAAATAGTAGTAATTTTTTTAACCGTTTAAAAGAAAAAGAAAAAAAAGTAAGAAAGTAATTGGGTCAAAATCAAAAGGCTTTAAATTTACCCTTTTTGAAATTTCATCATTTGAGTGAGAGACCCATGTTCGATTCCCTCTGGAAACGAATTTGGAGTTATGAGAGTTATAATGTGGATTAACGATTTCATGGAGTATTTGGGTGCTTGGTGTAATAACAACTAACATTTAACTTTGCCCGATAAAAAAAAAAAAAAAATAATGGGGTCAAAATATGAGTATGAGTGATCTTTATGAAGAAGCCATTTACTTCACATGTTCATCCCCATTAATTTACTCGTGACTTGTTTAAGACATGATATCAGATTTATCCTCTACTTGTGCCATTGTTGGAGATTTGGTCAATATGTTCCATAAAATACGCGTTAGTAAAAACTTATTGAAAATAAATAAAAATAGATCGATAAATGCAAAATATCATTTTGCCCTGACCCGCCCCGCTTATATATTAAAATTTTAATATACTTAATATTTATATATACAATGTTATTACTGTTTATTATTATGTATTGCATAAATATGTATAATTTAATTTCATAAGTAATTTTTAATCTAATATATATTGATAAAATATAATATAAAGTAATAAATATATTTTTAAGATAAAAATAAAATGATAAATAATTTTTAATATTATATATTCTTTTTTAAATTAAATTTTAATTTAATGTGAAATATTTTAAAAAATATTTTATTTTATTGTTACAGTAATAAAAATTTAGTCTAGAATGAGTCAATCTGTCTCGCTCCGCGACTCGCAATGGATCGCCCCATCCCTAATAGAGTGAGACGGGCTTGGGTCTTCTAGTACCCACCCCGTCCTCACGCATTGTCATCCCTATACTTTACCTTTCCCCGACATTGAGATATCCTTTGCCCCACTTCTTTGAGGAAACTGAGATATTGGAATATCCTTTTCCTTTTTTTAGTAAAGCTATGTTATTCTAAAAAGAATTCAAATAGAGAAATATATATATATATATAAAATAATATGTAAAACTGCAATACATATGATCAGACCTGAATTGAATAGAGGGAGCGATTAAATTAACATTTCTTAAGCTCTACTTCCTTCAAAAAATTATATATACTCGAAAATTTTTGTGAACCAAATTCATTTAAATTTACAAAATATCTAGTACTTTATTATACAACAATACTATCTTTTTTCCAATTTTAAAAAAACTAAATCATGAAATCAATCACATTCTCAATATATTATAGTATTAATACTTTAGAAAGCCAAATTCATGTGAACCTGATTCACAAACTAGTCAACCGTATAATAAACATTTTTCCATGAGTGCTTTTTTTAAGGATTTTTTTTTCATGAATTGGAAAGTTAGTTACCGAATATATTAAATATGAGTAACACTCATGTGAACCAGGTTCACACATGAACTCTATCACTATTATGTGTAAAAACTATCACTGTTATGCACAAAAAACTTTCACTGTTTAAAAATATAAAACATTTTCTAAACAATGATTATTTTTGTTCATAACAGTGATAATTTTTATACATAACAGTGAGAGTTTTTGTATGCAACAATGATACTTAAATAACCGAGTTCATAGCATGAACCAGGTCTATACAAATTTTTGTCATTAAATATTTACATTTGATTTTTTTTTCAATTTACAAAAAACTAGTAATTCTCCCGTGCGATGCACAAATTGAATATTATAAATGTGAAACAAGAATTATAATAGAAAATTAAATTAAAATTATATTTTACCTACCAATTAATCTTTATCAATTTTTACTTTTCTTATTTTTCATAAATATATGAAGAATATTGTATATGTGTGAGTGACTCATAATTTTTTTTATTAAATATATAATTTTTAATTATGTACTAAATTCATTATAATTAATAAGGTTTATAAAATGATATTAAAATTCAACAAAACTTATATGATCTAAAATAAAATATTTAAATTATAAAATAGATCTTTTTTGTTTGAATTTTATTTTTTATAGTGTAATATAGATGTTAAATAAAAAAATCTCTAAAAGAAAATTAATTTGATATACAATTTGTAAATTGAATTTTTAAAATTAATAGTGAAAAATAAGAAATTAAGAAAAGGAAAAATAATGATTAACAAAACAAAATCACTCTTTTTTTTTTTCTTAATGAAATTTACCACTACATCACAAAACAAGTGGAGTTACACTTACTCCAACAAAGATTGGTCTTCTCTCTCCTCACCTCTATTTTTATATATTTATTATTATAGATAGATTAAGAAGACTAGATTCTTTGCCATATTTGAAATTTGACCCAAAAATTAATTGCGGAGAAAAATCGAAAATAGGTCAGTAATTACGAAAACCCTAACAATTGTTTGTTCCCTCCTTTGCCACATTCCAAAAACAAAAATCCCTCTGCCCCATTTTCTATTTCACCATTTTGAAAAGAAAAAAAGAAAAGAAAAATAGTAGAGAGCAATGGAGGTGGAAAAACTGTGGTATTCCGGTGCTAGCGTCGAAATGATGTGTTGTTCAGCTCTTTATAAATTCTCTGTTGCTCAAAGATCGCTTCTTTTGCTTCTCTTTCTGGTATATTTGTTGCAAATTTGTGTTAATTTCATGTTTTTTCTTGTTCTGACTAATGGGCTTGGTTATAACTTCTTTAGAATTTGTTAGCTTTCGTTGTGTCATTTGGGGTATGTGTTCTTGAATTCAATCTTGTTTGTTTTTAGATTAAAATGTATGGCTTTTTTAGATGACCTAGAAGTTTCATGTTCGGTTTAAAATTGAAGCCCCTCCTAATAAATAATCAAGCTAATTTGAATTTTCTGATAATTCTAATTGGATGCTTGAGTATTATTAATATATGCTACACTGTGTTGATTAAGTTACAATGGAATTGCCCTTTTGCTGGATTTGGGTTGAGAGGGTGTTTTGTTAGGATTTAAACTACAATTATAGAGAAATTGAGAGGAACCGAAATTGAATAACACAGATTTGGTTACTCAGTTCGTCAGGAATGACTACGTTGGGGGGCACTACAAGCCAATAGATTTACTAATATTTTGGTGATAACAAATACAATGAATCAGATAGGTATTTATAAGCGAAACTGAGCCAAAACCCAACAGTATTTTGTATGTTCTTGATTTAATATATCAATGATTCAATTCTTAATTGGATTTTTGTTACTCTTAGATGCACCATCTAATTACTCATAGAATATGGAATGTGTTTGTCGTGTTTGATTTTATGAATACTAGTGGAAGTGAATGTGGTTGAGGGAGGCTAATCTGTATCTTCTTGTTGAGTTGATGTGCAGATGGGATATGATTTTGTTATTCTAAGTGGTTATTCAATTTTAGGTAATTGAGACCTTGTTATTCTTAACTCTTGGACTCGAGAATTCCTATATAACTTAAGTGAGTGATACGGTCAAAGCTTTTTTTGATTCTTTTATTAACTGATTTATGTATTGGATTTCATTCACCCCATGGTTAGGAACTAATCATTGGTTCTGTCGACAAAGATTTTTGGATTTGGCGATAATGATCAAATTATATCTGGTCTTGTTTCCACTTTTCCAGTTATTCTCGATACTTTTTTTAAATACATATTGGACTTTTCGTTAATGCACAAGTCATTTAAGTTGTTCTGTTTCAATGTGAACGAGAAGGCTTAATACAGCTCGTTTGTATTCTTCCATGTATCTGGTTTAATTACAAAATATCGTCTGTGTTTTATCAAAATTTCAGCCAATTGTTCTGAGCAAGTTTAAAACTTTGTTTTTTGGAGATAATTTAGAAGAGTCCTATTCGTCATTGTACTAGAAAATAGAGACGAGCAAGTATGTATGCGATTTACATTTTCAGATTCTTGTTTGGTTATTTGCTATCTTGAAAGGCTTTATGCTAATGTATTTACATGGGCTCTTTTTCAGAGTGTGGTGCAGCTCGGTGATATAAACGTGTCCGTTTCTCCTTTAGTGACGGATCAAATGTACGTCAAGTTCTCACTCTTTCCTTCATTGCTCATCAATTTATCACTTGTTCTTGAAAACTTGCACTTTCTTTTTTTTGTAGATTCCCGTTAAATGATCTTAAGAAAAAATCTTCTCGGTCCGAAGAAACCAAAGATGCAGGGGATAGCGATGACGACAGCGAGGATGATGATGAAGATGGAGATAATGATGATGACGACGATGATGATAGTGATGATGATGATTTTAATGATGGTAGTGATGATGATAGTGATGGTGATTCCGATGATGATGATCGTGCTAATGCTAATGGTGACGGTAGTAGTGATGATGATGATGATGACGACGACGATGATGATGATGATGAGGATGAGGATGATGATGATGATGGCGACAGCGATGAAGAGGAAGACACTCCGCCACCGAAGAAGGTGAACTGAGCAACTAATGCAAAATTGTTTGTCTTAAAATAGAGAGATTTGTCTCATTGATAGAATTAATGTAACTTTTGGAATCATTTTTGCTCGATTATCATGCCATTGTTTGTGAGATCGTCTCATGTCAAATAGTTAGAAAGAAATTTACAAATTGGGTTCAATGGTGCATGATGTACATTTTATTTTGAATTCGTCTCGATTTGTTCTTTATTATATTGTCTCGTACGTATACTGTATTTCAACATATTGTATCATCGTACATCTGTAAAGTGGGTGTATTCAGGAAAAACTCGGGTGTTAATGGCCACATCTATGAAACTAATCTTGTGTAATTTTTCATGGATATTTTTGCTTCTCAAGTCTCACAATATATTGTTGATTTTTCACATTGAAGATTGTTTTTTTTCTTCTGCAAAATTTTCAACTTTTATCACTAGCCCATTTTGTAGATGTGATCTTCATCATTTACGTTTTTAAAATTGTAGTACATAAAAAGAGTACGTAGTCCTAATTCTCATAGACATTGTGCTTGGAGTTACCGTTTAAAAAATAATTACGTTTAAAAAATATATTACTCCCTCCGTCGCGATCTTGTTTACTTAGTTACAGATGTCTTGGAGTTTAAGAAAAAATGATAAAGTGATAAAGTGTTGGACATAAAAAGTTGTTTATTAGTATTTTATGTGATAAATTGATAAAATATTGAGGGTAGAAAAAATTATTTATTAGTATTTTATGTGATAAAGTGAGTATTTTCATTTAAGGAAATGTGTAAACAAGATTGAGACGCCCAAAACGGAAAATAGTGTAAACAAGATCGGGACGGAGGGAGTACTTTTTAAACAGTAATTATTTTTATGTATAACAATAATAATTTTTATGCATAACAATAATAATTTTTATGCATACAGTGATAGAGTTTTTGTATAGACTTAATTTACAAAAGTGTTTGCTCATTCTCATAAACATTGTAGTCTCAATGGGATAAAAAAAAGGAAAATTAAGATAAGCATCAATATGTGCTCATAAATGTGTACACCGGACAACAATTTACAGATAAAAATAAATAAATTCTTGTATGAGATTTTGTGATAAAAGATAATCTTTGAGATCAATTTAAATTAAATATATTTTACTCAATAATTTAATTTGTATTTTTTTGGCAAGTCTCATGTGCCATTGACAAATGTATTTATTAATTTTATATAAGATATTTTTAATATTTATTTGATTTGATTAACTCATCAATATTTATATTTTGGCTTCGTCTTGTATGCAATTTACTGATAAAAAAAAATCAAGATTTATAGTGCATTTTAAAAAGCATGCAACTTGTTATCTTTAAAATTAATTTATTTACACGTAAAAGTGCAATTTGTTAATATGGGAACATAGTTGTATGTTTCTGCTTAGAATAGTTGCATGTTTTACTGTTTTGTATAGTTGCACTTCTAAAATGCACTATGAAATATGAGTTTGATTCACCTGCCACATGAGACCTACTCTTATATTTTTATTTTAATGCTTCATAATTTTTTCGGTGCAATTTGAAAACACAATGAAATTAGAAAAGTTAGAAATGAGCTATAAGTAGATTTGAATTTTAATTAAAAACAATCAACAATATATTCTTATTTTACTAAATTACTTCACTATATATATATATATATATATTAACTAAACTGACCTAGTTATTTTGGTAACTTAAAAAAATATTAATTCATAATATTGATGGACCTCTTATACTTTGGTTTAGTGAAAAATTATTATTTATTATTTTATCAAAATTGATAAAATTTTGAATTGGCAATTTAGAACCAGAGAAAATTATTATTTTAAACAATATATTAATTTATAAACTATTAATTTATGTATTCATGAATCCGTCACTGCATGCATACACAGACAAAAAAAAAAGTGAATAAATGAGAGAAAAGTGGGAGACGAATTCTTGTGCGAGATAAAATTATATTTTTCCAAACATAACAATATATAAATATATCAATTTCAATTTAGTAATGGTACTAAAACGACGTCGTGGTCAACAAGGCCACGCACATAGACATATCTCTTCTGTTTCACATATTCCATGAACATCTTGTCTTCTAAGGGTGATTTTGCATTTCTGAACACATCTTACATTGATGCTGCATTCGCCTTTTGGAAAGTTTATATGTTGCAAACACACATTTCCCAAACAAACTTCACTCCCTGCAACATAACTAATACTATTCAGTGAAAACAACTAATATTGTTCAGTGAAAGCAACTGATTGTTCAATGAAAATATGCAAGCATACAAGACGTGTTGTATATATGAGTGATAATATATCTTTTATTTAATTTGGTGAAATATAGATTTAGGTGTAATTTAATTTGATTAATCTGCAAAATAAAATCCAAAAATTCATGTGACATCGACATAGGTTGAACTTAGGTTGATTTGTAAAATAACATTTACATGATGTCGAAAACAAATATACTGAAATATAAACAATTTAAAATTTCAGATCGAGTAGGTAATTCTTTTTCTATGCATCTCACATCTCACATCTCACGTAATTATAAAACCAGTGCTTACACCAACAATATTTTTTAAAACTACTTAAAATAGCAAATAAAACATTATTCCGTAAAAATTGAATATATTCTCTTCACATATATAAAACATTCTCCTGTGAGACTGTCTCATAAAAAATAAAAAAATATGTTTTAAGTTTAAAGTATAATAGTTTAAAAAAAAAAGTCACACTTTTTGAAATAATAATAGGATAACATAAAAAATAAAAATAAATTTTTTATAGTAAATGAGATAGATTACCTTGAATAAGGAAGAGGGCAAATAGGAGAGTCAAATAAACTGAGATTAGTTTCATGCTTTCAAATTAGTGTTCTTTAATTTCTTACAATCACAATGCTCTTTGCCCTTTTGGAGTGAGGATAAATTAAGCATAATTTATAGCGAGTCAATATTGCTACAAAATATATTAAATATTATATAAAAAATCCTTGGAGATATTACACTCACCATATTTACGCATGCCAATTTTAGCACAATAATTTTTTTTGACAGGAGTTTTAGCACAATAATTAATTGCACATATACTTTCCCTTCTTGCCATCACAAATTCTTTGACCGTTGGTCTAGATGAGGCATAATTTATAACAATTCAATGTTATAACAACTAGTATATATATCACCCGTGCGTTGTACGATCTGTGAGTATAAAATGAATATGATGCGAAATGTATTTTTTTCGTGTTAAACAAAGTGGAAGAAAATATTTTTCCTATGATTATTATATTTTTTTTATATTCTTCATTTTTATTATATTCCACAATGAAAAAAAAAATCATTTCAATACAATGCACGATTTGTGAGCATTTTTTGTTTTTGAAATCAGACGTGAAAAATGTATGGCGTTCATCAAAATGTTTACATTGTTAAATGATGCAAGTTTAAAATGCATATTTTTGCTTATAATTTTAAATTATTTTCTTATAAATCATGTTGATTGTCACACATTGTCATCATTCCCATCGCATATCAGAATTTTCAAACCGGATATGACAATATGTAACAATCCATGTTTTAAAATTGGCCTAATGAACAAAGTCCAAAGTTATTAAGTGATTGTCTTTAACTCTTATTAATGGTCATACTATAAGATTCCTGTAAAAAAAAAAGTCATACCATAAGATATCATTAATCAAAATAGTATCTTTTTTAAAACTTGAAAGATAGTCCTACTATCTTATGGGGTCAACTTCATTTTCGGAATCAACATTATTTGTTTTTGTGTCATTTTAGAATCCAACTAATAATATACGGAACGAAGATTGAAACTACAAAAGGTTATCAAGATTAGCGAAGACAATCGATTGTAGAGAAAAGGAAGCTGACGAAGTGAATGTGAAAAGTGAAAAGACACCGTCGCTCATAGAAAAAAGAATACCAGCATAAAAAATATTTATAAAATAAATACTAATATGCCACGTGGCAAGAGAATGAGAGTGCCACTTGTCAAAAACTTATGAGGTGCAATCCTCCTTTTATAATATAAGATTAGTGTAAAACCCGCTTAACAAGCGGGATTGAGTATAATTCATTTATTTATCAAAATTATATGTAAAAAATTCTTAAATTTTAAAATTCTTTATATTTTTATAATTTTAAAAATATATATTATGATATATGGATGGATGTCTAGAAAAAATATTTAAATATGATCTCCAAAACTCATTGAGAAAAGACTACACAATGGAAGCAAAAGAATTGTTCTTAATACATGAATTTATTCATTTGTCTTAAGTTATCATAAATTTAAAACAAGTTTTAGTCAATCTATTCACTATTTAAAATCAGTTAATATATGTATTATCATGTTCATATATAATTTCGTTAATATATGAGTTCTTCAAATATAATGGCTTAGAAGTCAGAACAACACAATTGAAATACAATATTTAATTCTCTTACATTACTATAAAATAATTCCCATTTTAAGTAAAAAAAAAATTGTAGAAAGACTATTTAAATGTGCTCGAGTGAGTAAACTAACAACAAAAAACACTTTTATGTAAAATCATGAGAATCTAAAATATGTGCAAATAAGCACATTCGGGTCAGTTATGGTTTATAATTCTGATTTCATAAGGCAAACCCATAAAGCGAAATTAATCACGGAAATCTCATAAATCAAAATTCATGTCAAATTAAAATACCAATCCAAATCAAATAAATTGGAGCTAGAAATTCAATTTGATTAATCCAATGTTACTAAAATAACACAAAATTCAATTTTAAAATGAGAACATTAATGAACGGATTTAAATAAATTCGAATTTCACTTTCAATCTAAAAATTAAAAGGCATGACGTTCAAATATCTATATCCAAAAAAATTAAACCAACCAAAACTTATTTTGGAGTCCGCTTCTACCAATAAGGACCATAAATCTTCCAGCGCAATTTGAAACCTGCAAAATCAACAATAAAGAAGACAACAAAAAAGATGTTATTGAAACTGAATCAAAAAAAATCTTTAAAAAATAATTGTTGAATAATTAGAGAGGGGCAATTGTGATTAGCATTGAATCATGTAGGATTAGTCAAAACTATTGAACAATAAATTAGGAGAAAAAAAAATACAGATTAAAATGTAGAAAAGAAAAATATGATAACCATCAAATATAAACATCCAAAAAATATATAAATTGTCGTCCAACAAAGAACGACAATTCAATTATATATGAGATTCTTACTTTTATTAAATCTGGCAGTGACCAGAGATGCAAACTGTAGAAATCTGCAACTAAATTGTAAGAAAGAAGGTAGAGAGCGATTAGATATGGTAACAGATGAGAGAAAAAAAAAACTGATAAAAGTTATTTTATAAAATGAGATAAATTTAAATTATTTTACAAAATATGACAAACTTATATTTAAATTTAAAATTTATAATAAATGCAACTTCTCCTTTTTTAGAATTAATATATAACTTTCAATGAATGGATAAAAAAAATCCAATTTTTAGAAAAATTAGAAAATTAAAACATGGTTTTTGAGTAGTGCCACGTAGGAGTAGGAAAACTTTGAATTAGAAGAAATGGTGATTAATTAGTGTAGTCAAACACACGGACGGATCTATTAGTGAGTTAGGTTGGGATCCAATCCAATACAAATTTTCTATATATTATAATTATTATATACAAATAATTTATAATTAGCCAATCAACACACCTTAATTTTTTTTTCGAAACGAAACAAACATAAAGAAAAGCTGGAATCAGCCAGCACTGACAGAAACAAGGAAGTCCGGAGGGGACAACCGAGATGTGTTACTACCAGGATTATTCTTAGCATGGTGAGCAAACTCATGGGCAACAAGATTGAAGGCACGCCGCACCCAGAAGACGCCCAAGCATGGAATGGTTCGGATCAGGTCTTGGATCTCTTCACATATTGGAGTGCAGTTGGCTGGACAAGGATTTTCCCCCAAAGCTTCCAGAATGACCTCTTGTGCGTTCGATTATCGCCACAGGCTGAGTGCCCAACATGAGTATATGCATGAGGCATTCCCTCAAGGCCAAGAATTCTGAGACGTGGGGATCATGAATACCCAGAAAGCTCCGGCTCCCTCCAAGCACAAACTTTCCTCCACAATCTTCAATGTACACCCCGCTCCCCGAGCATGCATTACGCGCCGAAATTAAGCCTTCGAAGTAGGCCTTGTAGCACTGATCAGGTGGTCGGATCCAAGAGCGAGAAAGGATAAATATTATACCAGTTCACCTTAATTATGAACCCACTTAAAAATTCATCAACATTCCTCTATTCCCGTAGAAATATTAGTAAATGACTATTTTTACTTCAAAATTTTTATTTGGACTAGAATAGAGGAATTTTCACCAAGAGCAAGGTAAGGGTCCAGATAAAATTTGGAATTCTTCATTCTTGATTTTATTTTTCATCACTCATCACTAATACAGATTTGGGCTTGGAGAACTGTTAAAAATGACCTTGGAGAACGGTTATAACAGCTCTCCAAGTAACAACTATCCAAGCTTGACAGCTGATAAAAACCGCTGTCCAAGATATTGCACTAAGACAGCGGTTAAAAATCACTGTCCAAGTGTATATATATACTTTTAATTTATATTTTTAAAATCCTGTTTATATAAAACCAAAACCAAAACCAAAACTAAAAACCAAATTTTATACCACACGATAATATATATACGTCCAATACCAAAATATCAAATAAATTAATAAAAGCATACACATCATGAAATAAATATTAATCGTCCAATACAACAAATTAAAACATGCATATCAATACAAATATATATATATAAGTAATATGCTACCAAAAGTTATCCCACTCTATCTATAATTATACAAGAATCGATTGTAAAGGTACCCTGTCCAATCCATTTTCCATTTGTTCATTCTTTGTTTGGAGTAAGACTTGACCGGACGATCATACACAAACTGCAAACAACGATCAATTAATCAATATAGTTAGATATATAGTATGAATTTTTATTCAATTAATAATAATCCAGCAGAATCCCTTAACTTCTCTGACATATAAGGGTGATCTCGTAGATCATCGTCATCCCCACTCGATGTATCAACAGTCGGTACATCATCAAAAATATCCGCATCCGCTGTATCTTCAAACCTAAAGTCAGTTTCTAGGTTGCTTGAGCTACATCCATCTCTTCTCTCACCATGATATGTCCAAACGGTATATGTTTTATCAATACCGTGAATCATCAAGTGGTGAAACAGACTTTCTCGACCACTAACGGTTTTTCCATTCATACATTTTCAACACGGACATGGAATGTACCGAGGGCCGGTGCAGTGTCTAATTGCATGATTACAAAATTCTTCCACCCCATTCCTATACTCATCTGATAATCGATCTGCTCGAACCCACTTTCGATCCATATAGAACTAGCTACAAATGCCTATAGGAAATACAATATGAAGACTGTTTCTCAAGACAATGTATCTAAAAATATTAAACCTAAAAGCATATCTAACTATACTTAATCTACATTCATTTTAATTTTCTAATGTATTCTAATGTACCATATATCATTAATCCAAAAATTAATTCAAGCCACGTACTAACAACAATTAATCCAAGCTACTAACAACAATATAATTAAACCAACATTAATCACACACTAACAAAAATACTTTTGAATGAAACAACTAATACCTTTGAATGAAACGTCTAATACTTTTTAAAGAAACAACTAATACCTTTGAATGGAACACCTAATATCTTATTATGAAACAACTAATACCTTTTAATGAAATAACTAATACCTTTGAATGAAACACCTAATACTTTTTTATTAATGAAACAACTAATACATTTGAATAAACACCTAATACCTTATTATGAAACAACTAATACCTTTGAATGAAATAACTAATACCTATCAATGAAACACCTAATACTTTTTTATGAAACAACTAATATTACCTTTTAATGAAACACCTAATACTTTTAAATGAAACACCTAATACTTTTAAATGAAACAACTAATACCTTTAAATCAAACAACTAATACTTTTGAGTGAAACAACACACAAATTGACAACCAATTAACCACAATCTAATCAAACAACAATTAATTCTAACATATAACAACAATTAAATTAAATTAAACAATTAACCACAATCCAAACAAACAACAATTAACCACAATCCAAACAAATTAAACAACAATAAAAACCAAGCCAATTAATTATTAATCTAACACTATATATAATATTCTAACATATATAGATATATACACACATATATATATATATATATATATATATATATATATATATATATATATATATATATATATATATATATAACATTAAATAAAATAATTTAAATTACCTATATCTAGAGGAAGCTGGCGGCGGCGGAGGCGGTAGGGAGGAGGAGGAGGAGGAGGAGGGCGACGCACGGCGGTAGGACGTGGATGGAGACGCGTCGCGCGACAATGCACAGTACTGTATGCGATGGGGCGACGAAAAATGGAGAAGGGAGGAGGAGGGCGACGGAAAAAAAATGGAGAAGGGAGGAGGAGGTCGACGGAAAAAATGGAGAAGAGGGAGGAGGAGGATTTGGACCCGATGGATCTGTAGAAATTAAAATGAAAATACGCGATATGGGGGCTGATCTGTATAAGCTACTAGGGCACTCCTTACAGAGCGGTTCAGAACCGCTCTCTCTTGCAGAGTGGTTCTGAACCGCATTCCAATCTCTCTCACTTGCAGAGCGGTTATAAACCGCATTGTTGACGAGCTTGCAGAGCGGTTCTGAACCGCTCTCTCTTGGAGAGCGGTTTCGAACCACTCTTTTTTTTTTTTTAATTAAAAACCGTTCTCCAAGGTCGATTTTGAAGAGTTCTTTCTAAAAGGGCTCTCCAAGCTCAAATGTGTAGTAGTGCATCCTCAATTTTCAAGGCTGATTAAGTAATATTTTTTATTATTCTTTTAATTTTTCTTACGCAACGTATATATACTCAATTGTTAATGAATTTTATGTTTTGAAGTATCTTCGGATACAATTCAATAAACATTGAAAATACTTTATTTTATTTAAAGTTATTGAATTAAAAGTTTTGCTTTCCAGCCCACCCCACGCACACACAAAAAAAAAAAGTGAAGAAATGAGGGAAAAGTGGGAGACGAATTCTTGTGCGAGATAGAATTATATTTTTCCAAACATAACAATATATAAATATATCAACTTCAATTTATTCGAGCCATTAAACGACGCCGTGGTCAACATTGCCATGTACATAGACATATCTCTCCTGTTTCACATAATCCATGGACATCTTGTCTTCTAAGAGTGATTTTGCATTTCTGAACACATCTTACATTGATGCTACATTCGCCTTTCGGAAAGCTTATATGTTGCAGACACACATTTCCCAAACAAACTTCACTCCCTGCAACATAATTAATACTTTTCAGTGAAAGCAACTAATGCTGTTCAGTGAAAGCAACTGATTGTTCAATGAAAATATGCATGCATACAAGACATGGTGTGCATATGACCAATATGAGTGATAATACACCTTTTATTTAATTTGGGGAAATATAGATTTAGTTGTAATTTAATTTTGTCAATCTGCAAAATAAACTGAATATTACATAGGTTGAGAATTGACATATAAACGATTGTAAAATCAAAGCCTATGCATCTCGAAAATTGGTCTGTTTTAAGGGTGGGTCTCTTGTGCACCAGACACACTGTGTAATGCATAATGTATTTTTGAAACATACATCTTGCACTGAAATATACAATTTGTTTACATGGAAACATGCATTCTGTATTCATAAAACAAGTTGCGCGTTTCAGTGTAAACAATTAATTGTAACCTGGTGCATGTATGATCAAATATATATAAATTAAGACTAATTTGTCATTATAAAAAAAAGAGAGAATATCTTGATAATAAAATGTAGGCAATAATTAATCATATGAAATCTATATCCAATTTAAGAAACCAACCCCAACACAAAATATATTTGCATTATAATATGGTACAAAAATTACTGATTCTTACAAAGAATCCACATCAATTGTGCTTAATCAAAATGACTAAAATAATCAAAGCACATAATAATAATTAAAATAAATGAGTGAGAGATGACCTTGAAGAAGGAAGATGGCAAAGAGGAGACACACATAAAGCGAGGCTGATTTCATATTTTGAGATTAATTGTGTGATTAATTAATTAATTAGTAGTGAAACTAATATATAGTTTGTGTGTAAAACTGTGTGTTAATTTGTTCTGTACATGGCCCTATATATATACACAAGGGTTAGGTCTTGTATCCACCCGGGTGCACCGTGCATTCATAGTGCATTTTAGAAGCATGCGATTTGCTATGTTGAAAAGTGCGACTTATTTACACAGAAAAATGTAACTGTTAATATGGGAACATAGTTGCATGCTTCTGTTTGGAATAATTGCACGTTTCTGTTTTGTATAATTACACGCTTCTAAAATGCACTATGAATACACGGCGCACCCAAGTGCACATGAGATCCACCCATACACAACAAGAGTTTGATAAATTATTTAAGGTTCGGAAATCAAAACATGATCATCCAATAATTTCGGGATTTTAATTGGAACAAAATATATATGTGCACTATTATAAGGAAAACCACAACTAATTAAGTGGAAATGCTGAAATTTTAAACCTCTTACAAATCCAAACTTTATTAATCAATTATTATTTTTTTTTAATTAGTGCTTTTTTTTTCCTTCTAATTTTACAATATATACTTATTGTCACTGGTGGAGAAATCGAACTAGTCGGCCATAGAACGACCTGAATTGATGGTAAGCGTTTGGCATTTTGGGAAATTGTCGCCACGAGTCCGGCAAGATGGTTTAAATTTTTATTTTTAAAAAATATTTTTGTGCAGTGTTTTACTTGTGAGTTAAAAAAAAAAATTAATAAAAAAAAAAAAAAATAACTTATTTTGTACACGTCCCTATACATACACACAAGAGTTTGAGAAATAAAAGGACACAAAACTCTCGAGAATAAACAAGAATTCTAAGAATGATCGATGACATTAAATTTTGTTCTTGAAAGTGGATTAGATCTCATTATCTGTTCTTGTTTGTTGTTCCGTTCCATGATTGAGATTATCAACAGTTAGAGTGTTTACCCTCTAAACTGTAACTATGAGACTCTGGGTTCGAGTACCCCTTGTGCTTGTTTAATGATATTTCATCTTTACCTCTAAAAAAAAAGGAAACAAATAAGTGAAGATTTGAAATAAATGGAACAAAATAATTAGTAAAGATACAACAAAAATAAGAAGCGAGATTAATTTTGTGACATCCATCATCAATCAAGGCTAATATGAGATATCATGTCATTAATTAAGGATCAAATTATCTTCATTAAATACATACATATAATTAATAACATAATATTTTCATCAGGGACAGCACTCATTACATAGAAAGGTTAATTCTTGTTTAAGTTGAACCATACATGATACAACTATTAATTAATATATAAAAACAACTGCACAATTTATTATAAACAAATTGTATTTTCAGTATAACAAGTTGAATGATTATAAAATGTATTATAATTGAATAGTGTAACTACATGAACATGAGACTCACTCAAAAAAAAAAAAAAAAAAAAGAGATTGAAAATTATTTAGACAAAGTCTAGTATGAAAATTTTCATACATGAAAAAACTTTAATTTACAACTAAATTCTGTAATTGGTGAAGACAAAGACAAAATTGAGTGAATCATGGTTCACTCGGCCCAAATGATTCATGGTTCACCCGGCCCAAATAGGTCATAATTTAGGGTTCATTATTTAGTGTTTAGGGTGTAAATAATTGATTTAGGACAATTTTATAGATTTTCATACATGAAAATTTTCACACTTAGACATACTCAATTATTTAAGGTTCAGAAATAAAATCATATCATCCAATTTAATTTCGAGATTTTAATTGGAATAAAAGGAAAGCCACAACTAATAAAATGGAAATGCCGAAAATTTAAACCCCTCGACATGGACGCTGTAAATTGATTCAAAATTAAAATTTAATCTACAAATTTAAAACCGATTAAATTTTATCAACACGTAATTTATGTGGGACCGAAACAACATCTTTCGCGATTTTTCAGTAAAAATAGATCAAAATTGATGAATCAACTTAATTGTGTATTAAAATAAGATCTTTTTTTTTTCTCCGGTCTATTCTTTCCCCATTAAATTGACTCACGAAATTGTAACACCCCGAAAATTTGCAAGTCAGTTAAACCCATAAGATATTTTTTTTAATACTTTTAAAATTTAAATCAATCTTTCTATCAAAATCCCAAAATTTATTCCAACTCATTTGTCATATATTTACGATATGTATATGAGAGAGTTATTTTAATATTTCTCTTAAAAAAATATCCTAACTTTTCTCCCTGATAAGTTGAAGAACCGTGATCCTAGCATTTAATATTTTAACATATAATATTATAATCAACGATTTCAAAGTAAACGCACAAGCCTTGATTTCAAAATAAATATCTTTTGTTTGTAGAAAAATAATTTCAAAACCATGCATCCACTACAAAGAAAAATCTTTAAACCCATTAATAACATCGAAAACTAATAATTTGTTTTAATTGGGACTTTTTTGAAATTTATAAGATAATAGTTTTTTTGAGATCCGTAAAATATTGGTCCCGAAAAAATAAATTAATAATTATTAAAAATAATTCATATACATATATATGATGCATTGAATATTTTAAGAACATAGTAAAATAAGAATATAAGAACTTCAAATCTATTTTGAATTCCTTTTAGATGAAATTGTCCTAACAAGATTTGGATAAATATATAGTCTCCCCATGATACAAATGTTAGTCCAATGAACCATATTTTTTGTATTTTTCAAAACCAATTAATTTAAACAAGTCATTCCAACTTTAATATTTTCATGGAATTCTACTATACATTTGTATTTTAAACTTAATTTTCATCAATAACTTTTATATATTTAAAGTTATTCAAAGAATTTGGAACTTTGAAGGTCTTGATTTCAAAATAAAATTAATAAATTTTAATTTATCGATATAATAATATTTTTAAAATTAATAAAATTTCAAAATTATTAATTTATAGAGGTTTTACTGTATTTAGTTTTCAAATTCAATCGTGATATCCGTCCTCCTCCTTATTATTACTAGTATTCTGCCGTCGGTGCTTTGCACGGGCAAGTTTTATATATTTACTTAAGACATAAAGTTTGTTTTTTGTTTTTCACAAATAGATATATAATCTATTACAATGAGTTTCTTCTACCACATAACACATTTTTTTTTCTTTTTATCGACCGGAACCACAACAACACCTTCTCCAATCCAAGCATGAAGACAAGAGAGGTCAACACTCGCTCGCTTTTAGCATTTTCAAACATGGTCGATACTCCACACTAAAGTTTAATCCACATTCTTCAAGATCTCGAGCTTACGGACAACAACACCTTCTCCAATCCAAGCGTGAGGACAAGGGGAGGTCAACACTTGCTCGCTTTCAACATTTTCGACCACTCGCTCGCTTTCAGCATTTTCGAACATGATCGATAATCCACACTAAAGTTTAATCCACATTCTTCAAGATCTCGAGCTTAGGGACCCATAGAGGGCGGAGAACCCCATAAAGGGTGGAAAATCCCTATTAAATCCCAATAAAAGGGGGAAGCATGTCTCGAACTCAGGACCTATTAGTCTTGGTAATGGTGCTCTAACCATTTGACCTAAGCCACTTTAACATGACATAAAGTTTGTTACTCTTTCTTATATCCCTTATTTCCCTAATTAATCGTAATTCACTTGAAATATTAAAATTGTCTATGAACTCATCGAATGAGCAATTGAGATGAATGAGCTATTATGCAAAACTATAAAGAACAAATAAAACCAATCATTAACCAATTTCAAGATATTCTACTTCAATTATTTAATACTAATACCCTTGTTTATCAGCTGATAAGACCTTTTTTTTTTTTTTAAAGGGTACTAATTTGATCCAATTAAAATAATGTAAATAACTACATAAACTCTAATCAACCTTTGGATTTTCAGTTAAAGCATAAAATTAATTGTTAACTACATTATGTCTCTACCAAAAAATTTAAATATACTCTCAAAAGAATCAAAAAAAGAATTAAAAATCTTCCTTCTAAACCCCCAAAACAATATATGAAACCATGAAAAAAATTTAATACACTTTCAGAAGAAACTATGAAAATTTTAAAATCTCCCTTGCTCAAAACTTCATCCAAACCCTTTTCAGAGACCAAAAACAGGTGAAAGAGAAGAAAAATCGTACTTGAATGGAAATTTAAAAAAAATCATCGACAATAAACAGGTAAAGCAAAAAAGAAAAAATAAAGATGAGAACAGTATATGAATTCCTAGTATATCATGCAACTCTAATATTATATAAGCAATATTCAGTTTCAATAAGAATTAAAAGCGATAGAAGATCAACCAGGACAAAAATACTCATTGATGTCTATACATAAATTTTGGTACTCAAAATTAATAAAATCCTACTTAAAATGAAATTTAACTTTTAAGGCATACATGTGGCTAGCATGATTAGAGGGGGTGTTGCTGCCGCAATTTACATTGATTTCATAACAGAAATCTTGGACACGAAATATTAAAGTACATTAACTGATTTAAACCAACCCCTAAAAAAATAATTTAAATCAAGAATACAGAGCATATTTATCACCTCATATATTTTAAATCTCGTTACCTTCCATTGTCTCAAAACAAATATAAGTGACACAGTAAAATTCCTAGCAATTTTAACTATCGATATGTAAATGATTACAATATTAGATTGTATACCAAAAATAATAAACAAACCAAAGAACCAAAAAAGGAAAGACAAAAGAGAACCTGAGAATGAACCTTCAAAACACCACCGACTGTCTGGGGCATAAGCAATTTAACTACAGATATGTCAAATGATAATGAGTGTCAGATTGTAAAAAGCATAAACAAACCAAAGAAACAAAAAAAGGGAAATCAAAAGAAAACTTCTGAACGAACCTTCTAAACACCACATATTGTCTATGTGAGTGCAGAACTCAAAGTTTGTTGAAGAATATATAATTTAGGATTTTATATTTTTTTTGACAAAAGGAATTTAGGATATTTTGACTAAGTGAAATCGGAAAATTCAGAATGAATAATAGAGAAGCTTATATTTGTCCATCTTTAAACTTGAAAGACAATACATCAATATAATATGCTAATCCACCTTTCTATACTTAATGGAACAGTTAGATGTGGCAATTACAACTTCTTCACCTCCTGCCCTAACATATTTCATTATGACATTTTTTTCTTGGAACACCTACCAGAAGTGTCATTCATGATGACTGATGCATCCAAATAAATTCAGATAAAGTTTAACTTGAAAAACATTACCTGAGCAGGGGGCAATCTTTAAAAAAAAAAAGAAAAAAAAATTTCTAGTCAATAACATCAAATCTATAGCTAAATCCGTTATTTGCCTGCACTTAAAGGGACACGTTAGATGAGGTGGTCAATTATCCCTCATAAAACTTGAGATAAATTCACAACATTTAAGTAGATTATTTAAATGAAAGAACAAATACTTGCAAATGTGTTTGGTAGTCATAATGTACATCCGGTTGATAACAAACATTGTAAAATATTGAATTAGCGCACAAACACTTATGATGGCAAGCAAAATACATGTTTAATTTTCATTTCCTCTTCAGACATATATTTTTCTTGGCAATCCATTATCATTTACAATCCACATTTCTTCTTTTTGTTCCTCAAATTATTATCCGTCTCATCGTGAAACCGCCTCACACAAGTGTGCCTCTACAATTATTTATCACTGACATAAAAGTTCATGAACTGATTATCTGGAATGATTTATAAATTAGCTAAACACAACATACAGTTTTCGTGCTATATATGTACAGTCTGATTGAATATTAAACAAATTAGTTGGTGGTAAGAGTAGAAGCCAACCTCGGATTCTCCACTACATTAACTGGAAAACCAGAAATCTCAATCAATGACACAATCATCATGAAATAAAAATGAAATCGTTATTGTGAGTGTGAAGATATTGAGAGACATATATTCTCAAAGGAGAAAGGATTAAGAATAATTTAGCATTAAGAAATTTTGCAAGTATACATAACAAACTTGAAAAGAAAAGGCATACCTGCAGCAATGTTGAAAGATTTTCGACAGCAGCAGTAATAGGTAAGGTAATAAAGTACATTTGTTTTATGCGTTAGGAATAACTCTTTTAGGGGAGAGACAGTTTGGCAGGTGGCGGAAACGCTTTGTTCCAAATTGACAAGTGAATAAGATAAGAGATTCATCATAAATCTACCACTTTCAGCAACATGGTAACCGGCGGAAGAGGAGGAGTCTGAAATAATTAAAATTTATGAAAGAGGTAGAGCGGCACTGGCACTGAAATTGTTTGATTTGTTTCAGGCTCTTTGATTACACTTGACAAGATTATAGAGAGAGCCATTTGTCAAAAGCTGATGAAGTAGGATTATGCCACATGTCATGTAAATAGAGTGCCACTTGTCGAAACCTTAAGAAGTGCATTCTCCAGATTATTATTAATTTATTTAATAGATATATTTTATAAAATATTGTTTCCAAATTTTATCTCTATCTACAAAAATCAAATCTCAAGATTTTTCATGAAACATTTAAATCCCAATTCCATAAGAAATATATTTTCATCCCTATAAATAAAAGTCTCTTCTTTTGAAATAAAAACACGTAGAAAAATATTATTTTATATTTTTCACAACTCATGAATTTTTCGCAACAAGGATTAAAGTTATTTCATTGCATCCCGTGTAAGTTTTATATTTTATTATTACTTGCTACATCTTACAGCCTATATTATTAAGGTTGGTTTATCCAACAAGTCTATGATTAACCTAGTCAACAAGTCTATTAAGGTTGGTATATCCAACAAGCCTATGGTTGACCTAGTCGACAAGCCTATGTTTTTAAGGTTGGTATATCCAACAACCTATGATTGACCTTGCCAACAAGCTTATTAAATTGTATGCATGTTTGTGAGTTTATAATCTTATTTACATGTTCTGTTTGGCTGTGACAAAGTGAGAGAATCTCACTGAATTAGTGGTTTTACTCATACCATACATTTAATATTTTTCAAACTAAGACAAAGTGAGGGAATCTCACTGAGCTAGTGGTTTTGCTCATACCATACATTTAACATTTTTCAGATTAAGAAGGAGTGCTGTGGAGGGATGGTGGATGCATCTTGAGAAAAAAATATTTTCATGTTAATTAGCATTTCAATTTAAATTGTTAAATTTTGGTCACATCTCTTAGACAAATTTTGAGTGCAAATTTATTTATTTACTTTCCGCTGTAATTTTTATTAAATTTATGCATAAAAAACAATGAAAAATCGGGATCGGGATGTGACATAGTGATATCAGAGTAGGTATACGTTCTTGTAGACTTATTAAAATAAAAATTCTTACCTTTTGTGTTAAGAAAAATATTTTTGCAAAAGAATTTAAATCATGCATTATTCAGTATATATATAAAAAAAAAGAAAATCTCTTACTTTTTTTAGTCAAGGAAAATATTTTTGGTCAAAGAATTTTAGATCATACATTATTGAGTATATGTTACGGCATCCACCATCGCCCACTGCTACAACTCCTATAAGGTATGACATGAAATTTCATATGTCATTTTGCATTGATCATGGAAAAGATGATCACATGATATATGGTACATGCATCACATACTATTGTTCAAGTTTCAAGTTGCATTGATCATGAAAACGATAATTACATGATATATGGTACATGCATTACATGCTACAGTTCACAAGTTTCAAGTTCAAAGTTTTATTTTCATCAAGTGAATTCACAACATGACTAGTTCAAATTGCATTGCACGTGTACAAAAATCTATCAATTACAATTCATTTTCGAGGACGAAAATATTTTTAAGGGGTAGGATTACCCCAAAAATTTACAAGTCAGTTATATTTAAAAAAAAACCTTCAATAAGATTTTTTTTTTCAATACTTTTAAAATTCAAACCTATCTTTCTATCAAAATCCCAAAATTTATTCCAACCCATTTGTCATATATTTACTATATGTATATAAGAGAGTTATTTTAATATTTCTCTCAAAAAAATATCCTAACTCTTCTGCCTGATAAGTTGAAGAACCGTAATCCTAACATTTAATATTTTAACATAAAATCAATGATTTCAAAGTAAAGGCACAAGCCTTGATTTCAAAATAAATACCTTTTGTTTGTAGAAAAATAATTTCAAAATCATGCATCTACTATTTAGTTTTCAAATTCAATCGTGAAATCCGTCCTTCTCCTCATTATTATTATTAGTTTATTTAATAGATATATTTTATAAAATATTGTTTTCAAATTTTATCTCTATCTAAAAAAAACAAATCTCAAGATTTTTCATGAAATATTTAAATCTCAATTCCATAAAAAATATATTTTTATCCCTATAAATAAAAGTCATTTTCTTTTAAAATCAAAACAAGTAGAAAAATATGAGTGGGTTTCATGTGCACCCGGGTGCACCGTGCACTAATAATGCATTTTAGAAGCGTGCAACTATACAAAACAGAAACATGCAACTATTTCAAACAGAATCATGCAACTATGCTCCCATATTAACAGTTGCACTTTTATGTGTAAATAAGTCACATTTTTCAGCATAACAAGTTGCAAGCTTCTAAAATGCACTAAGAGTGCACGGTGCACCCGGATGCATACATGACCTAGTCGAAAAATATTATTTCATATTTTTCACAACTCATGAATTTTTCGCAACAATGATTAAAGTTATTTCATTGCATCCCGTGCGTCCACAATATTAATTCGAGGTTGAGTTTTTACTTGTTTTGTCACTTTTGGATATTCATGAAAGTTTTTTTTTTGAAAGGTAATCAATTACAATAGTTTCCTAACATAATCAATTACAATAGCTTCTTCTACCACCGGGCATGTGGCAACATCATTTCATCTCGCTGTAGACCAGAACCTCAACCGCAACCGGAACCGCAATCGCAACCACCACATGAGGGAATAAATTTTCCATCTCCGTGTCTCGAACCTAAGACCTCTGGTCTCAGGTGGTGGAACTCTAACCACTTGAGCTATCCACGCTTGACTGTAAGTTTTATTATTACTTGCTACATCTTACAACCTATATTATTATGGTTGGTTTATCCAACAAGCCTATGGTTGACCTAGTCAACAAGTCATGTTATTAAGGTTGGTTTATCCAACAAGCCTATGATTGACCTAGTTGACAAGCCTATGTTATTAAGGTTGATATATCCAACAACCTATGGTTGACCTTGCCAACAAGCTTATGAAGTTGTATGCATTTGTGAGTTTATAATCTTATTTACATGTTATTTTTGACTATGACAAAGTGAGGAATCTCACTGAGCTAGTGATTTTGCTCATACCATACATTTAATATTTTTCAGATTAAGAAGGAGTGTGGTGGAGGGATGATGGATGCATCTTGAGAAAAAAATATTTGCATGTTGATTAGCATTTCAATTTAAATTGTATTTTAAATTTTTGACAATTTAAATTTTGATCACATCTCTTAGACAAATTTTGAAAGTGAAAATTTATTTATTTACTTTCCACTGCAATTTTATTAAATTTATGCATAAAAAGCCTATGAAAAATTTGGGATGTGACATAAATACATTACGCAAAACAAGGAAAAAAAGAATATTTCAAGTAAAAACCAATATTTCAAAGATAATAAGTAAAAAGTTTCAAAACTTTATGAAATAATAATTTTCATAAAGGTGAAATATAAGTATTATTTTCATTAAAGTTTTAAAAGGATATTTTTCTTAACCAAAAAGATTAATTCGTCATCTCATGAAGAAATACATTCCATAAAATCATGATCATATAAAAGTCTTTTTTCTCTTTCTGACTATGTATATCTAGATTTATTTGCATATATGGATGTTTTATCGGTGAAAACAATACAAATTAAAACATTGAAGATTGTTTATCTCATTTGCAAAATTTTCAACTTTTAATCACTAACCCATTTTCTAGATGTGATCTTCATCAATTACGTTTTAAAAATTTAGGTAGCTAAAAAAAGAGCACGTAGTCCTAATTTTCATAAACATTGTAGTCTCAATGGGATAAAAAAAGAAAATTAAGATAATCATAAATCTGTGCTCATAAATGTGTACACCAGAAGAGTCTGATCTCAACAATTTACTGATAAAAATAAATAAATTATTGTATGAGACTTTGTGATAAAAGATAATCTTTGAGACTAATTTAAATTAAATATATTTTACTCACTAATTCAATTTGTATTTTTTTTAGCAAGTCTAGCGCTTGACAAATACTTATATTTGTATTTAAAAAATTATATTTATTAATTTTATATAAGATATTTAAATATTTATTTGATTCGATTAACTCATCAATTCAACAATTTTTTTTTTACTTGACAAATAAAATATTATTTTATCCAGAACGCTTCATAATTTTTTGATCAATAAGATAAGAAAGTTAGAAATGAACTATAAATAGATTTGAGTTTTAATAAAAAGTAATTAACAATACATTCTTATTTTGCTAAATTGCTTCTGAAAAAAAATAAATTGCCTTAGTTATTTTTGTATCCTTAAAAAAATAAATTAATTCATGATATTAATGGGACCATTAATTTATATAGAAGCTTAGTAAAAAATTATTATTTATTATTTATCGAAATTGATAAAATTGTATCAATTCAAGACCATGGAAAGTTATTATTTTAAATAATTTATTTTTATGGGAAAAATGATCTTTTTGTCCCGTAACTTTGACCCATTTTGATTTTGATCTTACTAATTTACGGTTTTTTTTATCTTGGTCCTATAATTTTACAAAATTTAATTTTTTTGTCCTGTCAGATGTCACCAGCTATTGTAGGTGACATGACTAAAAAGTTAAATTGTTCTAAGTTACAGGACTAAAAAGTTAAATTTTTCTAAGTTAGAGGACTAAAATCAAAATCCGTAAATTATGATTTTGGTCTTGTAACTTTACAAAATTTGACTTTTTAGTCTTGTCACCTGCTATTGACCTACAATAGCAGGTGACATGACTAAAAAGTTGAATTTTGTAAAGTTACAGGACCAAGATAAAAAAATCATAAATTAGTAGGACCAAGATCAAAATGAGTTCTGTAAAAAAAAAAAATCAAAATGGGTCAAAATTATAGGAAAAAAAAAATGTACTTTCCCTATTTTTATAGAAGTTTTACTGTATTAATTTTAACTAATTAATGAATTTGATGTGACTATAATTAAATATGTATTCCTTCAAAAAAAAAAAAGGTAAAAAATATTTTACCCACTAATTGATAAATATGGACTTTTTATTATTTCACAGAGTTAAGATATTTTATAAGAGAGTCTTCAAAGACAAAGTCTTGTATACATCAGATACATCATGAAACTCAAGTGTATCTTCAAATTATGCAACCCATTTTATTAAAACATTCAATTTAATTATACTAAAATGTGCAACTTATTTTCACTAATAAAAATTACACATTTCAATATAAAATAAATTATATATTTTAAAAATATACTTAAATTTCATAATGCACCTGGTACACATGAAAACCATTTCGTCTCAAAAGCATAATCATCAATATATATATATATATATCCACTTCAATTTATTCAAGTGATAAACTATGACATCAGAGTAATGGTAGTACTAATACGACGTCGTGGTCAACAAGGCCAGGTACAGAGACATATCTCTCCTGTTTCACATAGTCCATGGACATCTTGTCTGTTAATGCTGATTCTGCATGTCTGAACAACCAAAACTGTTCAGTAAAGCAATTAATATCGTTCAATAAAAAGCAACTAATTTTTCAATGGATATAACTAATACTTTTTAGTGAAAACAACTGTTACCATTTTAAAAAATTGCAAATAAGTGTAGAGTGCACTTGTGAAGCATACGAAGACATGGTGTGTATATGACCAATATGAGTGAAAATATAGTTTTAATTTAATTTGAGAAAATATAAATTTAGGTGTAATTTAATTTGGTCAATCTGGAAATAAACTGAATATTACTTAGGTTGAGAAATGAGATATAAACAATTGTAAAATCAGATCCTGTGCATCTAACAAATTGGCTGTTCTTGGGGTGAGTCTCTTGCGCACTCACGTGCATCGTGCAATGCATAATGTATTTTTTAAATATACATCTTGCATTGAAATATACAATTTATTTACACTGAAATATGCAATTTATATTTATAAAATAGTTTGTGCGTTTAATTGTAAACAAGTTGTAATCTGATACATACACGACCTAGTCCCCGTTTTAAAATTGACGAAGTTATGTCTCAATTGTTAATTATAAAGAATAAAACTTATCAAAAAGTAAAGCAAATAATCTCGCAAAAGGTTTGAAATCATTGGCGATGGGGTCTACTTTTTCCCCAGTTAAACTCACGAAATACATTACATACAACAACGTAGTTAGGTTCTTATTTTTTATTTTCATTTTTGTTAATAATGTATTCAGATTAATTATTGGATTAATTGTGTATGGATCTGTTTTGGATATATTGAGCATATATATCGTAATGACATTTATGCTTTTCCTTTCATTTAGTATTTAATCGCTATATATATATATATATATATATATATATAGTATTTTTTTAATAAAATATTTCTTGAAAGACAACGGATATTATCCGTTGTCTATCAACATTGTGATACATATAATAGACAACGAATATTACCCGTTGTCTAATAATGTTGTGTAAGATGAAATAGACAACATATAATATTCATTGTCTTACAACGTTGTGTTAGACACAATAGACAACGGATAATATATGTTATCTATTAGCTAATGGTCCGTTTTCTGTTCATGCAATAAACAATGGAAAATAACTGTTGTCAAAGAGAAGAGATCTTTAACTACACCTTAATACATAACACACATTTTATTTAATAGACAACAGACATTGTCTGTTGTGTATTAGCATTTTTGTAGTAGTGAAGGAAAAAAAGAATATTTTCTAGTGAAACTGAAAAATAATATTTCAAAGATAAAAAGTGAAAGTTTCAAGACTTTATGAAATAATAATAACAACAGACATTGTCCGATTTGATTTTAACTTTACAATAGCTCTCTATGTTTGATATATCATCTTGTTTTTCTGGTGTTGGTTATGGTTTGTCTTTTGCAATTCCGTTTCCCGTTAGGATGGGCAGGATGCAATTTTAGGAATTTTTTATTTTAAATTTTTATTTGTTATTTTTTAATCCATGACTTATGTCCAGCGGGTTTTTTTGATTGGCTATTAAATCTCTGTCAGTATGACACGTCGTGCCCAGTCATCAACTTACCGGAAATTTCCAATTTGAAGGCGCATGTGAGTTGCGCATGACGCGAAACGACGTCGTTTCGAGTCATCGGCGAATTTTCGGGCTAAAATTCTACAATTCGAAAAAAAATTGGGACTAATTTTGTTAGTCAAACTTTTTTGGGACCATTAAAAAAAAGATGATAAGTTATGAGACCATTTTGAATTTAATCCCAAAACACCCGTAATAATGGAAAAATGAGAAACGTAAAATGAAAAAAAATAGTGATCATACAGAATTCTTAAGACATATTGGTAAACTTTATAGACAAAAACTTGTGTGAACCCGAGTTCACTGTAAACTCGATTTTTTTAGTATCACTGTTATGTACAAAAACTCTCACTGTTATGTATAAAAATTATTACTGTTATGCACAAAAACAATCACTGTTTAGAAAATGCTTTATATTTTTAAATAGTAAATGTTTTTGTGCATAATAGTAATAGTTTTTACCCATAACAGTGATAGAGTTCATGCATAGATCTGATTCATAAGAGTGCTACTCAACTTTATAAATGAGTTGATCATTAATTTATTCACTGAATTAAAATTTGAATGTCAATAGAAAAGGATAAAATTAAATACTATATATATCATTTATGCAAATATATTTTGTTAATAGTACTAGTGCAGCAAAAATTAAAGAGTCGATTTCATGTGCATCAGGTGCACCATGCACTTCATAGTGTATTTTAAAATCATTCAATACATTTATATTGAATCGTATAACTATAAATATGAATAGTTGCACGGTTCGTGATTTTAAAATACACTATAAAATACGGTGCACTTAGTGCATACAAGATTTAGTAAAAATTAAATTAAAAAAAATTTGACTCAATCATCGTATGATATTAATCAACAATATATCCAAATTATTTCTCTATTTCAATATAATCATGACCTCCACCCTGTGTGCGTGTCATCATGCAAATGCATATATGCATAACAAAAGAAGTTCGCCAAAAAATTTAAGGACAATATTCTAGAGACTTGAAAATTTAGGATAATATGCTTTAAAATATATAAATATAGGATAATTTTTTTTTAAAATATGTAAATGTAGGACAATCAATACCGAACAATCTTAAATAGGGCTTGAATGTCAATAAAATAATTGTTAAATTTATTTAAAATTCTATATATTGTTAATGCATTTACCATGTTTTCAAAAATATAAATTTAGAACAATTAAACTCAGTATTTCAATGGATTTGAGCAATTCGGACTCGATTGTCTACATTCACAAACTCGTAAAATTATTGTTCTTAAAACACAACATTCTCTAAATTATTGGCCTAAAAAAAACATTATTTCCGAAAAACATGCACCATAATTCTTTTTTTGAAAAAAAGAGTGTATATAACCAGCTTTCTCCCAACACAAAACCACACTAGATATAGTTTGAAAAAAGAAGAAGAAAAAAACATAAAACCCCCTGTCTTCTTCATCTTTAACCTTATCACCTTGTTAGCCATTGTGGAAATTTTTGTTTATCCCACATACATATCTCAAAAGCCCAAAAGTATATGAAGGTTATTTTCCAATCCCCTTCTCAAAAGCCCGAAGTTTTGTACACGTTTAGAAATTTTTGTATTTATATCTTAAATTCGCAAAATTTATCAATTTTGGCACCTTGAAATAAAATTACGCCTCCGGCCCTTGCTCAAAATTTTCGTTTTCTTGAAACGAAATAGTGAATTCATGCAACTAATCAAAATGAAAAAAACTGTTTTTATTTTTTTGAACGAAAAATGGAAAAAACTGATTTTGATTGTACTAATATTGATTCTTGCACGTACCACCTTCAAATCGATTCGATTTAATGTAATGGTGTGAAATTAATCATTTATATAGTTTTCCTATTATTCTCACCGACTTGTCAACTGCGGGGTTTGAATTAGTGGGTCAAACACTTTGGTACTATAATTGTTTTTTTACCCCGCATTTAAAAGTCCAAAATTTATAAAAGAATATGAAATTAAATAATTCATTTATATAGTTCTCTAATAATGAAAGATACGTGTTTCCTTTAGATTCTCATTCATTGATCATCACTTCAGCACTTATTCTTGAAAATTATATGCACTTTTTGTAAATTGTCTTCCAATGATCTTAAGAAAGCTTCTCATGAACGATCAATAATTGTATGTTCATTAATTAGTAATGTGGTTGTTAATAAAATAATTTAATTATAATTATCTAAATCTTTATATGAATTCATCCCACTTGAATTAATGTAAATATACATGCACGAATTTAATAAATTAATAGTATAAAGAATAGAACAAGAAACAAAAAAAGTGAACAAAATGGAGGAAAATATTGGAATTAGATTAAATATACATATCAATTTTGACCTATTCCAATTTATTTAGTCCAGTAATTAATATAATCTCAAAACATGGTACTAAAACGACGCCGTCAACAAGGCCAGGAACAAAGACATACTATATTTCCTTCACATTGTCCATTCACATTTGGTTTCTTTACCATATCTTTGCAAGTCTTAACACAAAATTCATTGTTGCAGTCACCAAACTTAGCTTGAAGTTGTTGTATACACACACCTGCTTCGGTACTCCCTGCAATATATATATATATATATACACACGTCAATATAAGTGAGTGAAAAAACATATATAGATTTAATTTGGGAAAATAATTTGATATTTAGGTTTAATTAATTTAATTTGCTCAATTTGCAAAATAAAGTCGTCAATTGACATATAAAATCAGACCCTATGCATCTCGCAAATTATAAGGGCGTTCTAAAATTATGTCTCAATTGACAATTTTAAATAAGCTTAATATAAAAATATAGCAATTCATCTACCACAAAGGTTTACTCACGAAATAAAATACGTAACGTAAGTCGAAAAAAAAATTAAAAATAAAAAGTGGAAGTTTCCAAAACTATATAAAATAACAATTTTTATAAGTGTAAAATATAAATATTATTTAATTATTTGTTTCTAAATCTCAATAAATAAATTCCATGAATTGATTGTACACAAAATTTTCTACTCTTTCCGACCATCTATAGGTCTAATGTACGTACAGAGTTATATACATATACGTACAGATGTTGTCTGTAAAATTAATTTAAATAGTAGGGATTCAAATATTAAATTTTTTTGGAATATATATGAAGATTAATTTGTCATTAAAAAAGAGAGAATATTTTGGTGATAAAATGTAGGCGAAGATTAATCGTATGAAATCCATATCCAACTTAAGAAACCAACACAAACACAAAATTTATGTACATTATAATATGGTAAAAAAAAAAAAATTATATTGATGTTGATTCTTTCAAAGAATCCACATTAATTAATGTGCTTAAAATCAAAATGGGTCAAATAATTAAAGCACATAATAATAATTAAAATAAATGAGTGAGAAATGACCTTGAAGAAGGAAGACGGCAAAGAGGAGAAACACACAAAGCGAGGCTGATTTCATATTTTGAGATTAATTGTGTGATAAATTAATTAGTAGTGCTAATAGTTTGTATGTAAAACCGTGTGTTAATTTGTTCTGTACATGGCCCTATATATACACACAAGAGTTTGAGAAATTATTTAAGGTTCGGAAATCAAATCATATCATCCAATAATTTCGGGATTTTAATTGGAACAACATATATATGCACTATTATAAGGAAAACCACAACTAATTAATTAAGTGGAAATGCTAAATTTTAAACCTTTTACAAATCCTGACGACTTTATTAATCAATTGATTTTTTAATTAGTGAATTTTTTTTTCTTCTAATTTTACAATATATACTATATATGTTATTGTCAACGATGCAAAAATCGAACTAGGCGGCCACTGAACGACCTGAATTAATGGTAAGCGTTTGGCATTGAGGGAAATAGTCGCCGCCTAAGCGGCCTAGTCCGGCAAGATGGTTTAAAATTTTATTTTTTAAAATGTTTTTGCATAGTATTTTACTTGTGAATTAAAAAATAATAATAAAAAAAAAAAGAATTCCAAAAAACAACTTATTTTGTACATGGCCCTATATATATACACAAGAGGCTTTTTTTTCCCTGCGAAATAAACAAGAATTATAAGAATGAAGGAAACAAATAAGTGAAGATTTGAAATATATGGGACAAATTAAATAATTAGTAAAGATACAACAAGAATAAGAAGCGATATTAATTTTGTGTCATCCATCATCAATCAAGGCTAATATGAGATCCTGTCATTAATTAAGGATCAAATTATCTTCATTAAATACATACATATAATTAATAACAGAATATTTTAATGAGGGAAAGCACTCGTATCGTTTAAATAATATGCATCCAAATGCATTATGCACTCATATTGCATTTTAGAACCATACAACTTGTTATATTGAAAGATGCAATATGTTACATTGAGCCATGTAACTAATAATATAGAAAAATAGTTGCACGATTTAGTGTAAATAAGTTGCATATTTTAGTATATCAAATTGCATGATTCTAAAATGCATTATGAGTGAACGGTGCGTGCAATGCATGCACATGAGACCTACTTAAAAAAAAAAGAGATTAAAATTTATTTAAGGTTCGAAAATCAAATCATATCATCCAAACTATAAGGAAAGCCACAACTAATAAAATCGGCGTTGAAACTAAGCTCATATCCGCTTCTCAAATCGGTCATCTAGGGTTTCCTTCATCTAGCTTCGCCGCTAGGGATTGCGTTGTTGATATGGTAATTATTCATTGTTTTCTTACCAATTTGGCGTTCTTGGCTTTGATTTTGTGTTTTGGGTTATGAAATTAGGATTTTTTTTTTTTTTTTTTGATGAGTTGTTTTGTGTTCTTTTTATATCTGCTTTGAGATTAGAAATTAGGATTTTAAGGATGATGGGAAGAATGGTTTGTATGACGGCGGCGGCGCGACGTTGGCGGTCGGTGGTTGCATTTGAAGGCTAATAAGTCCTCCAATTTTTTTTGCCGATAAGTGCTCCAAATTTCTTTTGTTGGATTTGCAATTTTTGCTGGATTTGGTAAAAATTAAACATGAATTTGATGTATTCTTGAAATCTAAAATTAGTTAAGGTTTTGTGTTCTTGGATTTGTGCTTCCATGTTAATGGTGTTCTTGGTTTTATGCAGAAATATTATAAGCTTTGTGAATAAGTATATTGCATTTGTGCAGAAATTGAACTGAAACGTTCAAGTTTTTTTGTTTATCTTTTTTAGGAATTTTTTGGTTCAAGATTGTTTGGAACTCTATTGATGTGTAATATGTGTTCAGAAATATTTGGTTGATTGATATCTGAGTTGACTAGGTCTTGTATGATTTAATCAAGATTTACAAGACTTCATAGTGCAAGATATTATAATCGTCTTGACTTGTTATCTTTGAAAAGTGCAACTTATTTATACTGAATCATGCAACTATTAATATGAAAAATAGTTGAACGGTCCAGTGTAAATAAATTGTACTTTTCAGTATAACAAGTCGCATGATTCTAAAATGCACTATGAGTGAACGGTGCACCTGGGTGTACATGAGATCCACACATTTGAGTTTAGTTGATCTTGTATTTGACAAGTATATTGTATTTTGTCCAGAAATTGAACTATACCTGTTTAGGTTTTTTTGTTTGCTTTTTTAGGATTTTTTGGTTCAAGATTACTTGGAACTCTATTAATATGTGTTCAAGAATATTAGTTTGATGGCAAAGTATAGTGTGAACAAGTTTTACAGTGAAACTGGTTAAGGAGTGTGACTTTTATTACTAAAGAGTGTGATTTTTTACTGTAAAGGGTGTGACGTTTTACTATAAAGAGTCTTACTCATAAAAGTGAAGAGTGTGACTATATTATATAAAGAGTATCGTAGTGATAACTGAAAGGTGTGACTTATATTACTAAAGAGTATGTCTATAAAAAAAATCAGTTTCACGGTAAACAAGTTTCACAGTATACCAACTCTAGTTTGATTGATATTAGGATTTAATTGATCTTGTGTGCAGAAATTGAACTGAACATATTCAATTTTTTTAAGGATTTTTTGGCCCGAAAATGAAAATGGAGGGCCCGAAGCTAAAAGGAACTCGAAAAGGCAAGAACGATGAGGCCCGAAAAAGTGGGGACCGACAAGCGAATGGCCCGAAAAAAGCGAGACCCAAAAAGGACTCAAAAAATAGGAAGAGGTTGTAGGGGGAGAAATGTGATTCAAAATATTTATGGGATTCAAACTATGGGAAATGAGTTATTTGTACCTACCACCTTCAAGTCGATTCGATCTTATAGAATGGTGTGAAATGAATTATTTATATAGTTTTCTATTATTTTCTCTTATTTGTCGGGGTTTAAACCAATGGGTGTGAGCCAAAGACTTTAATATTAAAAAATAATTTTATTTTATTTAAAAATTCTAACTTATAATTTTTTTTATAAGTGTGAAATTAATTAATTCATTTATTAATGGTACGTGTTTCTTTTAGATTCTCATTCATTGATCACCACTTTATCACTTTTATCACTTTTTGTATATTGTCTTTCAATGATCTTAAGAAAGCTTCTCATGAACGGATAAGCTGTTCATTAATTAGTATTATGTTTTGTGATGAAAATAAATTAATTCTGATTATCTAAATCTTTATATGAGTTCATCCCACTTGAATTGTACATATACATGTACGAATATTATGATATAAAGACTTTCATCCTCTCCTCTATCCACCAAAAATGTGTCCCGAGTGCTGAAACAAGTTTTACGGTTTTATGGACAATTTTTTTTTTATCTTTATCGTTCAACAATCACTTAATTACTCAAATTATTATTATACTTTACTCACAATCAATTATGTTATTCATAAATAGTTTTAATCTACGTTTTCGTATGACATATTTCAACCTTCTGAGCACACTTTTCGTGGGAGGGAGTATTATTTTACATATCCGTTGCTTTTCAGAAATAAAAACCATCGATCATAGATCTCATGAACAGAACAAATGGATGAATTACAATATTGGAAATAGATTAAATATACTTCCACTCATATCAATTTTTACCTAGTCCAATTTATTTATTTATTCTAGTAATATAATCTCAAAACATGCATGGTACTAATACGACGTCGTCAACAAGGCCACATACAAAGACATGTTTTAGTTCCTTCACATTGTCCATTCACATTTGGTTTCTTTACAGTCTCTTTGCAAGTCTTAGCACAAAATTCATTGTTACAGTCACCAAACTTTGCTTCAAGTTTTTGTATACACACTGCTTCAGTGCTCCCAGAAATATATGTATATGCCAATATGAGTGAGTGGAAAACATACGTATTGAAAAGAAAAGCGTGAACAAATTAATGGGACGGATAGAGTATTAAATAATAATTTTTATAAGTGTAAAATATAAGTATTAATTAATTATTTATTTCTCAATCTCAATAAATAATTAATTTCATGAATTGATCGTAAAGTTTTGTACTCTTTCCGACCATATCTATAGGTCTAATATAAATATTTATATGCATATATGGACAAATATTTTGCCTGTAAAATTAATTTAAATAGTAGGGGTTCAAATATTAATTTTTTTTGGAATATATATGAATTAAGATTAATTTGTCACTAAAAAAAAAGAGAATATCTTGGTAATAAAATGTAGGCAATCATTAATAATATGAAATCTTTATCCAATTTAAGAAACCAACACCAACACAAAATATATTTACATTATAATATGGTAACAAAAATGCTGATTCTTACAAAGAATCCACATCAATTGTGCTTAATCAAAATGACTCAAATAATTAAAGCACATAATAATAATTAAAATAAATGAGTGAGAGATGACCTTGAAGAAGGAAGATGGCAAAGAGGAGCCACACATAAAGCGAGGCTGATTTCATATTTTGAGATTAATTGTGTGATATAAATTAATTTGTTTTGTACATGGCCCTGGCTATATATACACAAGAGTTTGAGAAATAAAAGGATACAAAAATCTTGAGAATCCTTAATTACTAAACAAGAATCCTAAGAATGAAGGAAATTAACAAATAAATGAAGATGCAAAGAATCCAATGAAACAAAATAATTAGTAAAGATTAATTTTGTTATGAGATCCTGCCATTAATTAAGAGATTGAAGATTATTTAAAGTTCGGAAAACCAATTATATAACTAATTAAGTGGAAATGCTGAAAATTTAAATCTCTTACAAATCCCAACTTTATTAATCAATTGATTTTTTTTAATTAATGATTTTTTCCCAATTTTACAATATATAATATATATATATATATATTATTATTATCAATGATGCAAAAATCAAACTAGGCAGCCACTGAACGACCTGAATTCATAATAATCGACCGCGTTACGCATTCTGGGAAATAATCATCATCTAGACAGCCGAGTCCGGCAAGGTGGTTAAATTTTTTTTTTTTTAATGTTTTTGCGTAGTGTTTTACTTGTGAATTGAAAGAAGAAGAAAAACCCTTAATCCAAAAAAAAAAAACTCATTGTTTATTTGCCATTTCATTTTTATTAATTTGTAGTTTATATATGTTGATGTTGCATGTTAAATAGTTTATTTATGCATTTATTTATACTTAAAAAATGTAAGCCCTATTTAGATTGTTAGACAAAGTCTCATGTGCAACTGATGCACGGATCTTAGCCGAGAAAAAAAGTTTTTTGGTCCCATAACTTTCCTGTAATCTGTTTTTGGTCCCAAAATATTTAACTATCCAATTTTGGTCCTATAACTATTGTGTTTGTCCAATTTTTTGTCACATTTTCACCGGAAAAACAAAAACTACGTCATTTTCGTTCAAAAATTGGGGATCTCCGATCGCGCGTGTGTCCAAATTGTTGTTTGTCCAATTTTGATCCCATAACTATTGCGTTTGTCCAATTTTGATCCCATATTTATTTAATTAATTTATTATTTGAATTACCTAGGAGTATAATAAAATGGAGTAAAAAAATGAAAAAAATAAAAAGTAAAGAGTCAGTGTCCACGTCACACTCGCGATCGGAGATCCCCAATAAAAAATAAATTTTTTTATTTAAATTTATTGTTTTAATTACCTAGGTGTATAATAAAATGGAGTAAAAATATGAAAAAAAAAATAAAAAATAAACAGTCAGCGTCCACGTCACACGCGCAATCTAAGATCCCCAATAAAAAATAAAATTTTTTATTTAAATTTATTATTTGAATTACCTAGGTGTATAATAAAATGGAGTAAAAAAAATGAAAAAAATAAAAAATAAACAGTCAGCGTCCACGTCACACGCGCGATCGGAGATCCCCAGTTTTTGAACAAAAACGAAGTTGTTTTTTATTTTTTCGGCGAAAATGGGACCAAAATTGGACAAACGCAATAGTTATGGGACCAAAATTAGACAAACGCAATAGTTGTGGGACCAAAATTGGACAAACGATAATTTGGACACACGTGCGATCGGAGATCCCCAATTTTTGAACGAAAACGACGTCGTTTTTGTTTTTTCGGCAAAAATGGGACCAAAATTGGACAAACGCAATATTTATGGGACCAAAATTGGATAGTTAAATATTTTGGGACCAAAAATGGATTACAGGTAAGTTATGGAACCAAATAACTTTTTTTCTCGATCTTAGCCCAACCCTACCCATGTATCCACAGAACATGTCTAATATATTCAATGGGTTACGTATTTTTTTTAAATGAGTCATTCAATTGAATGAGTGCACGGTGCACTTGGGTGCACAAGAGACCCACTCAGATTGTTATATAGCATCAAATATGTTTTTGACTATAAATATTGGCGGGTGATAGGTAGCAAAATGTGCATGTTTTTAATATGATAGAGTACAATTTATTGGGCTCGTTTATGTTATATTACTTATGTGTGATTTGATCGAACAATTCCGCACTTGATCGTTTTGTGTGTTTTTAAGTGTCTTTAAGTGATTTTTGGCGGAAGAATTATTGGGCCAATTGTGTGATAAAAGCCCACACTGTCCGACCCAGTGCAGGCCCATGTTCTAGAAGTTGTGAGAAAGAGTCCAGCGTGTAATCAGTAGATATGGAAGGGATTTGTTCCAAGTTGGTTGATTTCAAGGAGATTTGGTCAAGATATTTTTGGGAAGATCTGATTGGATAATTATGGAGGAGATATAAAGCTAATTCAGCCGACTTGATTAAAGGAAGAAAAGAAGTGGGTCACGCCCAAGATTTAATATTAGGAGCCCTTAATTGGGAGACATATCATATTGGAGAAAAATGAAGGCAGGAGGGTGAGACAAAAAGAGGGCAGAAGGCTCGAAGGTTGAAGGAAGAAGTCTGCTTGAGTTTGTGTTTATTTTTAATTGTTTTCTGAATTAAAATTTGCGTACGGTTAATTATGCCTATGAGAGACTAAACTCTTTTATCCCAACTCCGGGAATTTCTGAACCCATGTTTAATGTGATTATTTCATTCGAGACGATTACGATATTCGTTTTGGGATTGTTTAATTTATCTGGTTTAAATTCTTGCGTATTGGAATTAATTGATTTAGATTGATCACCTAGGTTAATTTTTTGATATGCCTGTTAAGTCTAAGCATGTAATCCGTGTAATTGTTATATGTGGAGACTCTTGGTAACAACTAGTGGATTCACTAGGGTGAATTAAATCAGGTTCTTACGGGTCGCGCTAAGTGTACTTGGGAATTTGTTTGCTCTCTATCCTAGGGATTAATGCTTTTAACTGAGTTAAATCTATGGGCTAACCAAGACTGCTTAGTTAAAAAGGTTTTCTTGAAGGGGTGTCTTTTCATTTAAATAAACTTAAGGGATAGGACCGGGAAATCGAAACGTTTTGATTCCTGGGGGGCATTAATCTTAAAAACGAATAAAGTAAAGGTTGAGGTTAAAGTAGTCGTGTTAACATGGGGGATGAATGAACCGAGAGTTGGGGTATTTATTTCTCATTGGTTTCGTCCATTAAATTTTTAGTGTTATTGTTTTTAATTGTTGATCTTATTTGTTAGCTACTGTTTTATTTTTCTTTTAGTTATAAAAATCCGAACCAAACCCCCCCCCCTTTGTGTCTTGTCTCATTAATTCATCAATTGGTATAATTACAATACTCCGTGCTCCCTGTGGATCGATCACGTACTTATCGCTTCTACAAGTTAGTAGGATAGTCCGGGTTATTATTAATTATTTTTGTCGCATCTCGACAGTGCGGTCAGCGGGATATATATAGCGGGCAAAAAAAAAAAATTGGTCTGATCAATCATCCCTTATGCGTTAGACGGTTAAAATTCGTCCGATTAATGACTTCCAACTTCTGCATCCTTAATTATTAATATGAGTTTGTGATTTAAGGTCAATTTTTGGCACGGCAAAGCCACGAAAGCAAAGACACCCAAAATAGGGATTTGTAATTGACTTCGCCTTCTAATTACTAAAGTTGGCATTCCATTAATTAAATAGATCGTAGTTGGAAAGAGCAAATGACCAAAATTCAACATTGTGTAATATGAGATTTTACATCATCTACGTACATTAACAATATATTATAAAGATGTTTCATTATTGTGTAATATGAGATCTAAAGTACAATATAATTAATTGCAAGGCCACCTGCAATCACAATTTTTATTATCTACACATGTGGCCCCAGCCTTATCTCCATTTATAAGTTTGCAAATGTCATCACACTCTTTAGGGATGCACCCCCTAACCATGATTAGTGTACTCTGACAAGTTTTTGCCATAGCAACTTCACTCCCTGAAATTACAATAGTGACCAATATGAGTAAAAATAATCAGTGTTATTATAACATCGGCGGTTCAACCATTTAAATGACCCTTATCAATTTTTCAAAAATATTCTTATACTACATTAAAAATAAAATAATTGTGCAGTTACAAAATTCAAAATTATAATTTATAAGTTTATTATTAAAATAAACACAATAGAATCATAGACAACACAACATAAAATAATTTAAAATAAGGAAGATAGCGATAAGATTAAGCTTTTAAATTTTAATAAAAAATTTTAAAAAAAAATCAGTTCAACCGATTTTATCGATTTTCAGTTTTGACCGGGTTTTTTCGATTCAATTGTAAAAGCAATTTTTTAGGGTAATCAAACCGGTTCCATGGTCGGTTCCCGATTCTGAAAATAATAATTATTCTTTTGGGGAAAAAAATCCAAAAATTCATGTGACATCGATATAGGTTGAATTTTGGTCGATTTGTAGAATAGCATTTACATGACATCGAAAACAAATATACTGAAATATAAACAATTTTAAATTTCAGATCGAGTAGGCAATTATTTTTCTATGCATCGATCTCATATAATTATATAACCAGTGCTTACACCAACAATATTTTTTAAAACTACTTAAAATAGCAAATAATCTCGAGAAAGGTTTGAATTCCGTAAAAGTTGAATATATTCTCTTCACATAAATGTGAGACCGCCTCATAAAAAATATATAACTATTTTTTAAGTTTAAAGTATAATAGTTAAAAAACAAAGGTCACACTTTCTGAAATAATATAAACATAATAATAGGAAAACATACCAAATTTTTTTTTTATAGTAAATGAGATAGATTACCTTGAATAAGGAAGAGGGCAAAGAGGAGAGACAAATAAACTGAGATTAGTTTCATGCTTTCAAATTAGTGTCCTTAATTTTTTACAGTCACAATGCTCTTTGCCCTTTGGAGTGAGGATAAATTAAGCATAATTTATAGTGAGTCAATATTGCTACAAAATATATTAAATGTAATATAGAAAATCCTTGGAGATATTACACTCACCATATTTACGCATGCCAATTTTAGCAAATAATTAATTAATTGCACATATACTTTCCCTTCTTACCATCACAAAAGAGGGTAAAATTGGGAGAAAGGTTAAAAAAAGGACCAAAACATCATTCAATTATGTTAAAAATGTGACAGCTAAAAACTTTAATTTACAAACAAATTCTGTAATTGGTGAAGGTAAGACAAAATTGAGTGGTTCATGGTTCATTCGACCCAAGTGGTTCATGGTTCACCCGACCCGAATACGTCATAATTTAGTGTTTAGGGTGTAGATGGTTGATTTAGGACAATTTTATAGATTTTCATACATGAAAATTTTCACACTTGAACTACTCTTATTTTTAAAGGGAAGGAGTATAATATTGTATCAACAATCTTGGAGATATTACACCAATATGCTTGCCAATTTTAACACAATATATTAATTGCACATGCATATATCCTTATAATATAAAGGAGATTTTTTAAAAACAATATTGAATACAAATTATATAAATGCAAGCTTCAGCAAATTCATTCTAAATAAAAATAGAGGAGTAAATGTGATTTATTTTGTAAAAGTGTAAGTAATATACCATGAGACTAATGTTTTAAATTTGTAAATGTAGGATAATTGAACTCAAATAAGCCCAAATCGGACTGAAATGTCACATGAGTTGCAAAATCGTCCTAAATTTATAAATTTTGTAAACATAATGTTTTTACATTCACAAGTCCGTAATTTAAAATGTAGGACATTTTAACCCGATTTGTGTTTATTCGGATTTGATTGTCCTATATTTATAGATTTTAAAACATATTGTCCAATATTTATAAAGTTTAAAATATATTATATTGTCCTACATTTCTAAACTCATAAAATTATTATTCTTAAAATACAATCCCTAAATTACGGGCCTAAATATATAATTTTCCCTTGATACCACCGTTATAGAGGTGTAATTGATTTCACTAAGTAATTAAGTAGATATATACATTTACATATGTTGTATATAAAGAGCTTTATCTATTATTTGGTCAAATATTACATTTTAACATAATGTACGTAGCATATATTGCCTATCACTATTACATACACATATTGCTTGTAAGGAACTTTATCCATTATTAGGTCAAACTTTTTTTTTTCATGTGATTTAGCGTATATAATGGAATAAATTGGTTCAGCTATTTTTAGTGTTGTAACTGGCACGACATGTAACCTCGCGTAGTACGCGAAATTCAAAATAATATTTTTATTATTAATTTTAAATTAAATATTTTAAATATATAATTAATTCATGGTCAAATAATTAAACTTAGCACATACTTTTAATTTTTAATCAATTTTAACACATATTAAAAAAAAAAATTAAATTTGGCACATACTTTCACTTAATACTTAAAAACATCACGAGTCACCATTTTTGGCATGATTCGTCTGATGTGGTCGTCGGAGTTAACTTGTCTTGCTGATGTGTAAATATTAAAATAAAAAAATATCACCACTTAAAATTAGAAAATAGTGACCCGTGATGTTTTTATAATCTGCGTTTTTTAATCTCAGGTGGTGATATATTTTAAAAGTTCCGGGTCAACAAGACAGGTGGATTCCGACAACCATATCATAAAGATTTTGTTGAAAATGGTGAATCGGGATGTGTTTAAGTATTAAGTGAAAGTATGTACTAAATTTGTATAAAAAAAAAAATATGTGCTGAAATTGATGAAAAACCAAAAGTATGAGCTAGATTTAATCATTTGGCATTAATTCAATTACATGTATACTTTTGTCACAAACGGTGTTCTGGGAGAACTCGTGGGACATATATTTTTTAGGCTAAATAATCAAATCTAGCACATACTTTTGGTTTTTCATCAATTTTAGCACATATTTTTTCTCTCTTCAAATTTAGCACATACTTTCACTTAATATATAAAAAACATCACAAATCATTTTTTAAATAAAATTAAATGCGATGTGGTCATTGGAGTTCACTTGTCTTGCTAACGTGTAAATATTAAAATAAAAAAATAAAAAATATCACAACATAAAATTAAAAAACAGTGACCCGAGATGTTTTTATATCTCACGTTTTCTAATTTTAGGTGGTGATATTTTTATTTTTTTATATTTTAATATTTAAACGTCAACAAGACAGGTGACCTCCGACGACCACATCAGACGAACCTTGTTGAAAATGGTGACCCGAGATGTTTTTAAGTACTAACTTAAAATATGTGCTAAATTTGGAGAGTGAAAAATATATGCTAAAATTGATGAAAAATTAAAAGTATTGGCTAAATTTGATTATTTGGCCTATTTTATACCTTCTACCTAGTTATCCAATAATAGGTATCAACTTTTTTCCTTTTAATTATTTGATGAATTTTAATATATCACATTAAATGATCAAGTTAATATAAAAATTTGTCACGTAACCTAAATCGTGCCCAATTGTAATAGTGTATATATTTTATTTTTTTCAATTTAATCCTTTTGGATCAAAATTAAATCAAATTATGAACCAAAATTGAGGAAAAAAAAATGCAAAAGCATATCTGATTAAAATTAGTCACAAAAAATAGAAATTGACAACAAGAGGATCAAAACTAAAAAAAGAAAAAAAGAGAGTAAAACACATATCAGACTAAAACTAGTCATAAAGAAGGAGCAAAATTGACACCAAAATAACCAAAAAAAAAAAGTTACAGGACAAACTGAAAAATCCAAAACATACAGAACTACAATTGAACACGGCCTTAGTTACATGAATCGTCCTCAGCGGCGCCACCTTCATCTCCGCAGCCAAGCCCAAAAATTGCACAGATCTGTAACGAAATGAAGGGAATATCTAAAAAAATCACACAAAAATCGCACAGATCTAGAAAAAATCGAAACAAAAATCACAAAGATCTGTAGAAGTCACGTTTGCGACTACTAACCTCCACTCGCCATCACCGTTGTTAGATCCGCCACCTTTGACTACTCCTCCGACGCCGCACAGATCTGTAAAAGTCACGGCTGTCTAGTTTTTGGTTTTAGATTGCATATCTGACCTCCATAATGAAGCGACGGTCATGCATGAAAAAAAAATGTTGGGAGGCGGCGAAGAGATGGAGAGAGAGAGAGATTTGTTTTGTATGCGTTTGTGAGTAATCGGTAAAATAAAATGAGGGGGGAAGATATAGGGGCATTGTGGGTATTCTATATGGAATTTTGGACCTATGAGTATTTTTAAAAATATCTTGGACCTCTTAGCACTATTATGGCCCTTTTAGACTTTTGTATGTTTGTTTATAGTTTTGAGGGGATTTGAAATCATGTAGAGAGAATTTTGAAGGATTTTGTATAAAATAAAAAGTGTATTTGTATTTTGTATATGTTTGGGAGTGTGGATTTTATAGAATTTGATAAAGTAAGATTTTAAAAAAGTAGATGATAGAAATAATATTATATATTATAAAAAGTAATATATAAATGATTGAATATTTATGTAAAGATTGATTTGTTTGTATTGAAAATTGTGTATTGTTTTTGGAGTAAATATTATATATATATATATGATAAAGTAAAAAAGTAGGAGAGAGAATATTAGTTTGAATAGATAATAATAATTGAAAAGTGTGTGATAGATGATTGATAGTGTATTGTAAATTGTGTTAGAAAAAGGTAAAATATGTGTATTATAGGTATTATAGAGTAGAATTTTAAAGGATTTAAAATCTTTTACCGAAATCCTGATAAACAAACAAGGATTTGAGATTTGAAATCCTAAATACAACTTCCCAAACCAAAAACAAACATAAGTCTTTATTTCAATTCTTTTTGGGTTTCGCCTTCAAGCTTTTAATCCTTGAACGTCCTTCATTCTATTTTCTTGTTTAAATGGGGATGAAAGTGAATCTAACGAAACAAAAAAACAAACATAAATCACACTAAAAACAACAAAAAATGCAAAATTATTTGGACCCAATCCGAATCAAACCCAAAATAGTAGAAAAGGTGAGAGAGATGGAAGGAATTAGGTGGCGTGTGGATATAATGAGTAATAATTAGTCTGAATTATTGCATGGGTAAATGGGATTTTCATTCACTTTCGGCTGAAAAGTGTGCTTTACAAAGGAGGAGGTAGGTTCAAGGGTATATTGATCTATTTATAAGAGCTTTTGGACCTAGTAGTATTTAATATAAATGGTTAGATCTAATAGTAATTTGAACTCCTATTTATAAGAGCTTCTGAAACACCTCCACCACCGTCTGGCTTTTTTGATAGCTGGAAGGTAGAGATAGAGGAGAAATTTAAGAGAAATGAAAGAAGAGAGTGAGAGCGATGAAAGATGAGAGAGGGGGAGAGAAAATGTTGGGATTATACTGGAAAGTATGCTTTTACTTTGTATAATTAAAATTGAATTTCGGACTTATTTACTGAAATAAATTGTTTATCACTGATGCTTTAAATATCATCGAATGTTACATATATTTACTGCATAACTGTTCAATAAATAGTAAGCGTTACATTGTAGTTAATTTAGTGATATTAGATCACAGAATATTAAATTAACAGTCCCTTTTAACCTGTTGTGCTCAGATATATCACACGTCAGCATCACCAGATTTATCACACGTCAGCAGGACGAATTATCGCATTTCAGCAGGTCCCACCGAGACCAGCAGGTCCCACCGAGACCACGTGATTTGTCGTGCTTACGCATATATTTTGTCATGCTTTAAGCGCATGACTTGCCATGCTTATCGATTTGTCGTGCTTAACGACTTGTCGTGCTTATCAATTTGTCGTGCTTAATGACTTGTCGTGCTTATTGATTTGTCGTGCTGGTCCTCTTTATATAAAGGACCTCCACAAATGTTTCACTCATTCCACTTATATACCTACACCCACAAGGAGACACACTGGAATGTTTCACTCATTCCACTTATATACCTACACCCACATTTCAGGGAAGAACTACGGTTCTTCCCGCAGTATTCTTATTCGATTAATCATTTTGTTTGTGAGTTGTTACCAAATTAGCCACATAATACTCTCCGTAAAAAATGACTCGCAACAATTGACGCTAGAAGGAGGGTCAATTGAAAAATTCGTCAAGAACAACGTCGAATTTTCGAAGCCAAATCCGAAAAATCACAAGAACACAACCCAGAAAAATTCTTAATTTCATTCCTATTTTCATCATCTTCCTCAATACACAAATCCAAAAACAAAAAAAATCCGTAATAATAGATGGAGATATAGATGAACGTATGGAAAATAAGAAATTCCCAGTGCACGCCCGCCCGCCACCACTTTCACCACTGCCGCCCTCGGCTCCATGACATGACACCGAAAACCCCTATCCCAAAAATCAAAATTCCCAAAACAAAAAAAACTTTAAAATCCAAAAATAAAAACCTCACATATACATACAGATATACATCTACATACGACATATCTGAGCCGGAAGGAGAAATAGAGATGAAGAAGATGGCCGTGGAGCCGCCCTTGATTCTGCCGCCTCCGGCTTTGGCGTCGCCGCGCTGGCGGTGACCACTCAAAATCAACCAACCCGGGCAATCGTAGCCTCAAATCAGCGCAAGCCGCCTGAACCGGCCACCGCCTCTTCCCATAAATCGTCGTCACGGCACCCTCACCTCTTCCGCCTTGGCGCCTCCAGCGCCTCCAGCGAGCACCGACCACCGCGATTTTCTGCAAATACCGGCTTCGCCGTCGCCCACCGCCGCCGGGGCCGCCGCCCGCTTCAACCGGCGCAAGCCGCAAATGGCACCACGTGGTAGTGTTGTGGCGTTGAACAATTACAGATGTTGACGCGTGGGGGCTTAAGTTTAACCTCATCTGGTGAATAACAAGGTATCGATCTGTTCTAATCTTATAATTTGGACCCGAGCCCATGGAAGGTTAATAAGTTGGATGGGCCTTGCTTTGAAACGGCCATATTGTGTTATTAGCTGATTTAATAAGCCCACTCCATCTTGGGCCTATGTTTTGGGCTGGAATTAAAAGGGTGATGCAGGTTTTTAAAATTCTTGGGCCCAAGTTTAATTAAAAATGGGCCCAAGTAGTTGCACTGATTAATTCATGGGCTTGGACTGCTGGCTTTAATTTTTGGGCCCAAGAAAAAAAAAAAAAAAAAGAAAAGACGACGAACGACGGGGCTCTCCCGAGAGCACACAGCAAGACTTCATACAACGGGGCTCCCCCCGAACAAAGACGAACGAGTTCGTACTCTGATTCCCGCAGCAAAAAGCGAGTAATGGGTACGCAGTCGCAAAAGACGACTCGTACTTACAGATACCCGTAGCTAAAGCGGGTGATGAGTGCGGGGTCGCAGCTAAATTACAAGGCTCCCCGGCACGAAACACAGAGAAGACTCAGTCGACGGGACTCCCCGGCACGAGCACAAAAGACTTCAGATGACGGGGCTCTCCCCGAAGTATGAGCACAGAAAAAACTCGTACGATGGGGCTCTCCCAATCTGAGCCTGAAAAAAAAGACTTCAATCTGACAGGGCTCCCCGAAATCTGAACCTGAAAAAAAGAACTTCATCTGACCAGGCTCTCGAAGTGAAACCTGAAGAAAGGCTATCTGTGGGGCTCTCCCCGATCTGAAAGCTGAAAAAGAACTTCGTCTGCGGGGGCTCCCAATCTGAAACCTGAAAAAAAAAGACTTCGTCTGACAGGGGCTCTCCCCCAAGAAATCCCAGAGCCTGTGAAAAAGACTCGTCGTGAGGGGCTCTCCCATCTGAAACCTGAAAAAAGAACTTCGTCTGGCAGGGCACCAAATCTGAGCCTGAAAGAACTTCGTCACCAGGGGCTCCCCCAAAGTATGAGCCTGAAAAACTAAATACAATGGGACTCTCCCGAAAATGCGAGAGCCTGAAAAACTTCGTACCTAGCAGGGCTCCCCGAACAAAAGCAGGCAGGCGAGTTCGTGCAAAAGACGACTTGACTTACAGATACACCGTAGCTAAAATGTATGTGATGAGCGGGTCGCAGTTTAAATTACGACGGGCCCTCAAGCACGAAAGACAGAGAATACTAGACGACGGGGCTCCGGCACGAAAGCATAGAGAAGACTTGGTACGACGGGCCCCTCAAGTACGAAAGACAGAAAGATACGGGTTCTGCCCCGGCACGAAAGACCTTGAGAAAGACGGGCTCCCCGGCACGAAAAGACTGACTCGTCTGATGGGGCCCCCCGGCACGAGCATAGACAAGATCGACGACAAAGGTAAGATCCTCTATGCAGGGGCTCATTCTGAACGATCAAGATCTCATACGACACCCAAGTAAGCTCGGAGGCAAACAATGCGACTGCAGATACAACAAAAGATAAAACTGGTCGAGACATGAAACAAGATCAAGCTCAACAACGCCACGTTCCGATCTTGGGGGCTATTGTTGTGCTCGATATATCACACGCGTCAAAGATCACCAGATTTATCACACGCCGCCAGGATCGAATTATCTCATTTCCAAAGCAGTCCCACCGAGACCACGTTATTTGTCGTGCTTACGCATATGTTTTGTCATGCTTTATGCACATGACTTGTCGTGCTTATCGATTTTTCGTGCTTAATGACTTGTCGTGCTTATCGATTTGTCGTGCTTAACGACTTGTCTTGCTTATTGATTTGTCGTGCTTAACGACTTGTCGTGCTTATTGATTTGTCGTGCTGGTCCTCTTTATATAAAGGACCTCACAGTTCATTGTAAAGGGAGACACACTGGAATGTTTCCCTCATTCCACTTATATACCTACACCCACATTTTAGGGAAGAACTACGGTTCTTCCCGCAGTGTTCTTGTTCGATTAATCATTTTGTTTGTGAGCTGTTACCAAATTAGCCACATAATACTCTCCGTAAAAAACGACTCACAACATAACCAAAAGTACACCATTCACGACCTAGATGGAAATGAACAATCCATTGTGAAAGGTTGAAGTGTAAGGCTCAGATTGGCTTGTCTTGACCAAGAGATTACACTAGTGCATGTTTAGTGCACTGAAGAGGACCTACAGGAGGACAAATTCTTCAGAACTGAACCAGGAAGAATTAGACCTCAGTGGTTCGTTATTTCTTAATCTTCGTCCCTTAAATAGGATCGCGTGTGGTTGGTAATTATTGCTTTGACTTATTACGGGTAGAGAATCAACGAGATTCAATACTTTATATCTTGGGCAATATTATTGGTCACATGCGATTGCTAAGATTTAATACGGAGAATCGTGTGCAAGTACGCTTGTTCGATTTGCCCCCTTGGGAGGTTCATAAGTTTTATCATACCAAATCTTGCAAGTGGAACTAGTTTCAGGTATGGATAATAATGTTGAACCGTTCCTTAACCAAGGACAAAAGATATTAATTAATGGAAAGCTATTTCAGTGGCTTGAATTAATTAATGGGCTAGATAATCTTAAACACGGGAAATAATAACCGAGAGCCATATTGACTGTAATATGAGTTAAGATGGATAGTGCAATATTAATTATGTAGTGGGATTAATTAATATTTATGGGCTTGAATAATATTGTGGCTCAATATTGATAATTCAAGATCCATTGGAAGGTCAAATCTTAATTCTCCTAAAGGCCCCTCAAGTAGCCCAACATAAAGTCCAATAACTGAAAAAGATGTTTAAAAATAAAATAAATATTTGTTGCTATTTTTCCTATTTTTACAAAAATAGTAAATAAAGAAGGAGAAATATTTTCTTTGAATTTTGTTATGGAATGAAGATAAGTATTCTTGGAATACAAGATTATCTCATTAAATTCAAGAAATCTCCCACTTGGTTATTTACTATGTAAATTTCAAAAATCTTGAAAGAATAAGGGAAAGAAAGATTTTCTTAATTTTCTTGAAAAGATATTATGGAAGATATGTATTCTTGGAATACAAGAATATCTCATAAATTCAAGAAGATCCAAATCTAGGAATCTTGATCCTTATTTTTTTGGAAAATTCCCATAACAAGAGGAGTTGGGATTTTTATGGAATATTTTAATTATGGAGAAAAGAATATAGGAGATATATTCAAGATTTCTTGGAGATCAAGAAAAATATTTCTTCCCCTATTCCATGCCAAAAAATCGTCCAACACCCCTCTATAAATAAGGGATGAATGTTTCATTCCCAAGTACAATTCCATGTGCTGGAAAAATTAGTAAATCCACAAAGGTGGTGCAACAAATTTTTTATTTTCCCTTTCGTTAATTGTTCGCGAGTTTCCTTCCACCGGATTGACGAGCAAGGACTATGGAATACTTGGGAAGGCTTTTTGGTGTATTTAATCGACGAGACCATTGCCACTCCAAGAGGTTAGTTCACGTAAATCCATAGCAATTCCGCATGCGTAGGATTTATGTGAACTATTTATATGCATGATTTGTTGTTGAATTATTATTTGAATTAATATAGGATTAATTCATGCTAGTAATAATTGTTAGAATTAAATTTGTATTTAAATATTCATCCCGAATAGATCCGTGCAATTAATTCCCCAACAACTGGTATCAGAGCCTCGGTTTTGGGCTCTGAATTTAAATTGTAATTTAATTCGTTTTCATTAAATTTGAAATTGGATAGTAGAATTGCTAGATCTTTTTTGCAGGTATCCAATTGTCATGGAATTTAATATGTTTATTTATGCATGCATATAAATTGTGGTTTTTAATTCGATTCGTTCGAATTTGTTTTGCCTCGTGAGAAAATCCACGAGTAGATTAGAATTTGTTTGATTTGATCAATGTAATAGACTAGTCTAGATCTAGGTTTATTTATTTTGTAAATAAATTGTAATCGAATCGAAAATCGAGGCGAGACGAAGAATTAAAAGACGGGATCCGGAAACCGGCGTAGGTAGCGGCGTCGTCGTCGTGTGAACGTGTGCCAAGGAGGCACGCGCAAAACGCGACGCGGTGAGCACGAAATGGCGTGAGGGCGAGGGGCCGAGGGCGATCGATCAAGGGATCAATATGGGCGACGCATACGGGCGCTTTTCTAGGCCAAGACAGACGCCACTCGACACGACCGGGGGAGTGCTAGGCGAGCACTCCGACCCCCGATCTAGTCTATGACATGGCATGACAAGGCGTTCTTTTTAAGATGGTCAAGTGGGAGCTTTTCGAGACGAACGATGAAGGCTATGAAGACGATTTCTCAAGATCAAGACATGACAAAAATTAACCATGACAATTGGATAAATGTGCCCAATATGTTTAATTTTTTGTGTTGGGATATTTTAGTTTTGATGAATTATGCCAAAACATTATCAACTTGTATTATTGAAGCTAATTTACAGATAACAGGTTGAGGGGGAACGAGAGAACAAATTGAGGGGAACTCACGAAAATCACCAAAGATGATCGAGATCGATGAGGTCATGACGAGACCGACGAGATCGATGAGTAAAGATGAGTTCCGAGTTAACCGATGAGCCGGTAAAATCGGAAGAGAAGAAAAATTAAACCCGACCCGTCGGAAGATCGGATAGTCGATCAAGATCGGTCGAGCCGATCGAAAAAAACCCACCGAAGATCGGAAGAAAGGTTGCGGATCGGAAAAAAGGAAGCGGATGAGGCCGACGAGATCGGGCGTGTCGAGATCGGATATAAAGATGAAAGCGGATGATCAAGATCGACGTGATTGAGATCGATGTGCTAAACCGATATGCTAAACCCTAATGAATCCGACTGTTACTATCCTCGAGTTGTTGATCCGAAGATATGTTGATCGGTCGATCGAAATGATCGAATCGTAAAGAAGAAATCAGATAGCCTGAGTTAAAGTAACCTGAAGGTCAGGATGTCTGAATTCAGAGAATCGAATCGGTCGGCTGAATGTCGGTATGCTGATCGACACAAGGTCTGGCGAAGAAGGTCGGTGAAGGCTCGACGGACACTTGAAGGCTCGATGAACTGAAGGCTCGGATAGACTGAAGGCTCGGATAGATCCAAGGTTCGGATGAAGAATCAAGACTCGATTATGTCTCTAAAGACACCGAGGCTCGTGAGATCCTGAATGGTTCCAAGGCGAGGAATCTGAGGAATATAGTCGTTGAATCAGCGACGTGGACCAATGAGAGGAAGACAACCAGCCTGAAAAGCTGCAGAACCTCTACAGAGAATAGTATGGATTTGAATGTGATTCTCTCCAACGGTAACATTCAAATCCACACTATAAATACAAGTTCTTCCTTCATTATCGGTGTGGAAGTGAAAAGCGGAAATGAGAAGATAGCAAACGATGCTTCTGAGCCAAAGAGAGTTAAGTTTTCCCACCCTAAACACGATCTATAGATATACAAATATAATCAAAGAGTGTTCTAGAACCCAACCTAAGCAACCCACGATGTATCTTAAGCTTAGAGAGATTTTCCCAACCTTAGCATTGAGGCTAAATCATTGTAAGGAAAAATCTCACCATAGTTGGAGACAACACCAAAACCAAACCCCATGGTGAAGTGAGGTAGTTGTTAGGCAATCCCGAGTGAGGGTGATAAGTCCTGTTGGAGTGTGAACTCGTTAAACATCTGTAGGCAATCCCGTGAGGGTGATAAGTCCCGAGGCGAACCCGAGAGAGGGTTATAAGTCCAGTTCGAGTGTGAGCTCGGTAAATATCTATAGGCAATCCCGTGGAGGGTGATAAGTCTCGTTGAAGGAATTTCCCTAGAGAGGGAGAGTGGATGTAGGACTGGTTGTCCGAACCACTATATATTGCTGTGTTAATTTACTGCTTTATGTTTATACTTGTCATATGCATTCGATTATAAGCAAAACACAACACATGAGCCTAAAAATGCAAAAATCAGAATCACTCTTGCCCTCCCCCGCTTTTTATATGCACTGAACTGAAATGTTTGCTTCCGCACGCGCAAAATGGGTTTTCCCACCCGGGACCATCAATTGGTATCAGAGCAGGTACTCAACAGATCACTATCTTCAAAGTGATCGCCTGAGCAGATCTATTTTAAAACCTGTCTCTGATCTGAGACCAACAATTGGTATCAGAGCAGGTGTTCAAACGGTTCACTGATTTCAAAAGTAACCACCTGAACTGATCTTTTTAAAAGAAAACCCATTTCTTTAAAAATGCATATATTTTAATGTTTTACGTCATTATCAAAAAAAGGAAATTGTTGGGATATTTTAGTTTTGATGAATTATGCTAAAACATTATCAACTCAGTATTATTGAAGCTAATTTACGATAACGGGTTGAGGGGAACGAGAGAACAAATTGAGGGAACTCACGAAATCGACCAAAGATGATCGAGATCGACGATGTCAGCAGATTTAGACCGACGAGATCGATGAGTAAAGATGAGTTCGAGTTAAGCCCCGATGAGCCGCAAAAAATCGAAGAGAAAAGAAAAGCTAAGCCCGTAAACCGATCGAAGATCGGATGATCGAAAGATCACGAGATCGAAAAAAAACCCGACGTAAGATCGGAAGAAGGTTCAGTAGACGTAAAAAAAAGGCGGTTATACCGACGAGATCGACGCGGATCGAGATCGAGATATAAAGATGAGCAGATGATCAAGATCGACGCGATTTAGATCGACAAAAGCTAAACCGATATCTAAAACCTAATGAACCGACTGTTGCTATCCCGAAGTTGTTGATCTCGAAGATATGTTGATCGATCGGTCGAAATGATCGGATCGAGCAAAGAAGAAATCGATAAATTTGAGTTAAAAGTAACCTGAAGGTCGATGTCTAAATTCAGAGAATCGAACTCAGTCCACCGAAAATCGGTATGCTCGACGAACAAGGTTCTGAAGAGAAGTCACCAAGGCTCGACAGACTGAAGGCTCGATAGACTGAAGGCTCGGATAGACTGAAGGCTCGATAGATCCGAAGGTTCGGATGAAGAATCAAGACTCGGTATGTCTCGAAGACACCGAGGCTCGAGAGATCTGAATGGTTCCAAGGCGAAAATCGAGGAATATAGCCGTTGAATCACCGACGTGGACCAATGAGAGGAAGACAACCCGACTGAAAAGTTGCGGAACCTACAGAGAATAGTATGGATTTGAATGTGATTCTCTCCAATCGGTAACATTCAAATCCACACTATAAATACAAGTTCTTCCTTCATTATCGGTGTGGAAGTGAAAAGCGGAAATGAGAAGATAGCAACGATGCTCTGAGCCAAAGAGAGTTAAGCTTTTTCCCACCCTAGAACACAAGTCTATAGATATACAAATATAATCAAAGAGTGTTCTAGAACCCAACCTAAGCAACCCACGATGTATCTTAAGCTTAGAGAGATTTTCAACCTTAAGCATTGAGGCTAAATCATTGTAAGGAAAATCTCACCATAGTTGGAGACAACACCAAAACCAAACCCCATGGTGAAGTGAGGTAGTTGTTAGGCAATCCCGAGTGAGGTGATAAGTCCCGCTGGAGTGTGAACTCGTTAAACATCTGTAGGCAATCCCATGAGGGTGATAAGTCTCGAGGCGAACCCGAGAGCGGGTTATAAGTCCAGATTCGAGTGTGAGCTCGGTAAATATCTATAAGCAATCCCGTGGAGGTGATAAGTCCCGTTGAAGGAATTTCCTAGAGAGAGAGTGGATGTAGGACCGGTTGTCCCAACCACTATATATTCTTTGTGTTAATTCTTTGCTTTATGTTTATACTTGTCATATGCATTCGATTATAAGCAAAACACAACACATGAGCCTAAAAATGCAAAAAATCTGTAATCACTCTTGCCCTCCCCCTTTTTATATGCCTTTGAATCGAAATGTTTGCTTCCGCGACGCCAAAAAATGGGTTTTCCCACCCGAACCATCATTTTGTTTTGATGTTTATGCATTATTTTATGCTCATTTAAATTGTGTTTAAATTTGCGATGCATGAGAAAATATTTTTGAAAAATCTCACTTTCGAAAATTACTAAGTATGCTTAAACAATTAATTGACAATTTTATTCCGGATAATAAAATTGAATTAATTTTAACCTCCATGATTTATTTATTTGTGAATTCTTTTGGAGAAATTCCCCCACGGACTGGTCAAAAGATAGCTTTCACATGAATAAATTCCAAATGGATGATTGTGGAATATTACTAGTGGCGATTTATGGCCCTCCCCACGAGGCTCGTTCAAAATGAAATAATAATTCTGTATTTAATCATGGTTATTACTTAGGTATAAAATTGATATGCATATACTTCCCCGAAGTCCCTGTCAATTTTATATTGGTCAAGTGGGTGCCAACTATTAATCTAGTTATTAAAGGTTTGTAACTGTTCTTGTTTATAACATGCTTGAATGTGTTTAAATAATGACCCACCCCACGTGGCTTATTTAAACTGTTTTGAGATGTTGGCTGATGCATGTTCATATTTTTTGAGATTTTAATATGAAAAATGTGATCGAATTTTGTGATATATTTGTGTTTATGCATATTATTATTTATTTCAGTTCATCATGTCGCAACCTTTTAATCCACTGTTCAATATACTTAAAGACAATTTGCTTACTGGTGAAAACTTCGTTGATTGGAGTCGTAAACTTACTATTGTCCTCACTGCACAAAGCCATAACTGGGTTCTCACTACACCTAAACCAGAAAAGCCAAAAGATGAGTCAACTAAAACGGTTAAGAAAGAGTATGCTGACTGGGAGCGTTCCAATGAAATGGCAAAGTGTACCATCTTGGCTTCTATGTCAGATGTGTTGCAACACCAACACCAGAACGTTGAGACCGCTGCAGACATCATGACTAGTCTTAAAGCGATGTTTCAACATCAGAACCGTGTGGCTCGTCAGATCACCATGAGGGACTTGCTCTCTATGAAAATGGTGGAGGAACGCCTGTAAGGAGCACGTTCTCCGGATGATGGCTCACCTTAACAAACTTGAGGTACTTGGCACTGAATACGACATTGAGACCCAAATCGATTTCGTGCTCCACTCTCTGCCAAAAAGTTTTGAATTCGTTCAGTTTGAACTACCAGATGAATAATCGAAGTTCTCGATGCGATCTATTGCAAGCTTTGGTCTCAAAGAGAGGCGATATTGGGGCAAAAGAGTCAAGCCTTGGTGGCGAATGGACCTTCTTCTTCTTCTAGGCCAGGGGGGTAGAAAGAACAAGAAAAGGATAAAAGCCACAAGCAAGTGAACTCAAGTGTTGCCAATGGCAAAGAAAATGTGAAGGGAGGTGGAGGGAGTGAGCAAGCCCGGCTAAGGGGAAGTGTTTTAAGCTGCGGTGAAAAAGGACATTGGAGGTCAGTCTGTTCCAAACCCAAAAGGAATGGAAAGAAAGGTAATTCTCACGCACTAGTTGTTGAAACTTGCTTAGCGGCGTATGCCTCCCATCTATGGGTGGTGGATACGGGATCCACTGATCATGTTTGTTTCACTTTATAGGGGTTCAAGTGGACCCTAAGAACTTAGTGGGAGTGAGATCCTCATCACACCGGGCGATCTTCTGAGAGGCGGTGAAGCGATGGGAGAAGTGCACCTGTCTTTTGAAGACAGAGTTTTAATTTTAAGAGATGTTCTTTACGGTTCCGAATTTTAGAAAGAATTTAATTTCAGTTTCTAAACATTACCTTGATGGATATTCGGTTACTTTTAATAAAGTTTTTACCATTTCTCTTTATGATAAATTTATCTGTCATGGAACGTTGTCGAATAACCTCTATACAATTAACTGTGCACACCACTCACGAAATGCATCCTATAACACATCAACTGTTTCCGAGAAAAGAAAACGTTCATCAGACGTAAACGAGACACTTCTATGACATCTAAGATTGGGACATATTAATCCAAAGAGGATCCAAAGGTTGGTGAAAGACGGATCACTGGAGTTTCTCCAAGTTGAACCAATTCCAACATGTGAAACATGTTTGGAGGGTAAAATGACCAAGAGGGCATTTGGAGCCAAGGGGAATAGAGCCAAAGAAGTGTTAAAAATCGTTCAAACAACGTATGTGGTCCAATGTCAACCAAAGCAATGGGAGGTTATGAGTATTTCGTCACTTTTATTGATGACTACTCAAGGTACGGTTATATTTTCCTTATGAAGCATAAATCTGAGACCTTTGAGAAATTCAAAGAATTTAAGGCTCAAGCAAAGAATCATAGGGAAAAACGTATCAAGTCTCTACGATCCGATCGTGGAGGCGAGTACCTCGGTGATGAGTTTTGAACTACTTGTCTGATAAAGGGATTGCATCCCAGCTAACTGCACCCGGAACCCCTCAACAAAACGGGGTTGCAGAGAGAAGAAACATAACTCTTTTGGAAATGGTTAGATCTATGATGAGTTATGCGGATCTTCTTCCCAAGTCGTTTAAGGGTCATGCCTTGAAAACAATGGCTTACATTCTCGAACTTGGTGCCATCCAAATCGGTTCCCAAAACTCCCAAAGAATTGTGGACCCAGGCAAGCCCGGTTTGAGTCACATGAAAATTTGGGGTGTTCGCCCACGTGTTGGACAAGGAAGCGAAAAATTGGATCCTCGATCGAGAATTAAGGTTGTTTGTAGGATACCCCGAAACAAAAAGGTGTATGTTCTATGGTCCCAAAGATCAAAAGGTGGTAATAAGCACCCACTTTAGATTTTTGGAAGAAGACTATATGAACAAAAGAAGACCCGTATGAGATTACCTTAAATGAGCTAAGTGGGCTAACCTCGATTACTTAACCGCATAAGATGACATACCAAACGACACACTTACACAACCGAACCTCGTCAGAGTGGGAGGGTTGTGAGACGACTTTCGAGAGATTCATGGGGATAGGAGAGTCCTCGGACTTGATTCCCGGGATAAGACGAATCGGACCCATGGACATATGGCGAGGCAATCCAAAGACAAGGATCACGGTTTCTTGGCAAACAACAATGAAAGCGAAATGGGTTCTATGGATCATAACAAAGTGTGGGAGCTAGTCGAACCACTTAATGGGGTCAAACCCATTGGTTACAAGTGGGTGTACAAGAGAAAAAGGGGACCGGACGGGAAGGTGGAAACCTTCAAGGCAAGGCTTGTGGCGAAAGGTTATACTCAGAAAGAAGGGATCGACTATGAGGAAACTTTTTTCGCTCAGAGTAATGCTCAAGTCCATCTCAATTCTCTTGTCGATTCTTCACAGATCTCGACTTTGAAATCTGGCAAATGGATGTCAAGACAGCTTTCCTTAACGGAAGTCTTGATGAAGAAATCTATAAAAATCTATATGCAACAACCCCAAGGCTTCATTGAAAAAGGCCAAGAACACCTAGTTTGTAAGCTCAAGAAGTCCATTTACGGACTCAAACAAGCATCCAAAGCTTGGAACCAATGTTTTGATCATGTTATAAAGTCTTATGGGTTTGATCAAAACGAGTTCGAAAGTTGTGTGTACAAAAAGCGTGTCGGGACTGCATTGGTATTCTTAGTACTATACGTAGGCGACATTCTGATCATCGGGAACGATGTAAAGGTGTTATCAGATGTAAGGGCATGGCTTTCAAAACAGTTTGATATGAAGGACTTAGGGGAAGCCTGGCACATCCTTGGGATCAAGATCACTTTCGAGATCGCAAGAAAATGATGATAGCTTATCGCAGTTTTCATACATAGACACCGCTTGAAGCGATTCAAAGATGCAGATTCCAAGAAAGGCTTCGTGCCTTTTCGGACATGGAATCCATCTATCCAAGGAAATGTGCCCTAAGACACAAAAAAAGGAGATAGATGACATGAAAGACATTCCTTATGCTTTGGTGCCGGAAGCCTTATGTATGCAATGTTGTGCACGAGACCGGATATCTACTTTTGCCGCTTGGCATGGTGGCAATATATCAAAGTAACCCTAGGGAAAGAACATTGGGCCAGCGATTAAAAACATTCCAAGTATCCGAAAAGAACTCGAGATAGAATGTTGGTTTATCGATCGATAGTCTAATCCCCATCGGCTACACGGACTCGGATTTCCAATCAGACTTAGATTCCAGAAAATCTACCTCTGGTAGTGTGTTTTGCATGGGGAGGAGCCATGACATGGAGAAGCGTTAGCGAAATGCATCGCAGATTCTACCATGGAAGCGAATATGTAAATAATGAGGCGCAAAAAAAGATCTGGTTTGGCTCAAGAACTTCCTAGTGGACTTGGATGTAGTTACGAATTTGCCCAAAGACAATCATCATTTTTATTGTGACAATGCCGAGGGCGGTTGCAAATTCAAGGAAACCAAGAGCCCACAAAGCCAAAGAAACACATTGAAAGGAAATACCATCTTATACGAGAAATCGTTAAGAGATGAGATATAGAGGTGTCAAAGATCGCGTCAGGAGACAACCTAGCAGATCCATGTTGGGATTATACTGAAAAGTATGCTTTTTACTTTGTATAATCGAAACTGAATTTTCAGACTTATTTACTGAAATAAATTGTTTATCACCGATGCTTTAAATATGATTGAATGTTATATATATTTATTTGCATAATTGTTCAATAATTAAATGCGTGTTACATCAGTAGTTAATTTAGTGATACCGGATCACGTAAGATTAAATTAATAGTCCTTTGTAACTAAAAGTCGTCATTCACGACCTAGATGGAAATGAACAACCATCGCGAAAGGTTGAGGTGTAAAGGCTCGATTGGTTTGTCTTGACCAAGATATTACACTAGTGCATGACTGATGCACTGAATAGGACCTACAAGAGGATAAATTCTTGAAATCAACAAGGAAGAATTAGACCTCAATGGTTCGTTGTTTCTTAATCTTCGCCCCTAAATAGGATCACGTGGGATTGGTAACTATTGCTTTGACTTATCATGGGTAGCGAATCGGAGATTCAATACTTTTTATCTTGGGCAATATTATTGGTCACATGTGATTGTTAAGATTTAATACTGAAGAATCGTGTTCAAGTACGCTTTGCTTGATTTGCCCTTGGGAGGTTCATAAGTTTTATCATACCAAATCTTGCAAGTGGAATTAGTTTCCTAGATGGATAATAATGTTGAACTGTTCCTCGACCAAGGACAAAAGATATTAATTAACGAAAAGCTATTTCAAAGGGCTTGAATTAATTAATGGGCTAGATAATCTTAAACACGGAAAATAATGACCGGAGCCATATTATTTCGTAATATGGGTTAAGATGGATAGTCTGAATATTAATTATGTAGTGGGATTAATTAATATTTATGGGCTTGAATTATATTGTGGCTCAATATTAGATATTCAAGATCCGTTAGAAGGTCCAATCTTAATTCTCTTAAAGGCCCACTGAGTAGCCCAACAAATAGTCCAATAACTGAAAAGGTGATTAAAATAAAATAAATATTGTTGCTTAATTTTCCAAGTATTATTTTCGAAATATATAGATATGTTGGGAGAAAGATTTTCTTTGAATTTTGTTATGGAATGAAGATATGTATTCTTGGAATACAAGATTATCTCATTAAATTCAAGAAATCTCCCACTTGGTTATCTATAGTGATATTTTCGAAAATTTGAAAATATAGTGGGCAAGAAAGATTTTCTTGATTTTCTTGAAAAGATATTATGGAAGATATGTATTCTTGGAATACAAGAATATCTCATAAATTCAAGAAGATCCAAATCTTGGAATCTTGATCCTTAATTTTCGAAAATTCCCATAACAAGAGGAGTTGGGATTTTTATGGAATATTTTAATTATGGAGAAAAGAATATAGGAGATATATTCAAGATTTCTTGGAGATCAAGAAAAAGATTTTCTTCCCCTATTCCATGCCAAAAAATCGTCTAACACCCCTCTATAAATAGGGAATGAATGTTTCATTCCCAAGTACAATTCCATGTGCTGGAAAAATTAGTAAATCCACAAAGGTGGTGCAACAAATTTTTTATTTTCCCTTTTGTTAATTGTTCGCGAGTTTCCTTCCACCGGATTGACGAGCAAGGACTAGGGAATACTTGGGAAGACTTTTTGGTGTGTTTAATCGACGAGACCATTTTCACTCCAAGAGGTTAGTTCACGTAAACCCGTGACAATTCCGCATGCGTAGGATTTATGTGAATTGTTTATATGCATGATTTGTTGTTGAATTATTATTTGAATTAATATAGGATTAATTCATGTTAGTAATAATTGTTAGAATTAAATTTGTATTTAAATATTCATCCCGAATAGATCCGTGCAAATAATTCCCCAACACTATTCAGTGCATCAGTCATGCACTAGTGTAATCTCTTGGTCAAGACAAGTCAATCCGAGCTTTACACTTCAACCTTTCACGATGGAATGTTCACTTCCATCTAGGTCGTGAACAGCGTACTTTTAGTTACAAGGGACTGTTAATTTAATCTTCTTTGATCTGGTATCACTAAATTAACTACAATGTAACACGTACTGTTTATTGAACAATTATGCAGTAAATATATGTAACATTCAATGATATTTAAAGCATCAGTGATAAATAATTTATTTCAGTAAATAAGACAGAAATTCAGTTTGGTTATACAAAGTAAAAGCATACTTTCCAGTATAACCCCAAGAATGTGCCCAACGTGATTTATTTAGTCTTGATGCTTGTTTTAAATTCGTGCAATTTTATTTGTTAAATGTGTTTGCATGATTTAGAATTGTCTAAAAGAAAATCTTACTTTCGAAAATTACTAAGTATGTTTTATTGACAAATTTTATTCCGGATAATAAAATTACGTCAAATTGACCTCCATGATTTATTTATTTGTGAATTCTTTTGGAGAAATTTCCCCCACAAAACGACCAAAAGATGGTTTTCACATGAATAAATTCCCAAAAGGATGATTGTGAATTATTATTAGTGGTGACGATGACCCTCCCCACGAGGCTCGTTCAAAATGAAGTAATAATTCTGTATTTAATCATGGTTATTACTTAGGTATAAAATTGATATGCATATACTTCCTCGAAGTCCCTGTTAATTTTATATTGGTCAAGTGGGAGCCGACTATTAATTTTGAATTAAAGGTTTGTAATTGTTCTTGTTTGTAACCTGCTTGAATGTGTTTAAATAGACAATTCACCCCACGTGACCTATTTAGACTGTTTTGAGATGTCGGCTGATGCATGTTCATATTGTTTTGAGATTTTGATATGAACAATGTGATCGAATTGTGTGATAATTTTGTGCTTACACAAATTGTTATTTATTTCAGTTCAACATGTCGCAACCTTTTAATCCACTGTTATATACTCTCAAAGAACACCAATTAACTGGTGATAACTATGTTGTTTGGAAACAAAATATGAGTTTTGTCCTACCTGCACAAGAACACAATTGGGTTCTCTAGATGCCCAAGCCAAACAAGCCAACTTAAAGATCAACCGAAGCGGAGAGATCTTTATATAATGACTGGGAGCAGGCCAATGAACCTATGAAGTATATAATCTTGACATCTTTGTCTGAGGATTTGAGATACATTCATGAAGGTGTTGAATCTGCTGCGGAAATTATGCAAAGTTTCGAAGATATATTTTAACAAAGAACCGCATGATCGATCAGTTCAAATGTGATGGCGTAACAATGCTGAAAATGACTGAGGGAACACCCGTAAGGGATCATGTTCTCAAGATCAAACGTTATTTTGACAAGCTTGCTTATCTCGGTGCTAAGTATAGTAGTGAGGTTCAAGTGGATTCTTTGTTCCTAACTCTTCCAAAATATTTTGATGAGTTTTACTGTAGTTTTGTGATGAGTGATCACATGTTCACTATGGATACTCTTCAAGAAGCTTTGGAGATGATAGAGAAACATCTGGGACAGGAAGATGAAGCCTTGGTGACCAAAAGTTTTTTCTCAAAATCTAGGCCAACGGAGGGCAAGGTTGATGAAAAATGAATGGTGGAAACCAAGGAAACCTCACTACCAAGAAAGGTAGAGAAGAGAAGGTCAAATGGATGGGTGTCAAAAGGAATCCAAAAGGAAAGTGTTTCAACTGTGGTGAAAAAGGACATTGGAGGAATGCCTGTTCCAATCCCAAAAGGAGAGGAAAGAAAGGTAATTCTCACGCACTAGTTTTTGAAACTTGTTTAGCGGCGTATGCTACCCACTCGTGGGTAATGGATACGGGATCCACTAATCATGTTTGTTTCACGTTACGGGGGTTCAAGTTAACCTGGCGACTTAGTGGAAGTGAGATCCTCATCACACTGGGCGATGCTACGAGAGTAGCAGCTGAAGCAGTGGGAGACGTTCACATGTCTTTTGAAGACAAGTTTTTAGTTTTAAGAGATGTTCTTTATGTTCCAGTTTTTTGCAAAAACCTTATTTCAGTTTCAAAACTAATTAATGATGGATATTATGTTCGTTTTTCTAAGCAAGTTACTATTTATCGTAACGATGTGTTTATCTGTCATGGAATTTTGCGGAACAATCTCTATACTATCAACTGTGCACACCACTCACAAAATGCATCTTATAACACATCGACTATTTCATGCAATAAGAGAAAACGTTCAGAAAATGTGAACGAGGCACTTCTATGGCATCTAAGATTGGGTCATATTAATCTAAATAGGATCCAAAGGTTGGTGAAAGATGGTTCGCTGTCGGACCTACAGTTAGAACCACTTCCAACCTGCGAATCATGTTTGGAGGGTAAGATGACCAAGAGGGCATTTAGTGCCAAGGGAAATAGAGCCACAGAAGTGTTGCAAATCGTTCACACTGACGTGTGTGGTCCAATGTCACCTAAAGCTAGAGGTGGTTATGAGTATTTCGTGACTTTCATCGATGATTACTCAAGGTTCGGGTATATTTTCCTGATGAAACACAAATTGAAAACCTTTGATAAATTCAAAGAGTTCAAAGCCAAAGTGGAGAATCATAGGGAAAAGAGTATCAAGTTTCTACGATCTGATCGTGGAGGCGAATACCTCAGCGATGAGTTTTTGAACTACCTGTCAGACGAGGGCATTGTTTCCCAGTTGACTACACCCGGAACCCCTCAACAAAATGGGGTTGCAGAACGAAGAAATAGAACACTCTTAGAAATGGTCAGATCCATGATGAGTTATTCAAATCTACCCAAGTCATTTTGGGTCATGCCTTGGAAACAACGGCTTACGTTCTGAATCTGGTGTCATCTAAATCGGTTCTCAAAACCCCTAAAGAGTTGTGGACCGGGCGCAAGCCCAGTCTGAGATACCTCAAAATTTGGGGGTGCCCGGCATACATGCTAGACAAGGAAGCCGATAAGTTGGATGCACGATCGAAACTAAGGTTGTTTATAGGATATCCCATGGGAACGAAAGGGTTCATGTTCTATGGTCCCGAAGATCAAAAAGTGGTAATAAGTACGCACTTTAGATTTTTGGAAGAAGACTTTATGAACAATCGAAAGCCCAAAAGTGAGATTACCTTAGATGAAATAAGAGTGCAAACTCCTATACCAACTGTACAGGTAGATATACCAAGCGTCACACTGACACAATTGGAACCTCGTCGTAGTGGGAGGGTTGTTCAACAACCAGAGAGATTCATGGGGATAGGAGAATCTTCGGATTTGGTCCCCGGGGAAAATGAATCAGACCCCTGGTCCTACAAAGAGGCGGTCCAAGATAAGGATTCAGAATCCTAGCAAACTGCGATGGAAGCCGAGATGGGCTCAATGGATCATAATCAGGTATGGGAGCTAGTTGAACCACCTAATGGGGTAAAACCCATTGGATGTAAGTGGGTCTACAAGAGGAAAAGAGGACCGGACGGGAAGGTGGAAACCTTTATGGCTAGGCTTGTGGCAAAGGGATACACTCAGAAAGAGGATATCGATTATGAAGAAACCTTTTCGCCTGTAGCCATGTTTAAGTCCATCTGTATTCTCTTGGCTATAGCTGCGCATCTAGATTTTGAGATCTGGCAAATGGATGTCAAGACAGCTTTCCTTAACGGGAGTCTTGACGAGAAAATCTATATGCAACAGCCCGAAGGTTTCATCAAAAAAGGCCAAGAACACCTTGTGTGCAAGCTGAGGAAGTCCATTTATGGACTTAAGCAAGCATCTCGGGCTTGGAACCAATGTTTTGATCATGTAATAAATTCTTATGGGTTTGATCAAAACGATTTCGAGAGTTGTGTTTATAGAAAGTGTGACGGAACTGCCTTGGTATTCCTAGTACTAAACGTAGACGATATTCTGCTCATCGGAAATGATGTAAAGGTTTTGTCAGACGTAAGGGTATGGCTGTCAAAATAGTTTGATATGAAGGACTTAGGGGAAGCCGGTCATATTCTAGGGATCAAGATCACTCGAGATCGAAAGAAAATAATGATCGGCTTATCGCAAGCTTCATACCTAGATACTGTTCTGAAGCGTTTCAACATGCAAGATTCCAAGAAGGGTTTTGTACCTTTCAGGCACGAAATCCATCTATTGAAAGACATGTGCCCTAAGACACAAAGAGAGATAGATGACATGAGAGGGATTCCTTCTGCGTCGGCAGTAGGAAGTCTCATGTATGCAATGTTGTGTACGAGACCGGATATCTGCTACGTCGTAGGCATGGTAGCAAGATATTAGAGCAACCCCGAAAATCAACATTGGACTGTTGTTAAGAACATTCTGAAGTATCTGAAAAGAACTCGAGATAGAATACTGGTTTATCAGTCAGACAGTTTATTTCCAGTGGGAAGAGAATCATTGCGACTTCGATACCCTATATCTTGGGCAATAATATTATTTGCACGACAGTTGCTAAATTAATACAGAGAATCGTGTGCTTGCAAAAGTCTTGCTTGATTGGTCCCCTTGGTGGGCCCGGAACCTTTATCATACCAAAATCTTGCAAGTGGAATTAATTTTCCGGTATGGATAATAAAGCTGAGCTGTCCTCACTCCAAGGATAAAGATATTAATTAATATAAAGCTTTTCAGTGGCTTAATTAATTAATGGACTAAATAATCTTAAACACAAGAAATAATAACCGGGAACCATATTACCGTAATATGGGTTAAGATTGGATAGTGCAATATTAATTATATAGTGGTATTAATTAATATTAATGGGCTGAGTTATATTGTGGCTCAATATTGGAATTCAGAAGTCCATTGGAAGGTCCATCTTAATTCTCCTAAAGTCCCCTCAAGTAGCCCAATTAAAGTCCAATAAATAAAAGGTGTTTAAAATAAAATAAATTTATTGTTGCAATGTTTCCTCAATTTTCGAAAATAATTAAAGAAAAGAGGGAGAAGATTTTTCTTGAAAAGATTTTATGGAAAGGAGATAATGTATTCTTGGAATACAAGATTATCCCATGAATTCAAGAAAACTCACACTTGGTTTCTTTAATAGGGAAAGTTTCGAAAATAATAAGTAAGAAAGGGAAGAAAGATTTACTTGATTTTCTTGGAAAGATTTTATGGAAGATATGTATTCTTGGAATACAAGAATATCTCATAAATTCAAGAAAGATCAAATCTTGCAAATCTCCTTGAAAGTTTTCGAAAAAAATAGACCAAATAAGGGTGTGAGATTTTTGTGGAAAAATACACATGGAAAGAAGAATATATTGGATATATTCAAGATTTCTTGGAGATCAAGAAAAGATCTTTCCTAGCCCTAATTGTGCCCAATATTTTCGAAACCCCTCCTCTTATATATAGGGGATGAATTTTTCATCTCCAACTAGTGTTTCATGTGTTGTAAATATTAGAAATCCACAAAGGTGGTGCAACAATATTTTTATTTTCCTTGTTTTATAAATCGTTCATCGGAGAACCTTCCACCGGGTTATTGGACGAGGACTTGGGAATACTTGAGAAGGACTTTTGGTGGGTATCCAGATACTTGATTATGTCTGTCTCAGATCGTCTCTCCAACGGGTACGTTTACGTAAACTCCTAGAAATTCCGCATGCTAGGATCTTTTACGTGAAATATTATTTGCATGTTTGTTGTTGGTTTAATTATTATTTGAATTCACTTAGGTAAATTCATGCTAGTAATAATTGTTTATTTAAATTTGTGTTTATGAGGTCATTCCGATAGATCCTGGCAAATGTTATCCCAATAACTGGTATCAGAGCCCTGGTTCGGGCTCTGATCTTTTAAATTGTAATTTAAATTGTTGTTCATTAAAATTGAAATTGGATAGTAGAATTGTTAGATCTGTTTTGCAGGTATCCAATTGTCATGGTATTTTAATGTGCTTATTTACATGCAAATAAATTGTTGATTTTTAATTCGATTCGTTCGGATTCGTTTTGCTAAACCACCACAAAAGGGAATAAATATTCTCTCTCCGTGTCTCGAACCCGAGACCTAAAGGTCTCAGGTGATGGAGCTCTAACCACTTGAGTTATCCACATTTGACAATACATTTTCAGTTGTTAGTTTGCATTAAAACATACAATTTACAATTTGTTTACACTGAAACATGCAATTTGTATTCGTGAAGTTTAGTTGGATTGATAGCCTTTCCCTCGAAGATTTTCTCATGAATATTTTTGCATTTGAATCATGAATGGAGCCAAAATTGGAGTCTCCAAATCATCGCTGATTATCAGAAGATCAAGATATAATTAGGGTTTGATTGGTAGGCATTAATAACCCCTAAAATGGGTGCCCTACTATTTTAAAAAATTGATTGGTAGCTTGTATTATTATCTGTCCGACCCGCCTCAAAACCGCCGACCCGCTATTAATAAACCCTCCGATCACTGTTCACACCTTCTTAAATAATACCACCTTCCACGTGATATTAAAATAAACAGGCTTGAATAGTAATTTTTCTTCCAAATTCACCCTCGTCCATCTCATTCTTCCCCATCGTTCTTCCCCATCATCTATCTCATTCTTCCCCATCATTCCAAACACACACCACCGTTTTCCCCAAACACCGCCTTCACCATGGCCCCCGCCGCCTTCCCCCACGGTCTTAGGAAGATGAAATCGGGTGCGATTTCGTGGCGTAAACCCAGCAACACCTTCAATTGGAAAATTTTGGAAGACGTCTATTGGGTATGAATATTGGATCTGTGTATTGGGTATGAATATTGTTGAATTGGTATGAATATTGTTGAATTGAGTGATGGGTGTTGGATTTTTTGATGAGATTTTTCTGAATTTTTTTCTGAATCGGAAGTTGCGGCTGATAATTTTGATGAGATTTTTCTGAGTTTTTTTCCTTTATTGAAATGGGGATTCTAGAGTTTAAGGTGAAATGACAGAGGCTACTGCGGCCATGGTGGTTTGCTTAAGGTGGAGAAGAAGAGGGGGGAGTAGCGAACTGGCGATGGAAAATTAGTATTTGGGAATCATACACTTCCCCCAAATCAAGGGCAAATTAGAATTTTTCGTATATTAATTATTTTTTTAATATTTTATATAACTTTTAAATGCTCCTACCAATCAATATATAATATTTGATACATTTTTTTTAATAATTCCTACCAATCAACTTTGTAGGAATTCTCCACATTAAAATAGTCTTGAGGTTATTTTTGTAGGAATTTTTTCGAGGCCTATTAATCGGGCCCTTACAAGACACAACAGATGCATCTTGACCGTTTGTTTCTAAAAGCTTAGAAAATATCAGTACAATTAATTACTTTTTACTAGCCAATATAAAGAAAACAGTAAATTTACAGTCTTATTTAATATGCCACGTACTATCCTTGGATTTCTATTAAATATATAGATATATGTATAATATGACAACTTTTTGTCACAAACGGTGTTCTGGGAGATGACTCGTGGGACATATAATTTTTACCGTCTACCTATTTATCCACTAATTAATAGGTATCAATTATTTTCCTTTTAATTATTTAATGAATTTTAATGTTATCACATAAAATGGTCGAGTTAACATAAAAAATCGTCATTAGGTAACTTAGGTCTTGCTCAATTTTAGTCTTGTATATTTTTTATTTTTATAATTTGGTCCAAATTATGAATCAAAATTGAAAATTATAAAAACATAGAGAACTAAAATTAATCACAAAAAAGAACAAAAATTGAAAGAAAAAAAAAAGTTAAAAAAATATATAGGACTAAAATTAGACACAAAAAATGAACAAATTTGACATCAAAATGATCAAAATTAAAAATATAATAAAAAGCATACAAGACCAAACTGAAAAACCAAACATACAAGACTATAATTGAACACGGATAGTTACACTATCATTCTTAATATTAACTAAAATTCACACACGAGAGTGCCTCGTATAAAAACACTTCATATAAATAAAACCGAAATGCTAAATCATAATAAAAACTTCAATTTATATGAAATAGAAATGCCAAGTTATATATATAATAACGACTTCAGTTTATTGAATCTCATCCAGATATTATATCATTGTATAATAGAAGATCCGCATTCTCAAATCTCGATTACAATAAAACTAACAAGGGCGTAAGGTGCAAATACATCTAGCCTTGGTTACACATATTCCACTAGCTCTAATTCCCCTTTTCTCCTTGCATAATGTATTGCATTCTGTATCTGAACATGTGTTGCCCGGAAAGTTTATTTCATATTGACAATGATTTTCCAAAGCATTTACTTGACTTCCTGCAAAATTTCCCAATATGATCGAGGAAAAATTAGCATAGTTATTATTTTGAGGCAAGAAAAATTACAAAATTATGTGAAATTTAGGTTAAATTATGGCGAGTTTTCAAAATAAATAAAAAATTGCATAGAATGTATAACACAAGGAAAAAATGAGACTTATTAATAGATATATTTCATAATTGGAACTACTAGTAGATACAAAATAGTTGCATATACATAGGTATGTTTGCACTTTCGGGTGTAACTTTGACTATATATGCAATCTTGTTTGTACCTAGTAGTACTAATTTACATAAAAAAAATTATACTTATGAGTATTTTTTCCTAAAAAAAATAGATTGAGATAAAAAAAATGTTAAAATTAGATCATGTAATAAATGAATTTGTATGCATCTCGCAAATTAACCAATACTCAAATTAATTAACATTAAAAGACCAAACAAAATTTTAATTGCAAATAACTTCTGTGGTAATTGGTTTATTTCTCCGTAGAAAGTCTCTTGTGAAATCATCTCCAAAGGTTTTTTTTTGTTTTTTTTTAAGAATTAGGAATGATGTTTATAAAATAGTAGTATAAAACTATGATTTTTATAAGGATAAAATAATTATTAATTTTCAAATAAAAAAGTACTGTTTTTCCTCTTAAGATGGATTACATTTAATAAAACTATCTATGAGTTAAGACCAAGATTCGTCTTGTAACTTATGACGTGGTGTCCAATTTCAATCTATTATCAATGTTGGTCTTTTAGGATCGAAATTGAAATCAAAAGAACAACAATTGAAATAAGTAAAATACGGAGGACTTTAGACATAAAACTATTAAAAAGGACCAAAATTAACATTGAACAAGTTCTGTTTTAGCATCTTGGTCTAATGTATGTGTGTGAAGTGTTTTCTCTGAAAAATATGTCACTGCAATGCACACGAAAATAATTAAATGAAGTCAACATCAGTACATCACCATAAAATATTTGCATAATAATACGAAACAATTATTTTTTATGTTAATATTGGGTCTTTGTAATCAAGGAATCCCACCATTAATTAATTACATATCAAAACTGTGCAAACAAAAATATATGAGAAGGTTTTATGTGAAACTGGTTTACCGTGCAACACTCATACTATTGCTTGTAGAAACTAATACTATAGTTGACAGTTTCATATGAAACTTTGCGAAAATATATATATATTTAAAGCAGATAAGTGAGGGATGACCTTGAAAAAGGAATAGGGCAAGGAGAAGAGACACATAAAGTACTGAGACGAATTTCATATTTTGATATTCTTACACTTATTTTCAAAATATGTCAATGTTCTTTGAACTGAGCAATGGCAATGCCCTAATTTATAGGAGATGGTACACACCCTCATTGCAAAAAAAATAACAAATAATGCATGAAATCATGTCATTAAATGCCAGTATAACGAAAAAATAAAAATAGGTCATGTAATTATTGTTTTTATATTTAATGACGAGATTTTACTCATTGACAATTATTCGAATGGTTGTTTTTTTTTTTAAGAAAAGGATAGAAATATATATAACCTGAATGACAAAAACTGATATGAGACAATCTCATGCATTAGACGGAGTACAACCTAGTACAAATTATATTCACCATTTTCAAAGTGTTAAAGCATCAATGTTCAACTTATACCATGTCTCATTATGAGATGGTCTCATGCAAGTGTGTCTCAACCTAAATATATGTGCACTCAAATCCCATAAATATACAACGTTGAGACCCTCAAAATTAAAATAAGACCCACTTACAACTAATTGGAAGGATACACTCAAGAGGTTGATTATCCAACACATAAAAAGAGGCCGAAAACATAAGTTGATGTAGCATGCGGAAGCATATATGAGTATTATCCGTTGATTCTTAGAATACCCGGATAGATACACAAACGTAATTAACGTTTATTTCCGTTGATTCAATACGAATACCGGAAGAAGAACGATCAACACACGAAGAAGGGATAAAACCCAATATATTTCTATTTCATTTCAATCTCTCATTACAATGCCTGAAATGCACTACTTATACTAGTCTCGTAATTAATTAACACGATAAATGAAAAGACTAAGTTAATAACTAATAAATAAAATGATCTAAAGCCTATAAATTGAGTCAAACACGAATTAATATGTAGATGACTTTCAAACTTATCCATGAATGCTAAATCATTCTTATCTACATCATTCTCTCCATCTTAAAAACGATTCGTCCTCGAAATAATAACAGTTATTTGGCCCGTCATATGCCTCGTCAAAATTGTAGCAAGTCTCCTCTTCAGCCTAGGGCATCATCGCAACACTCTGTGCCCAATTCAGCAACGGGGGCAAAGATTGGTAGAGCGGTGTGGTGGCTCTTGACGGCAGTGGGGTAGAAAGTTACCTCTAATTGCACAAATAGATGTTTGTTGCGCACGCAGGGACTCAGCGGATCGGGCAAGAGTAGCAATTTGTGTACGCATCTTTTCCATGGCAAAGTCATGAACAAAACGTCGACGATGAGGTGGCATCGAAACAGCTAGATACCAACTGATGTAGCATGCGGAAGCATATAAGAGTATTATCCGTTGATTCAATATGAATACCGGAAGAACAACGATAAATACACGAACAAATGGATAAAACCCGATACGTTTTCTATTTCATTTCAATCTCTCATTACAATGCCTGAAATACACTACTTATACTAGTCTCATAATTAATTAACACGATAAACAAAAAGACTAAATTAATAACTAATAAATAAAATGATCTAAAACCTATAAATTGAGTCAAACACGAATTAAAACCTATAGATGACTTTCAAACTTATCTACATCACAAGTGGATAGTGAGATCGAATCCATTTTTAACTGCAGAACTTGATACTATCTATATTCTTGTCCAATATGTATACGTTGTCTTTAAACATCAACCCATTCCGGACCTTCCAAATCTGCCCGATTGTGTTTTGCCAAATCAAACTATCACTTTCATTTTAGTACCGGAAAGTCACGCATCAACAACTCTAAAGAGTGATCATTTAACGCAAGAAGCACATTAAAGTTATTGGAATGTTTGTTATACATGTCACTAAATAACATGTTCATGTCATTAATATATATATATATATATATATATTATATTAAAAAAATATTCATATTATATTAGTATTATATAATATTCATTAAACAAGTTACACATTTAAGTGTTAACTAGTATTTGAAACCGTGCGATGCACGATTATGATGTATTAATCTTTTAAAAAATTCAAGTTAATATAAAATGAAAAAAATTGTTGTTGGAAAATTCAAATAAAAGTTTAGGCTTGTAGGGAAAAGAGATAAGAGAAATAAATCTGTATTCAATTAATATTTCTCAATCTTGACTTTGATCAATATATCTTTTTTTGAATTTGATATTTCTATATCATTGTCGTATTCTAAAGATTTTTCCCAATTGATTATAATTTATTGATATTTATTTAAAATTTTCGTTTCTCTGTTTAAGATTAGAGTTTGTGGAAATATATTATATATTTTTTCCAAAGATCGCAATTTAACATTAGAGTTTGTCTCAATTTAATTAGTGTTGTGAAAATATTCTAAATATTTTTTTCAAAGATTTTTCTCAATCCATTATAATTTGTTAATATTCATTCCAATTTTTTTCCCTATATATAGATATAAATTTGATCATAATTTTATTTGAAATATATTATAATACTAAAATAATTTTTATATGGAGAGTTTTTCAAAATAATATTGGAAGTCCATATAATTTTTAGGGACAGTAGTAGTCGTATGTATGATATATTTAACCAAATTTCTAATTGGATAAAATGTTCAAACTGTGTATATTTTTTATTAGAGAGTTTCCCAAAATAATATGTATAAATTGATTTGCATGAACCTTATAGAAAAATAATAATAAATTTGAAAGAAATCTAATGCAAAAAAAATTTGAGATATCAATAGATTTGATAATGATTTGTGTATATTTTTTATATGTAGAGTTTCCCATCATTATTATTTAGAGTTGGTATGCTGTGAAACTTGTTTGCCGTGAAACTAGTTCATTTTTACAATTTAATTATCACGACTACGCTCTTTAATAATATAAGTCACACTCTTCAGTTATCACAACTACACTCTTTGCTGTAATATAAGTCACACACTTTATTTTTATGAGTAATGTTCTTTATAATAAAAAATCACACTCTTCAGTTATATAACTAATACCTTTTTGTAATATAATTATAAGTCACACTCTTAAACCAGTTTCACCGTGAAACTTGTTTACCCTATACTTTGCCTATTATTTATTGATATTTATTTCAAAGATTTTTCTAAATCCATTATTATTTGTTAATATTTTTAAAAAAATATTCGTTTCCCAATTTAGCAATTATTTTTTGCGGGAAAATCCAATAGTTTTCAAATTTTGACCGATTTCTGCTAGTTTTGATCATGATTTGTGTATATTTTTTATATGGAGAGTTTTCTGTCATTATTATTTATGAATATTTATTTCAAAAATTTATCTCAATCCATTATTATTTATTAATATTTTTCCCAAATATTCTCAATATATTATTATTTATTAATATTTTTTCAAAATATTCATTTCTCAATTTAGCAATTGTTTTTTGCTGGAAAATCCAATGGTATCTCTATATATATATATAGATAAATTATATATTTTTATGCAATAAATTATACATTTCAAAAATACAATATAAAATACACGGTGCACCTGATGCATATATAACCTAGCTAAACTCTAAGCCTTCACCAAGAAAATATGACAAACAAAATTATATCAAAACTATTTCCAAAACATAAATAATAAATTATAGAAAACTGTAAAGTTGCACAATGCTTAAGTCGTTTTCATTTTCAGTTTTCAATTTGCAATTAAATATACAATTTATTTACACTGAAATATGTAATTTACGTTTTTAAAACAAATTTTATATTTTAATATAAATAAATTATATATTTGAAAAGTACGTTTTGAAATGCACAATACACGTTGTACGATACCTAGCCGTAAAATCTCCCGAACCAAGAAAAACAAGCCGAACCAAATTGAAATTGGAATTTTGGTTCGATTATTTTTATGTACTTCGGCTTTTCGGTTTTAAAAATAACTTCTTTTATAAAAAAAAATCGGTTCAATGCCAAGTGAAAAATCGATTAGACCGAAAAACCGACCGAAGTATAAAATCATAAATAAAATAATTATATTTATCCATTTTTCCCCAAATTCCCAAAATCCCTAAATCGCAAATTACTCTGCTTTGCCCTACCACTCCTCAGCCTCTCTTGCCGGAGTTCCCTCACGCCGACCGCTTTCTAACGGTAAGAAATTTAATTAACGATGATGATGATGGAGGATTCAATAGCCTTTTTCTTCTTTGCAGATCTTGTTTCCATTCATGAACTTTTGTGTTTTTCTATACCAATTCGTTTGCACCGTCTAATGAAATCGACATATTTGAAACGGAAATGACAGTTGTATGGTATAATTGATGATTTGTAATCAATTCTTCCACATATGTTTACTGAGTAGGACTTCTCAATTGGATAGTACTAGACTTCAGTGCAGTGTTCCAACTTTTTTCCTTGAATTACTGACATTTTTAAAGTATTAGATACTTCGATTCAGTTAGCTGAAAAAAACTGAGCGAAAATTTCGTTTTGTTTTAAATCGATTTTTTGTAAATTTGGTCGGTTTTCAGTTTTTGCATAAATAATTCGGTTGTTAAATCGATTTCCCAGTGTGAAGGCGGTGACTGCTCTCTCTCTCTCTCGCTGCACTAGCACTGCGCTTTCGTTGTTCTGACTCTCCTGAAGGCGTGAAGGCTTAAGGGATTTAACCATGGTATGTGCTTCTGTTTATTTTATCCGCTCTTCTAATTCCTTGTTACTAAATGAAGTTCGAGCTTTTCATGATTTGACTGCTCAATTTTCTCTTAGTATGATTTGGGCGCTCCTATTCTGTATTATGTAGTTTTAAGAAGTGGGTTCTGGTTTTGTAGTTGAAATTCCTGTAGCTATCAGAATATGCCACCAATTTATGCCTTGTGATCTGGTTTTATGTTTTCGTAGTCTTGATTTGTTTCTAGGTTTTGAAAGAAAAGGGTATGGTGCTATAATTTTAGGGTAATTTTTTGTTTCGAAGCTATGCATCCTTTCACTTAGTTCGATTATGCGTTCTTCTGAATTAGTTTAGTGTTCAAATTCTCAGGATATGATGGAAGAAGAAGATGATTATGTCGAGTATATTCCCGTGGCGAAACGCCGTGCTCTCGAGGCACAGAAGATTCTACAGCGCAGGGGAAAATCTTCTGCACTTGATGAGGAGATTGAAAAACAGAAACTTGTTGAGGCTAAACCGAGTTTGTTGGTTAAAGCTTCTCAGCTCAAGAAAGACCAGCCTGAAATAACCCAAACTGAGCAAGCCATAATTCAGGAAAAGGAGATGATTGAACACCTTTCAGATAGGAAAACTTTGATGTCCGTTCGAGAGCTAGCTAAGGGCATTACTTACACAGAGCCTTTGAAGACAGGATGGAAGCCCCCCTTACCAATACGTAGGATGTCAACGAAGGCTTGTGATGCTATAAGAAAGCAGTGGCACATTATTGTAGATGGAGATGATATCCCCCCACCAATCAAGAATTTCAAGGATATGAGATTTCCCGACCCGATTTTAAAAATGTTAAAGACTAAAGGAATTGTGCAACCGACCCCCATCCAAGTGCAGGGGCTTCCGGTGATTCTGTCGGGACGAGATATGATCGGGATTGCTTTCACAGGATCTGGAAAGACTCTAGTTTTTGTATTACCACTTATAATGATCGCTTTGCAAGAGGAGGTAACAATGCCAATTGCTCCTGGGGAAGGACCGTTTGGATTGATTGTTTGCCCTTCTAGGGAGCTGGCTAGGCAAACGTACGAAGTTGTCGAAGAATTTCTTGTACCAATGAGAGAGGCTGGGTATCCAGAAATCCGGCCTTTGCTTTGTATAGGAGGAGTTGATATGAAGTCACAGCTTGATGTGGTGAAAAGAGGAGTTCATATTGTGGTTGCTACTCCAGGGCGGCTGAAGGATATGCTTGCAAAAAAGAAAATGAGCCTTGATAACTGCAGGTAATGAAATTGCCTTTATTCTGTACATTTTGTTTTCTTAAGCAAGTTAATAAATGTGCAAAAGCAGTTTATTAAAAAGTGATAATGATAAGAAACTAGAAATATAAAAAAGTGATTTTGACAGAGAAGTGTTATATTGTGCAAATCTGTTTAATGTGCTTATGGAAGGGTTATAAAAAAAAAGTGTGTAATTAAAACTACAATTAGATGTATGAGTAGCGATAGCGCTTTTTGGTGCCAAAGCTTGTACGCTATAAAGTATGTATATAAATCTGTCACAGATGATGGATCTTTATGATTCATAATTAGCCTAGATAAGTCAATAATCAAGTTGACTCACAGAGCAAAGTGTATTGCTATATAGGTTATTCTAGTTTTGACTGATTTTCGTCTGTCTAGGATATTGGAAACATAGACTCAGTTCAGTGTGTATAAATAGTCTCAGAATTGATGTAGGTAAATGATGCCATGATTGAGCTCCCACCTTCTGCTCTTCAATAAAATGATTAACCATATTTTTCTTAATTTATATAGATGACATTTTCTGGAGCCACTCTCCTGATTTTCTTTCAAAGTACCATCCTCTTTTTATAATTTCTGCTGAAATGGACAATATGATGATTGAATCTTGCAGTGAAGCGTAAGAGTTCTTCTAAGGAATAATTTGTTTCATTTTTCATTTCTTTTTCATTTTTTTCCTGTAGTCTCCTTCCCCATGGATCATTCCTTGTATATCAGCTTATATATTGAAATTTGAAAGCTTTATGTAATGTCTAGCATAACACAAGATGGGATTTAGTTTTCTTGACTAGTCTTTGGTTGAGTCATGTGTTGTAGGAAATATTTACTGAATTTGCTTTTCTGCAGGTACCTGACACTAGATGAGGCAGATCGTTTGGTCGATCTAGGATTCGAAGATGACATTCGAGAAGTGTTTGATCATTTCAAAGCTCAAAGGCAGACCCTTTTGTTTTCTGCAACCATGCCAACAAAGATCCAGAATTTCGCGCGGAGCGCACTCGTTAAACCCATCACAGTTAACGTCGGGAGGGCTGGAGCAGCAAATCTCGACGTTATTCAAGAAGTCGAATACGTCAAGCAAGAAGCAAAGATCGTTTACCTTCTTGAATGTTTGCAGAAAACCGCACCCCCCGTTTTGGTATTCTGCGAGAATAAAGCTGATGTGGACGACATTCACGAGTACCTTCTCTTGAAGGGAGTTGAAGCTGTCGCGATACACGGGGGTAAAGATCAAGAAGAGAGAGAGTATGCCATTTCGTCCTTCAAGGCCGGGAAGAAGGACGTTCTAGTGGCTACTGATGTGGCTTCCAAAGGTCTCGACTTTCCCGACATCCAACACGTGATCAATTACGATATGCCGGCAGAGATTGAGAATTATGTGCATAGGATCGGACGAACGGGGCGATGCGGAAAAACAGGGATTGCAACAACGTTTATTAACAAGAATCAAAGCGAAACGACTTTGCTCGATCTTAAACACTTATTGCAAGAGGCAAAGCAGAGGATTCCTCCAGTTTTGGCTGAGCTTAATGATCCAATGGAAGATGCTGAGGCAATAGCTAATGCGAGTGGAGTGAAAGGATGTGCGTATTGTGGTGGGCTTGGTCATCGTATTCGAGATTGCCCCAAGTTGGAACATCAGAAAAGTCAGCAAATTGCTAGTTCGAGGAGGGATTACTTTGGCTCTGGTGGCTATCGTGGAGAAATGTGATCTTATCGTATGTATGTTTCCTGTTTCTTTGTTACTCTTGGTCTTTTATATTACGACAATATTTAATTTTGGATTTGATGTTTGTATGAATGGTGAAACGGAAAGAAAAAATAACATACATATATTCATTGTAAACTGGCACTTGAATAAATGACCCCTTATAATCTTCACCTCACTAGAACTCTAGAATCTGTCGATATTATAGATATGCATTACAAGAAGCCTAAATTAAATCTGATGGAAATTGAACATTATCGATATGCATAGAAGCTGCAATAGACCAGCTCTTCTATCCTGTAAACACGAATCATAAACACTCAGGAGAATACAAAGTCTACTCCAGTTTAGTTACAAATAACTAACCTGTTACAACTCAATCAATTTTATAGATCATAAAATAAACTGTTATGTATTATGTGTTGAAATTCAGACAAACGTGAAACGAGGCTGGCTGTCTCATTTATGTGAGGTGATACTTTTATATAGTTATTTTGTGATACTCTTAAAAATTAGATTATCAAAAAAATTTGCAAAAATATTAGGTCGAAGTTCTTTTGCAGTTTGAAATCTAGGGCGGCAGAAACCATTTTTGGAAATGGGCTTGAGCAGGAAAAGGACTTCATATTTTTAGGAAATTAAATAAAATTTGTTCATCAGTTATGAAATTAATATTATTACACTTATAAATTAATATCATTACTCTTATAAATTGATACTCATAACACTTATTGCTATAATATTAGTTTATAAATGTATGATATCAATTGATAGGTGTTATAAAATTAATTTATAAATGTAATGATATTAATTTCATATTGTGAACAAGTTTCAGTAGAAAACTACTTGATAGGACGGCTGACAATGTAAGAAAATTATTAAATAAAAAGATTTTTAATTAAATTTATTATGAACTTGAATAATTTGATTTATTTCACTCATTTCAACACATTTTTCTAACATACTAAAATTGATTTGTATCATACCCATTCAGATTCAAATGTTTCTGAATTAAAAATAAGGTTCATAACATAAATTAGGTCTATAAAAGTTTCAAACTTAGGTATAATATGACCAAAGTAAACTCAAAAAAAAATTCTTCCATGTTTTAAAGTGCTTGAGATCAAATTATAAGACATACTTTTATTTAGATACATGTTTTGTGTTTACATTCTTTATTGAAAATTTCTCTCTCTCTTAATAAACAAGAAAGAAAAAACATTTGTATGATGTTGCAATTTTTGCACATATACAAGTGGAATGATTGAGGATCACAATCATTAATAACTTAATCAACTGGGACTTCCACTTCCATTTTCAGACCTGGACTTTCCAATATCTGTATTAAAAGAAAAACACAATTACAGTCATCAATAATATAGAAATTAGGGTGGGTCATCCATGTAAATTAACAGTTTTTTTAGTTAATTTCTGTCAATTTTGGAAAGTAGTTGTGTTTGTATAATCTACTGTACTTTGAGATAAGAAAAACACCAAAATTCTGAAGAATGAAAAATGCAAGAATATTAAAAAAAAAAATGGAAAGTACAAGAGCAAAAAAGTAAAAAATAATACAACTAATATATTTTTCCTTTTATTTATACGTAGAGGAATACTTCGAAGCTGACAAAAAACGTGTATGCACCAAGTGCATCTGCAATTCAATTGTATTTTTGGGATAGAACTCAAAATAGCTCCATAATTTTTCACATTTTTTAAAATGGTTTAAAAAAAGTTTGATGTACGAAATTAATTTCAATTTTACGTGAATTGTACCATTTTAGTCCTAAATTCATCGGAATTGACGAAACGACGTCGTTTTAGGTCATGTGTCTTACATGTGAGTATTCAATTTGGAGATTTCCGATTGAAATGCATGACATAAAACAACGTCGTTTCATCATTTCCTGCGAATTTTGGACGAAAATTGTACAATTTGAGAAAAATTGGGACCATTTTCGTGCATCAAACTTTTTTAGGACTATTTTGAAAAGGATGAAAAGTTATGGGACTATTTTGAATTATATCCCCTATATTTTTAAATGATATTTATTGTTAAATTTAAAAATATTAGCTTGTCCGTATTAGTTGTCGCATTGAAAAGTAATAGACTAATGTTTCATGTCCAAAAGTGGAGTAGGTCTAGTGTGAAAATTTTAATGTATAAAATTGTCATAAATCAATCATCTACACCCTAAACACTAAATAATGAACCCTAAATTATGACATATTCGGCCCGGGTGAACCATGAACCACTTGGGCCGAGTGAACCATGAACCACTCAATTTTATCTTACCTTCACCAATTACAGAATTTTGTTGTAAATTAAAGTTTTTTCATGTATGAAAATTTTCATACTAGACTTTGTCCCAAAAGTGATTCCAACTTTGTATGGTACTATAAATACTTCATCAGCTATTGAAATAAGATCACAAGACAGAGATTTTTAACCTTAATGAAGTCATTCAACAGAAGACAAGACTCTTTCTTGAAACCAGCTTCATGCAACATCTGACTTAGAACTCCCTGCACAATCACATTTACAACTGTTAACAAGAGAAACAGTGAATCCTCTCGAAATGCGATGCCATTCGATACCTGTGGTTGCTGATCGGAGATAAACGAGCCCGTTAGATCATGGAGCACTTCCGTTAGGTCTTTTGAAACTCACCTTTCCGTTGGAACCAGAGCCATAAACTTTGAAGATAACTGTACACAAGTAAAGAGCCCATTATAACTCTTGACTGATATTGTGTAGTATTTGTAGTGTCAACCAAAGAAGGGCACTCACCAGAATGGGTCTAGGATTTTTTAAAAAAAAAATAGTATATATAAAAAAATTTGTATTTATATTTTTAATTTGTAAAATTTTGTCACATATTTTGCCCCCATTGGAATATAAAAAATTTTCCCCACTTTACTCTTTGAAAAATTCCCCCCTTGGGACGAAATTGTGGATCCGTCCGTGTCATTCACTGCTTTTATGCTATAACAGCAAATCGGTTGAGCAAAAAAACGAAGATTGCGCTAAATTAGAAATGAGAAAGGAATATAGGTGATAAATAAAGAAGGGTTAATATCAATTTGCAACCTACACGGTGACTCTTTTATTAACACAATCTCAATTGTTAGAAAGTTAGTTACAAGCCTGAATGATTTTTTTATAAATTAATGACTCTCCACTACAAAGTTTCTAACAAAAAGACTCTAAGGTACAAAATATCTTTAAAGTGACTTTAAGATACAATTTGTACCAAAAATACCCCTTATCTCATTTTTGTATGTATTCATAATTTTTTTTTGTTTTGACCAAGTACACATTTTGGGAAAATACATATTATTTTGGGAAAGTGCAAATTCGAAATACAAATTTTATAAAATCTAAAATTTAAATTAAATTATATAAAAAATTGCAACTAATAAAAAATGGAATAAAAAAAGACAAAAGTGCAGAAAATTAAAAATTGCACTCCAAAATTGGCTTAGTAGTGCAGAAAATTAAAAAAACTGCACTCCAAAACGTGTCAGAAGTGCAGAAAATGGACAGAAGGACAACTTAGACTTTTTAACCATATTTTTGTACCTTAGAGTCAAAATAAAGTTACTTTGTATCTTAGAGTCACTTGGGAAGTGACTTTGTACCTTAGAGTCACTCTCCCATTTTTTATAGGTCCTTTTGGATTTTTTTTGGGGCTACGTTACATTTGTTATAAATAGCCCAACGAATTTCTGGTAACCATATCTTTCGAAATTTAGTTAAAAATTTATGGATTGATAGCGTTTCTAGACGTAGTCAATTCTTTGACGAATTGGGTAAATAATTATTGTATTTTCTTATTGTTCTTTTTCTTTTCTCAATGTTTGTGATTTTTACTAACAAATTCACTAAACAAAAAGCAATAATATTTTACCAAAATGGTGTTTATTTCTTCTAAACAATCAAATTCAAACAATTAACATCGAAACACACCACATCATGAAGGGCACGACTATTCACACCTAGAGAATTGCTGAATACGCCCACATGTACAACAATTTAAAGCTCTCGTACCATCAAATACGACTGCAAAGTGGGTGTACAGAGCAACTCTGTGGGTGTGAATAGTCACGCCCCGTCGCTAATAAGAAGTTAGTTGATCGCGTAACACCTACACTCGATTTTCTGTGATACAGTTGATTTGGCACTGAAGGCAGACAAGAATGCAACAAAGTCCTTGAAATTCAGCCCATCTACCATCTTAAGCAACCTCTGAAAAATATCCCATAGTATTAGTTCTTACGAGCAACAGTATTAGTGGTGTACGGTTCACAAACACAAACAAAAACTCGGTTCAAGTATTCCAAGAATGTACCTGAGAAAGGGGGTTTGTAGCAAACTCAGGTACTGATAAGAATTCATCTGCTGATATGAACCCCTTGGAATTCCTATCTAATTGGTAAAATCTCTTGTATAGAGACACTATTTCTTGTTGAGCAACTAAAAACATCATGCATCCAAAATAAATCAACAAAATTATTCAATATAACAAGAAAAAAAAGAAAAAATAGGGTCCCAATATAGTTGAGTTAAAATACAATTTTGTTTCAACTACTTTAAACTTTTCAGTAAAAGGTCCCAAAAAATTTAGAATTTTCATTTTCGCCCCGTAACTTCGTAACTGGTTTGGTTTTGGTCCTTTTTACGCCGGATATTAGACTTTTCGTCCCAGTAACTGTGAACTCTTACACAAAAGGTCCCAAAAATATCTGCGTGAATACGACGTCAGTTCTTAGAATTTTTAGCGACTTTTGGGCTCAAATCGGACCAAGTAAGGAATCGGGACTAAATTGAAAATCTTTAATTTTTTTGGGACGTTTTGCGGAAAAGTCTAAAAGTTAAGGGACCAAATTGAACCATACATACATAGATGATCACAATGTTCTTGAACTTCTTCAATATCATACTGAGTTAGCATTGATGGCGCGTGACCCATTGCTAACCTGCAAAAAGTGGCAAAATTCAGCAAAAATAAAGGAAGCCCACTTATCAAAATCGAACCTTGAACTTATTTACATAAAATGAAACAGGGAAAAAAAACCTATATTTCAAAGAGAAAAAATTGCATATGAATGAGTGAGCAAATAAGGGTGTGTGTGTATATATATAAATGATTGAAAAAGTTGGGTGGAAAAATGAAATTAAAGTTATAGGGGGGAAGTTGGATTGAGATTGCTTAGTCATCACCGTAGGGCAGAAAAGGCAGTTTTGTTCGTTTCCAAATTTTATGAGAAGGCGTGGAGTTTTATGTTTAACAGTGTTGAGACATAACCCTAACCCTGTGGACCGTAGGGTAGTTTGGAAAAAAAAAAAAAAAAATGTTCAAAAAATGCTACTTAAAAAATTTGTTTTGGTTAGGTTTTTTAACAAATGTTCTTAAATTCCTCTCATCTTTAGGGTAATTGACTTCTAGTTTAGTTATATATAAAATTTGTATCATCAGATTCCCTTTAAATGTTAAAAATTATGATAAATTTCTTCTTTCCAATTTTTTATTAGGACAATATTTTACTTATTTATTCAATTCTAAACAATGGATTAAAAAATAAAAATTTATGATTAATTATCAATTAAATCAAATAAAATATTTAATTTGTAATTGAAAAATAATTGATTTTTTTTGACTAAAAACAAAAAAAATTAATTAAAAATTTATAAAAAAAAAAAAAAAAAAATTTATATAAAATATAAATCGGCTTTGGGAAGCGGGCCCATTTGGGATTGGCAACCTGCATATAATAGGGTTTAAACGGGCGAGTTAGGTTTGAGTTAACATTTCTAACCGTAGGGCAGAAAAAAGGCAGTTTTGTTCGTTTCAAATTTTATGAGAAGGCGTGGAATTTTATGTTTAACAGTGTAGGGACCGTAGGGTAGTTTGGAGTAAAAGAAATGAGAAAATGCTACTTAAAATATTTGTTTTGGTTAATATCTTAAATTCCTCTAGGGTTACTCTAGTTTAGTTATATGGGGAAATTGGGGTAGATGCTTTTTAAAAAAAAAAAATTATTTTTTTCCATTTTTATATCATTCAATTTAATTAAAAACGTAAAAATATAATAAAAATTCAAAATAATTTTGATTAAAAGTTATTTCATAATTTACTAATCTGTTTGGGATGGCATGCATGGGCCACCCACTTTGTTGTTTAATCTTTTAGTTTATTGTAAGTTTTTGGTTTTTTTTTTTTTTTTATTTATCATTCAATTTAATAAAATTGTATAAAAATAATAATTTAGTGGGTTGGCCCAAATGTTGCGTGTGTACACCCACTTTGTTGTTTAATCTTTTAGTTTATTGTAAGTTTTGTTTGTTTTTATTATTCATCATTCTGTTTATAAAATGATATATTTACTCTTATAAACTAATACATTTAGCATTTAATGTTATGATTTTAATTTACAAGTGTTATGGTATTAGTTTATAAGTGTAGTGGTAAAAATTTAATGATATTAACAAGTTTTACCGAAGACCTACTCTAAAATTTATTATAAATAATATGTAAAAATATAATATTTTATTAAAAAAGGTCTATTATGGGTTGAGTGTTACCCAAGCCCATAGTGGGTTGACCCATCAAAAACCGCAAAAATGTGACTTCAAGTGGATTGTGGGTCGGTTCGACCCGTCGACCCGTTCTGACAGCGTTAAGCGTAAGATCATGAATGTGGCAGTCTTGTTGGCGGTTAGGGGTGAAGTACTTTTGAAAATATATAGTTATTTAATTGTATTTTTAATCTTTTAAAGAAAATTTGATCAAATTTAACTTAGTAGTAAATGCACTAAGTAATTTTGTGGGTGCAAATAGGTCAGCTCTTAACCCTTATTCCATTTTAAACATTAAAATGGGCATTTACCGAATTTTTTGTTGGTTATACTTAGTCAAATCTACACTAGAAATGACGAATCTCAAATGGCTTTGGATCCTCAAAATGTCATTATACATTTTTAAGGATCATCTTCTAATTTTCGATCATGTAAATAGTATAGAACATAAGTTTATTTATTTATTTTCAAAATTGAAAATTAGAAATTAGAAAGAAAAAGTGGCTTAAAATGAAAAATGTTTAGAATATAAAGGGACAGTTTTTACAATATAGAGTCATTTGATTGGTACTTCTAATTTTCTTGAACATGTTTGGCAAAGTTGGAGTTTGTATGGAGAAATTTGGGGTTTGAATAGCCCCACACTATGTTTTTTTTAAATGTCATTGTTATTATTTATTCCATTAAGCTCACACACGATTGAACACGACAACATTAAGAAGTGATATTAAATATTGATGCATTTCCCTAAGTTGTGTGCGTGGATCTTTAAGGTTCATGTACTGTGATGGTTAAACTCATTTGAGGTAGGTATTTCATTAAATATAGGCCAAATTTCACTAGCCCCACAATTATAATTGTTTTTCATTTAAACCGCCAAATTATTTTGGCTAAATCTTGTATGCACCAGGTGCATTATACACTCTATAGTGCATTTGAGAATCATACAATTTGTTGTACTAAAATATGCATACAACTTGTTTACGCTGAATCGTACAATTATTAATATAAAAAACAAGTTGCATGATTATAAAATACATTATATAGTGCATGGTGCACCTGATGCGCGAGCATGAGACCCACTCAACTATTTTGTTTGCATCATTACATACAAATTATACAATTTTAGTACATAAATCACTTCTTCTTTTTTCTGAGCAATTTTAGTTTTAGGTCAGGGGCATTTATGTCAAAATAAATTCAAATAAAATAAGAATGACACTAAACCCATCAAACTATTGCTAAAATTGCACTAAACTCATCAAACTATTATTAAAGTTGCACTTAAACCATTAAATTATCACTGAAATTGCGACTAAGCCACCGAACTAATTTCTTACACCAAATTATACGAACTATAGTTTTTTTAACACATAAACCACGGTAAGAATATCGAACAATTAAAGACACAATACAATAAGATTGCATGGAAGAAAAAGGGCAGGGTAGTTTGGAGTACTAATGCTACTTAGCAAAATATTTGTTTGGGGTGAGGTTATTCATATTTTAAACTCCTCTAGGGTGATACTATAGCTTAATTATATAGGGAATTAAGTTGGGGTAGATGCCCTTTCAATGTTAAAAATGTGAGAGATACTAATTTCCAATTTTTTTTTCTTAAAAGGATGCATTCTTTTCATTCATACTTTGTCATAATAACATACCTAAAATTTTAGGTTCACGAGAAGTATGGTTGCGATTCATGGAATCATGGATATGGTCGCGATCTAGCGTGAGCTCAGTAATAATTTGATTTTTGTCACCGGAGGTTTTTTTTGGTCCTATAACTTTGTCACTTGATCCTATTGACTTTTATATTTTGATTTTCGTCATATAATTTATACACTTTCGACTTTTTAGTCTCTTTTGACTTTTTAATTTTTATTTTCGTCCTGTAATTTATATTTTTCTTCTAATTTTCATTAATTCATGTAAATACTATAAAACATATGTTTATTCATTTACTTATTTTCAAAATTAAAATTAAAAAGAAAAAGTGACTTAAAATTAAAAATGTAGGGGCATCTTTAGATTTTTTTGTCACGTAACTTTAACTCATTTTGATCTTGGTCCATTTAACTTACAATTTTTTATCTTGGTCCTATAACTTTACAAAATTCGACTTTTTCATCTTGTCATCGGCTAGTTACCTGCAATAACTTGTGAAAGGACTAAAAACTCAAATTTTATAAAATAACAGGACCAAGATCATAATTTATGAATTTTAATTTTAGTCCTGTAATTTAAAAAAATAAATAATTTTTTAATCCTGTCACCTGCTATTGCAGATAACTTGCCCGTGACAAAACGAAAAAGTCAAATTTTATAAAATTACAGGACTTCCTTGTTAGAAAATGGCATACTCTAATTTGCGCTAAAAAAATAAGAGTTGATATTTTGTGAAGCTTGTTCACCGTGAAATTGATTTTTTTTTAACATGCATACTCTTTAATAATATAAGTCTCACCCTTCATTTATCACTTCGATACCATCTGCTATAATATAAGTCACACTCTTCAATTTTATGAGTAATACCCTTTATAGTAAAAAGTTACACCCTTTATAGTAAAAAAGTCACACTCTTTAATAATATAAGTCACACTCCTTAACCAGTTTCACCGTAAAACTTGTTCACATTATACTTTGCCAAAAAATAAATGTCAATAATAGTTTAATTCACTCACACCTATATGGAGTGTCAAATAAAAAACATAATCTTTCTGTCTAAATCTTAACTGCACACTTTCTATTTTAGTCTGTCACAATCTTAACTTCTCATTTTCTTAAATAAAAATATTCACTTTAACTCACACCCTTCAAGCACACACTTATTTACAATATGTCACTCACTCATACCCTTAACACTTTATTATTTTATCACCTTTAATAAATATATTATTCTACTCTTTAATAAAATTGAATTTTCAATATTACCTTCAATAATTTATCACTTTATCATCTAAAATAATACTCCCTCCGTCTCAATCTTTATGGTAAAGTATTTTTTTTTTGTCTCAATCTTCATGGTAAAGTTACTTACACACTTTATTACTTTATTATTTTATCATATAAAATATTAATAAACAACACTTTCTACCCCCAATTACTCACCACTTTATCACTTTATCACTTTATCATATAAAATACTAATAAACAACTCTTCTTATCCCACCACTTTATCACTTTATTACTATTACACTAAGTGCTTATGAACAGTTACAATCCCACGAAGATTGGGACGGAGAAAGTAATAAATAACTTTTTTTTTTTAACTTTGAACCCACGGTAAACATATTATTAAAATTAGGACGGGGGATTACTACGGTACTGCATTTAAAAAAAAATCGTTTGCAAGTTGCACCTTGAAATATGTGCGCGACATAAAATTGATTGTATGTTGCAATTATTTAATGGTTGCCGCTTATTGCAATTTGCAAGTGACTTCTGTTTGCTGTAGCCTGGCTGTATCTTACTAGTCATAATAGGAAATTATTTTTTTTATTTTTTTTATCGGTAATAGAGAAATTATTTCCCATGTTTTCTTCTCATGGCACCAACCCTAAACCCAGTATCATAATTTTTTTTAAAATATAAAAAAAAAAAAATCAGTTAAAAATATACACATTGACTGATTGACAAATAATGCTCTAAGACCTTTTAGATAGATTTTCCCCAAGAGAACAAAATTTGTAAGATCGCCATAAGTACATGTTAAAAGGCTCATGACCGATAGAGCCGACCCGTTTAAATTGAAAAAATCAAAATTTAGGGCTAAACTTTTTCAAATTTACTTATCGTGAACCGATAAAATTCTGAACCGTTTAACCTGAAAGCCTATAAAGCTGAGCTATATAGAGATAAGACCAACTCGTCTGCCGTTTAATATTTATTTTTAGTTAATTTGATATAATTATATAATAATTTTAATAATTTATTTTTATTTTTACATATTTTTAAATGAAATTAATTAAAAGACAATATTTAAATAAAAAACAAATAAAAATTAAATAATAACATTGTTGAGTATTAAATAGTGTCATTTCTTTAACATTGTTTGAAATGAACATAATTAGCAATAAATTTATTGTATTATTATATCTCTTTTAATTTTATATGTTGAACCTCACAACACGTCCAACATTACAACATCTTACACCATTCTCACCCAATAAACTATTTTTGATGCTGCCAAAATAATAATCATAATTATGACAACAACAATAATAAAACTCAATGAGATTCCATTTAGTTTTTCCACCAAAAATAATATCGGCGCGAGGAAAAAATAAAGGAAAAAGTTGTAGCTGTTTCTAAACGACTTTTAAAGAAGAACACTAATACATTTGATCTGAAAGAGCAACTAAAACGAAGATGAACACTTTCATCATCATCATCATCATCATTCATCAGCTCATCAAAAAATAAAATCTCACTAGCAACGACAGAATAAAAATTCGCAAACACCAGAGATATCAAACCACGGAAACTGAGCGATGAAGGGATGTAGATGTAATGTAATAGCAGAAAAACGAGGATCATGCTTATGGATGTCAAACACTATCTCTCTCAGAATAACTTGAATAGCAGACCACCGTGAGTGGCGAAGAAAGGAGCAAAGACGAGTGACTCGACTGCCATGAGTTTTATAAGGATGTTTAGTGAAGGACCTGATGTATCCTTAAGAGGATCTCCGATGGTGTCGCCGATCACAGCAGCCTTGTGTGGTTCCGATCCCTTGGGCCCCAGAGTTCTCGCATGTTCCGAAGCACCAGCCTAGAAGACAGTTCTAAGGATATAAGATAATAGGAAAACAAAAACTTGTATACACCAGATACATCGTGCAACTCATGTGTGTAAAAAATGTATAATTTGTTAGTACTAGTTATTTTATTAATAAATAGTGATAGTTGTGTAAAGTTGCACCGTGCAATTGTGGAAAATAGAAAGCTTTTTCTCATGAGTCGGGACAGTTACCTCGATGTATTTCTTAGCATTGTCCCATGCACCTCCAGTGTTGGATGCAGAAATTGCAATCTGTGGGATCACAAGCAAAAACCTCAAAATATGAGTTAATACTCAACAGCAAAGAGACCGAAATACTGCTTCAGAAGCATTATTTACGAAAGGGCAAATAGTTAAAAAAAAAATATAAAAAATCAACGGTTTGTGACGCTTTGCTGTTTGGCCAGTTCTTTAAAAGTTGTCAATATAGGAGGTGTTTGGTTTGTAAGTTTATAGCAGGGAATTGAAATCGAGTTTCATATCCAAAAAATGGGAATCACCATTGCTTAATTTTATGAGCCTCAATTGAATATCATCTAAAACTAAATAAATTTAGATACAATAACTAAACGCAACTAAAGGTGAAGTACATCAAATGCATTACATATACATATATGTAAATGTGTAAGCATACCTGAACGCCAGAAACAAGAGAACCAGCTAGAACACCAGAAAGGGTCTCAACACCCAAAAATGTTCCGACAATGAGAGGGGTAAGCATGACAAGGGCACCAGGGGGAATCATCTCCTTGATAGATGCATCGGTGGAAATCTTGACACAGGTGGCGTAATCAGGCTTGGCAAGACCCTCCATGAGTCCAGGAATAGTGTTGAATTGCCTCCTAACTTCTTCCACCATCTTCAAAGCTGCGCTGCCTACACTCTTCATTGTCATTGCTGAGAACCAGTACGGGAGCATTGCACCAACAAGTAAACCGATGAAGACTTTAGGGGTCAAAACATCAACGGTTGTGATTCCTGCACGGCTAACAAAGGCACCGAAAAGTGCCAATGAAACAAGAGCAGCTGATCCAATTGCGAAACCCTAAGAACAATAGTCAGGATCAGAAAAAGGAAACAGTCCGCTCATGCAAGAGGGAATTATAGTTGGATATTAGTAATACCTTTCCTATAGCAGCAGTGGTATTACCAGCAGCATCGAGGGCATCAGTTCTCTCACGAATTCTGTGGCTCATCCCAGCCATTTCAGCTATACCTCCAGCATTATCACTGATTGGACCATAAGCATCTATAGCCAACCCTGTCGCAATTGTGCTCAACATTCCTAGAGCAGCTACCGCAATACCATACATAGCGGCAAAGCTGAAACTCACAAATATGCTGATTGCAATGGCAAAAATGGGAATAATAACAGATTTGTAACCCAAGGCTAGACCAAATATGACGTTGGTTGCAGCACCAGTTCTGCAGGAATCAGCAACATCTTGCACGGGGCTGTGATAGAGGAATTCCACAAACGAAGGAGAACGAGTTCAATATTTTAAAGAAAAGGGAAACGACTTGGACCGAAGAATATAGACCAAACTACTTATTTGATCAATAAGCAAATAAAAGGACCGAAATTGTGCACCTGTAAGCATTGCTGGTGTAGTATTCAGTGACAAACCCAATGATAAGTCCAGCCCAAAGCCCAACACAAACACAGAGGAAGAGTTGCCTGCAATGCATAATTAAGTAAGAATATATGGCTGAAGGCCATCAGTAGCATCATGCCCTGATCATTTTCCTATGTGAGACTTGCATGTGAAAGTTAATCATGAAAAATATGAAATGCAAATTTATCCATTTCTGTTTTGTGATGCTAAACAAGTTCTTACCAGTTCTTCACAACTTTTTGAGTACCAAAGTTGAAGATAGTAAACGATGATGGCAAGCATGTCCAAGTGACAATTGCAATTCCAATTGTCATAAGAACAGTGGAGATAATGAGCTGATTCTTTAATGCTGGTTCAATTTCCTTGACAGCCTTGATCTCGAAAAAGTCGGTAGCAAAAAGAGTAGTGATTAAGCAAACCAGGATTCCCATGGAACTAATGAGCAACGGGTAAGTCATAGCGGTGAAATCATGAGTCATGCCAAATGAAGATATGGAGGCCACAACAAGAGCAGCACATGAAGCTTCAGCATATGAACCAAAAAGGTCAGACCCCATTCCAGCAATATCCCCCACATTATCACCAACATTGTCAGCAATCACCTGCAAAATAAAATGGTTATTACTAAATGCCCTTCTCAATAGAGTTAGTCCAAGTAAATGCACTGCGGCTTACAGCAGGGTTTCTCGGGTCATCTTCTGGAATGTTCCTTTCGACCTTTCCAACAAGATCAGCACCGACATCAGCAGCTTTGGTGTAAATACCACCTCCAACTCTCCCAAACAAAGCCATGGATGATCCACCAAGACCATATCCAGTAATTGCCTCAAAAAGACCTTCCCAATCGTCCCCATAGTAGAGTTTGAACAGATTGATAGTAATATAAAGAACCAATAGGCCATTTGCAGCAAGGAGAAAACCCATGACCGCACCAGATCTAAATGCGACAATAAAAGCTTTGCCAACACCCTTTCTAGCTTCCAAAGTCGTCCTTGCATTAGCATATGTTGCAATCTTCATTCCAAGAAAACCAGAAACAACCGAAGTGATAGCACCAAGCAAAAAGGATACAGTACTGAAAATCGCAGTTGCAAGGGCGGGCTTGCACATCTTCTCCTTGTCATATGTGCATGGCTGGATCTTTGTGCTGAAACCCTCAACAGAACCAAGGAAAAGGAAAATGAGGATTGCAAAAGCAACCATGAAAATGCCCACATACTGGTATTCAGTAAACAGGAAAGATGTTGCGCCTGTAAACACAAAAATGATTGTCCATTCAGTTAAGCAAACCAATCAACTTTAATAGAACACAGCAACTAAGAAGACACAATTTTAATAGCTCAGAGAACAATATATCATAATACCATCTATGTTAAAACATAGGGAGAGCCAGACGCAACAGTATAATGCACATTAATCCGTTACCCATTATTGGTAAAATGAAAGTAACATAATAACACCATTGAATGATAACATTGCAAGATGTAGTCTACTCATGTGTGCTCGTGCATAATGTAGTATGCTTACTCATAAATCACATATATCACTCAAAGCAATAAGCTTTTATCATATAAAACAACATAAATTAACTCCCCAGTTATTCTTCCAAAGGCAACTTGCTACTTTGGTGAATAAAAAAATTAACAAATCTTCCCGAGATCTGGATAACAATAATAAAACATTATTGAACATGGCGCCCAATTGAATATGAAATTATAATATCAGATATGTCACCATTCCTTGGGGCAGTTACTCCGACCGAATTATTATCATCTCCATAAAACCCTAAACCCTCTACTCGCCGCCAAGGGTATTCAACAATCTTTTGTACCAATAAATTATAAAATTATTTATAAAATGAAATAATAAATTACACAAAACTGTGTCATTTTCAAGAAAAGTAAAACTAAAGATAAACACAGAAGAAACTCTATGATTTAGGGGTGTTTTGAAACACTTAAAACAGCTTCCAGAAGCACTTATTTTCAAAGCTCCCTCTCACAACTTTTGAAAATAAGTGCTTCTGGAAGCTATTTTTAAGTGTTTCAAAACACACCCTTAGAGTTCGAACTCCCTACACATAAGTATAATTAGGTTAACTTTTATGAATGAATTAGATTTAGAATAAGTCTTAAACTTCAAAACCAATAAGCAAAATTCAACACCGAATTATGAATTTCACCTACCAACTTCAGCTAGAAGGTAAATAATTAGCTCAGCTACCTGTTTTCTCTTAAAAGAACTAATGTGCTTTAAAATTCAATCTTGCCTCCATCATTCCAAGCCTTTTAGCTCAAAGTAACCAAACAGAGCACAATTTCACGAGCAAAACAAGCGGACATTTATACAGCACAATCAATAAAAAAAAAAAACAAATGCAGTAAAAATCAGATCTCAAGATCTAGAGCAATTCTAACCCTCGGAGATTGCGTTCTGGATCTCAGCGCACTTAACGACGACGTTCTGGTCGTTGATGCCGTCCTCCTCCTCAATCAAGTAGTCACTGTACCCATTTTTGCCGTTGCTCGCCGCCGCCTCGCCGCCGCGCTCCGGCGAGACCTTAACTTTGGAGACGAGGTACCACTGCACAAGAGAGAAGACGATTCCGATGACGGCGCACACCGGAATCACGATTTCCGCACCCTGATCTGACAGCAATGCCATTCTCGCCGGAAATGGAACCAATTTCGCCGGAAAAAGAGAGAGAATGAGAGTGGGGAGTGTAACAGAGAGCAGAGAAATTGAGGAGGTTTGAGAGTGGTGGGAGAGGGAATATTTATAGCATCAAATCAGAGTGAAATTCCTAGGTTGAGGGAAGTATAGCATGCGTCGCGGTCCACTGAAACTGGATGTGGACCTTTTGGTTTCTCATTTAGCTAATCATTTAATTGCGGATGTGGCAATTTTGGATAAGATACTATAAATATTAAAATGATTTTAAAATTATAGTGGAGTAAATGTTTATGTAAGTTTCAATTTTGTTAATTTTGAAAAAGATTATCTATTACATATTATGATTTGGTATTTTATAATTTTATTAGGTTCGTGTTTTTATGTGTTAACATGATAAGAATAAAGAATTTTTGGTGTTGTGTTCGTGTTAACTTGTTAATTTTTTTAAAACAATATAAATATAATTCAATGTTTTATAATTTTATTGGATTCGTGTTGTTGTCGAGTCAACATGATAAGGATAAGAATTTTTTTTTGTTATGTTTGTGTCAACTTGTTAATTTTAAAGAAAAATCTCTATTATATATTATTTGGTATTTTATAATTTTATTAAAAAAAATTGTACATTTTTACTGTGTTTTGTTGTGTTATATCATGTAACTTATATAGTAGTGTCACATTGTGTCATGTCAATTTAAGTGTATTTATTTGTCTTATCTTGTCATATTGTGTTTGTGTTGGCATGAAAATTTCTATGTTTATATTGTGCAAGCATGGATTCTTTTTAATATATCTTATTAATACGAACAAAATACGATAAGAAATTAACACGAACAAAATACGATAAGAAAGCACGAATTGTCACCCATATTCAATTGTTTCTTAATTTTACTTTTCTAAATAAATAAAGTTGTTTGTATGTTCGCCTTCACTCATTTGTTACTATTAAACAAAATGGATAATTTATTGTGTTAATTACTTTTAGTTAAGTGCTAATCTGTTGTACTAATTACTACATCGTCCACCTATAAAATGCCCACTTACTTATTTATTCATCATTAAATGACACAGTCAATTTAACTAGTTATCACTTAATTATTTAAATTACCATATGAAAAGTTCACAGCTAGCTTATCATAAGACTGAATAACGATAAACTAGATCCTCTCTTTTTTTTCTTATTAATTAAATAAAATTGTGAATACTGTTTTATTTTTTTTCTTTACTTTTCTTTTTCTCTTTTTAATTTATTTCATTTCATTTATCCTTTGTTCTCTTTAGTCTGTAGACAAAGTCAAAAAGCAAGTGTTCTTATCCACTATAAAGAGTCTATATGTTCTTTATTTATATTTTCTTTTCTAAAAAAGAAAGAATTTTCACTATTTGCTTTCTTTTGTGAGAGAAAGAAGTTGGCATGAAAAGTTGTTTCGGGCCTTATGGAAACTTCTTGTTTACGTTCTACAGTGTAATATTGTTATGAAATTATTAATTTTACTAAATTTAAATAATTAATTGAGAAAAACTCATTACAACTTTTTCGTCTATAATATAGAAGGTATATTTTCAACTTAATTTCATACCTCTAAAAACGTTACAACTTAGTTTGAAATTATGGCTTTATTTTTTATTTAGTCCCATAATTTTACGAGTCACCTAATTTTGATTCTACACGCTCTTGAAAATCCTCAATTTACACTTGTGTAAACCGATTCAGTCAAGTGGACTTTCCAGTTATTTAAGACCCACATTGTTATAATTTGAAAATATAACATATTAATTTTAAAAAAAAAAGATAAAATTAAAAATTAAAGGAGGAAATAGACTTTAATCTCGATCTAATGCATTTATAAATGCGTGGCTTGAGTCTCAAATTTTTTTCATTATAATCGTTTTAAAATCATCTGATTTGTTATCTTTGAAATATCACGATGAAATCGTGTATGTACTCTTTGAATTCCTGCTACATTTCATATTTCCTTACCTACTAGTATCAACTGTTTCGAACCATATTCACACATACATATACATATATATATATATATATATATATATATATTTAATTGACTAATTTCTAGTTCACATTTCTCTTGTCAAATTACTTTTATAAGTGTGTCTACACTTGCGTGGGTTACGATGACACGACTAATCAACTTTTATTACCAAACTCTGTGACTTTCCATCGTTTAATATTGACAGCTTCCTATAATTAATTAATATTTATTTAACAAGCTAGTAACGAGTTATTGCCTTGGGTGGAGACATCAGCTGGATAAGAGAAAATAAATTTACTCCTCCAACCTAAAATATTTATCGGTTAAAAATATTTCACACAAATTAAAAAAGTTACTCCATCTGTCACAAATTTATTTTCCTGTTTACGATCATATATTTTCTTTTGTAAGCGATTTTTATATTAGTAAATGAAATAATAAATTGATTTTTAAGGAAGTGTATGATAGATGAAACTCTTTTATCTATCGTTTATTCCTTTAAATATATTTATCAATTTTTATTTTTAAACTTTTTTTAAATTTTTTATTAATTTTTTTTAAGTTTTTTCACAAATTTAAATAAGGTTAAATAACAATAATTACATGTACAATGTGTCAAATTAAATCTTTATATTTGATTTAGGAATATTAATAAAACCCTCTCCAATTCAATATTTTTTAACATATTTTGAATTTCATTAAAATATTATGAGATTTTTGCTTCCCTTTATTCTCGCCAATCCTACTCTTATTCTTACCTAATCTTAAAATTAAATCTCCAACTTTCATCTTGTTATCTTAATATTTGATGTAATATTTTTATTTTTCGACCACAAATATAATATTCTTATTATTTAAAAACGTGAGAAACTTTATATTACTATTAATTTCTATAATATTCAATTTTATTTAATTTTACCGCAAATAAAGTATTCTTTTAAAATTGTTACAAAAGGTAATTAAGACAAAATTTGTTAAAAAAATCAAAATAATAGTAATAAATTATGAATTGAATATTTAAAAAAAAAAATCATGATATTTTCCAAATTTTTCTATCATTAATTTTTCATGTGTTTAATTATAAAAATTCCATTATAAAACTTATTAAATATATATTCATTAATATAAAATAATAATAAAAAATTTTTGTAAATCTATTATTGTTTTTACAATTTCATCTAATGTCATGCATTAGAATTTTAAAAAAATATATAAAAGCAAGACAAAATAATGGAATGAAAATAATATACTTATGTTTGGATTTTTTTTTTTACTATGGAATTTTTTATCATTAAAATACATGAAAATTCATGATAATTTTTGGTTTGAAAAGTTTCATAACAATTTTTTATTTTGGATAATTCTAAAAAATCTATCAAGTAATTTAAAACATTTTGTTTTAATCACCTTCTGGGACAATTTTAGAAGTGTATTATATTTGCTGTAAATTTATATAAAATTGAACAGTTTAGAAATTAAGTTAATATAATTTTTATTGCATTTTGAAACAATCCTATGCTAAAATATCACACTAACTAATTAAGAATATAAGGTGAAATTTGGAAATCCTTTTTTTGGGATATTTTTTTTAATGGAAAGGATAAGAGTAAGGAAGGCGAGAAAATAGGGAAATGGTATATTCCATAATATTTTAATGAAAATATTTATCGGTTAAAAATATTTCACACAAATTTATGTTCATCTCCCTGGGTTAAACTTTGTTTTCCTATATTTTCTTAATATAATCATTTATGCATATTTTCACAAGAATAAATAGAAAAACAATATTGGAATGTTTACATTTAATTCTTCTAAATTGTTGCTAAATGACAAATATTTAGGTTAAAAACATTCGCTAGAGAGTAAAACGAACCATTGGATGCAGTGCAGCTTGAAATAATTTTATTGCAGCTAAGGTCAATAATGGAACATCAATTAATAATATATACTAAATGGAAATAAATACAATAATCAATTATCACATTTTATAACCACACCAACTGGCAAATATAATGAGCCCATATTTTTTGGCCCGATTAAGGTGAAGTGTGACATCGGGTCGGCCCGATGGGACATGAATTCAGGTTGTTGTCGCGACTCTATTAACATTTGGCTCAATTACAACTAATTATTATTATTATTAAATTATTATCTCCATATAAAATCTTGAGATCTTGGAATTTGATGTAAATCACAATTTTTCGCAACATGCCAATATCATAGATTCAATTTTAAAAATCGATCTTTATTTAAAACTATTAATTTCTATTATATTCAATTTTATTTAATTTTACCGCAAAAAAATTCTTTTAAAATTGTTAACAAAAGGTAATTAATGATGAAATTTAATTGCTAAATAGATTTTATAATAGTAATAAATTATGAATTAAAAATATTATCAATGCTAAAAAATATAAGTATAAATTTTCGATAAAAAACTGTCATTGATTTTTCAATCAATCTAGTTTGTCACAAGTATAAATAGTGAATCTTTAACAAACTTGACCCACAAATTTTATAAATAGCTAATGACATAAAAACTCATGATATTTTTCATGTTTTTCAATTTTATTATTAACTTTTTAAAATATTGCAATTCGAAACATCATATTTTAAATTGGTGAATTACATTATAGGATTATTTTCGAACAACTACTTTTATTATGACAGTATATGAAATTGCTAAAAATATGTGAATTCATTTGTAATTTTTTTGTTTTGAAAAGTTTCAAAACAATTATTTGTTTTGCCAAAATTCTAAAAAATTATTGTGATAATTTAAAATAAATTTTGGTTTGAATTAAATTGTAAAATTTTTGAACAAAAAAAACATGAAAATATCATGATTTCTTATGAAAATAACAAGTCCAACCTCGCTTGTACATCAAAACTTTATTTTTCTTTTTATGGTAAATTCTGGGCCTCTCTAATCTTGTGAGATCGTGGACTAAAATTCATTGTTTAGTCAAATAAAAAATGCAAATTCAAATAGTGAATAAATAGATAAGTTGTAACATTTTAATTTTATCCATCTCATAGTTCGTTTGTCATCATACGTTATCACCCAAAAAATCGACTAAAGAATATTATTTCGCAAATATGTTTCCTTGGGCCGAGTTTGCACTTTGTGGGTCATTTGTCGAAGAACAGTAACCCATACTACCAAAGAACAAAGGCCCAATTATTAATTTTCGTTGGTCTAAAGATTATTTGTTTGGACTGAGTTTGTAAAGAGAATAATTGATAAAATATCTAAAAATTCAGAAAAGCAAATTCAAATTATAACACGACTCGTGATCACATTTTATGCAGCTAAAGTCATTTTTGCAACATCAATTAATAAAATACAATAAATAAATACATAAAAAATTATCAAATTTTATAACCACACAAATAGAAATATAATGAGCCCATATTTTTTGGCCCGGATGAATCGAAGTGGAGACATCTTTTTTTTTTTGAAAGGTAAAAGTTATAATGATATTAATGTCGGTACTCTATTAACCCAAACCGACATGAAGAAATTAAGATTATTATTAAACTATATAATTATTATTATCATATAAAATACCCAAGATAATTTCTTGCTTAAATCACAAGTTGAACGCAAGTTCATGCCACCATCATAAATTTCAATTTTATTATCGAAAAGATATGGAAAAATGAGCGTGAAGCCATTTCCACGAATTAATCTTATTTATACATCAAAGGTTATGTCGAACCGAAGTGGACATTATTGAAGATCATTTTAATTCCTAAATAGATGAAAATTTTCACACCACATCGTTGCCAAATAAGAAAAATATTTTCTTAATCCCATCCTATTTCCCGATATAAAACTTTAAATTTCGATCATGTATTGTTGATTGATTAGGATATGAAATCAACCATTGTTTGTCAGCCCAAATGAAATTAGAGAATCTTTTCAAAACTCAAATGATGAAATTTTATAAATGTAATGACATAAAAACTCACCATTGTTGTTTTTCAATTTTTTATCAACTTTTAAAATATTGCAATCCGAAACAATCAAATTTTAAATTGGTGAATTACTTTATAGGATTATTTTCCAACAAATTCTTTTATTATCCACAGGATAATGTTGTTTTCAAAAATATGTGCTTAAATTTGTAATTTTTTCATTAATTTTTAGAAAGATCCATTTTGTGATCCGCCTCCATTTGAAAAAATTTAATCCCAGGAAACAAAAAAATCAAGGTCAAAGAATTAACATGATACAGTACATCATTTAACAAGTCCAACCTCGCTTCTACATAAAAACTTTAATTTCATCTTTATCGATAATAAGTCGATATAAACAAACTATAAACAACAGCGTACTGATAATAAACTTAAATTATTGTTTTAATAAAATTAAAAAAGTGCAAATTCAAATAGTGAATAAATAGATAAGTTTTTCAACATTTTAATTTTGATCCATCTCATTGAGTTCGTTTGTCATCATACGTTATCACCCAAAAAATCGACTAAAATAATATTATTTCGGGTTAATTATTTTTGTTTGGGCCGAGTTTGGTTAATTTAGGGTCATTTTTATAGATTTTCATAACCCAAACTACACAAAGAACAAAGCCCCAATTATTATTTTTGTTTTACTAAAATCGATTTTACATTTACTGAGTTTATAAACTAAATTATAAATAAAAGTATAAAATTCAAAAAATCTAATAAATATTCTGCAAATTACTGTATCGATTGAGTTTCCTATTGTTATGAAGTTGCCTTTTTAAGAATGAATTACGTAAAAGACAATAATATTAAATTTAATTAAATATGTTTTATCTATTTACTATTTTTTCTAGTAACTAAATGAATTTTAATGACCGTCTATTTATTACTCCCCCGTGTCATTTTATTTATCCATTAGGAATGTTTCACGCAAATTAAACCATCATTAAATAACAATAAATATTATATATATATATATATATATATATATATATTTATTTTTTTGTGTCATTTTTATCTTTTTATTTATTTATATGGTCATTCAGCACATATTACTACAAAAGCAAATAGAGCTCCTACTCGCTGAGTGTAAAGTACAATTTATGTGTATCTTTTAAATATGCAATTTTTATCAGTGAAAATTGGTTGAATTATTAATATAAACAAACGACATAATTAAAAAATACTACATTTGAACTGCACAATACACACACTACTTTGTCTATAAAAGTAAATATAAGAAACAAAATTGAAATATAACATTTATTTTTTATAAATTTGTATATAATGGAAACTACTTTGAACTTGGAAGTTAGTTTATTATTATTAATGAAACAATTTATTTTGCATAAAAGGTAATATCTCTTGACTAAAATCAAGGAAATAGATGAGCTAAATCTCCCAACTCCCACCAAACTACCATAATAATGACAATCATGAAAGTCAAGAGTAGAAGGGCCCTCCATTGGACATCATCGTTATACTCGAAGTTCAATTAAGACAGGAAGGAAATAAGAGCGCAGTGTATCCTATGCATATGAGACATGACTTAATTTTTTGTAATTGGCTAGAGATGTAATCTAATCAAGCCATTTACAATATATTTAGGATTTGATTTGAAAAATATTTGTTGAGTTTGTTTAATAAAGCCCGTCAATATAAATAAACAAAATAGAATTCAACATTATTCAGGTTGTTAGCTCGTAAACAAGCTCGTTAATGCACATTCGTATACATTATAGATAAATAATTATATCTTAATTAATACTCTCTGCATTTCAATTATATAGGCTTGTCTACTTTTTACAAAGACTAAAAAATTTTATTAAAAAAAATAAATTAGATCAATAAAATTTCTATTACAACCCTATTTATTGAGTATTATATTTTTCAATATAATTAATGCATTGTGTTATATTAATAAATGAATTAAAAATTATTACTTTATATGAAAAAAAATTATATAATTGTGACAATCGTCAAAAAAGAAAAAATAAATTTATATAATTTGGACATATGGAGAAATATGGTAAACATATTTAATGTTTATAAATATATGATTCTATTTTTTGTAATTAATTAAAACTTCAAATTAATATTATTAAACTCGTCTTTAGCTTCGTAAATATTCAATCAAAGTGCATCGTACGTTTATAATGTATTTTAGAATCATATAATTTTTTATATTGAAATATGCAATTTATTTACACTTAATCGTGCAATTATTAATATATAAAAAAATAATTGCACATTTTAATATAAATAAATTATATCTTTCAGTATAATAAATTACATAATTTTAAAATAATTTATGAGTTCACCTATATCCACGTGAGAATCACCCTCAAGTCTCAATCAAATTAAAAAAAGCTCGTGAATATTTTATAAACTCGATCTGTTAATTAACAAACCAAACAAAAAAACTTTGGGAGGCTGGGCTCACTTGCATAGTTGTATAACTTGAATCCCTACAATTGGCAATACCTAAACCATAAAACAATTAGCAAAGACAGAGAGATAATTCGAATTGGATAATATCCATCAACACTCCCAAGAAACCCGGCAATCACTATAAATAAAAGCTCTGTTTTGTTTTGTTTCATCTGCTTTCTATTTCCAAAAACAGGGAAGAAAATGTCAACTCAAGATGTTTTCATCGGTTCTTTAGATCAAGGCACCACCAGCACAAGATTCATCATCTTTGATTCCTCTGCCAAATCCGTTGGATCTCACCAAGTTGAGTTCACTCAGCACTATCCTCAATCTGGGTATGTTTAATTCTTCGATTTTACCCCTTTGCAATTACTGGATTCTGGGAATTAATCTGGGGTTTTTTCTTGATTTTATTTGTAACCCTTGATTCTTGATCGATGTTTATGTAATGTTTCTGTGTTTTCTGGGTTTTTCGGATTCTTGATTTCGGATTCGTTTGCGTATCTGATGTTTCTTTATTTGCGTTGTTTTGGAACTAATACTTTATGGTAAAACAACTAATACCTTTTTATGAAACAACTAATACTGTTTAAAGATACACACCAAATTACGGTTTAACATATCTGTCGTTTCTTTATTTGCGTTGTTTTGGAACAAATACTTTATGATAAAACAACTAATACCTTTTAATGAAACAACTGATACTGTTTAAAGATACACACCAAATTACGGTTTAAACTGGTTTACACTGGAGATGGCTTTCCAGTTTTTGATCACCTGCATTAGGTTTCTATTATCTGTTTCGATTTCGATTGTTGTTTGGTTTTTGGTCAATTCCTTATTTGTAAAGTTTCAATCTTTACCGGGTTTTTGTTGTGTGTGTGTTGCAGATGGGTTGAGCATGATCCAATGGAAATTCTTGAGAGTGTTAGAGAGTGTATGACAAAGGCCGTTGAAAAGGCCACCACTTCTGGACACAAAATCGACGGTGGATTGAAAGCCATTGGATTGACCAATCAGAGAGAAACAACTGTCATTTGGAGCAAATCCACTGGCAAACCTCTTTACAATGCCATTGTTTGGATGGATGTTCGTACCAGTTCAATATGCAGGTCCATCTCTCTCCTTTATTCAGTTAAGAGTTGGTCTTTTGTGGAACACTTCCTAGTTTGCAACTGATACTTTATAGTAAAACAACTAATACCGGTTATAAGTACACACCAAATGCAAACTAGTTACATGATAAGACTTTGCCTGCAGTTAAAACTATGTTATTTTTCCTTCTTGAGTTGTTGTGGGGCTTTTCTTGTTATATATGTTTAAGCAAGCTGTTGCCTTCTAAGCAAATGTTTGCTGATCGTCTCGTTCATATTCCAGAAAACTCGAGAAAGAGTTATCAGGAGGAAGAACTCATTTCGTCGAGACTTGTGGTTTACCTATCAGCACTTATTTCAGCGCTTTGAAAGTTCTGTGGCTGCTAGAAAACGTGGACGCTGTTAAGCAAGCCGTTGCCAAAGAAGACGCATTGTTTGGAACTATCGACACTTGGTTAATTTGGAACTTAACGGGAGGTACTCAAAACGGTGTGCACGTCACTGATGCCTCCAACGCTTCAAGAACCATGCTGATGAACCTCAAAACACTCGGTTGGGACGAGGCCACACTCACAACTCTGAAAATCCCCGCACAAATCTTACCAAAAATAGTAAGCAACTCGGAGATCATTGGAAATATCGGGGAAGGATGGCCGTTCGCCGGGATTCCAATCGCTGGATGTCTCGGTGATCAGCACGCGGCTATGGTGGGGCAGGCGTGCAAGAAAGGCGAAGCTAAGAGCACGTACGGGACGGGCGCGTTCATACTTCTCAACACGGGAGACGACATAGTGAATTCAAAACACGGGCTTTTGACCACATTGGCGTACAAGCTCGGCCCCCAGGCGTCCACAAACTACGCACTAGAGGGATCGATCGCGATCGCTGGGGCCGCCGTTCAATGGCTGCGCGACGGTCTCAATATAATCGAGAAGGCTAGCGAGATCGAGGAGTTGGCGGGGCGAGTTGACTCGACGGGGGGTGTTTATTTCGTCCCCGCTTTTAATGGACTGTTTGCCCCTTGGTGGAGGGACGATGCTCGGGGGGTTTGTATTGGGATGACGAGGTTTACTAACAAATCACACATTGCTCGGGCTGTGCTCGAGAGCATGTGTTTTCAGGTTAAAGACGTGTTGGATTCGATGCACAAGGATAGCGGGGAGGGAGGCGAGGTGAAGAACGAAAAGGGGGAGTTCTTACTTAGAGTGGATGGTGGTGCTACTGTTAACAACTTGCTAATGCAAATTCAGGTCGACTTTTCTCTTTTCATTGTTTTTCTATTGATAGTGGTTCGATACGGTATACTGAAAATGTCGAATGTAGTGCCATATCGTGTACAATTCCATTCGGTATACTGGATTTTTAAACGGTATCGATATATATACCATAGTATTAGTATACTGTTTCATAACTAAATTATACTCCATGGTATATTGATGTGCATTTTGAAATGGTATACATATTTTTTTTGAAATACCATTTTTGTTTTGTATTTCGGTACTTTAACTTTCACTATTTTTTATCTTAGACCTCAAACTTTTTCGACTTTGAAATTCGTCCCTTCTACCAAATTGAACTTTTTCATCCAATTTGTTTTAGCTGGTAAAAAGACGAAAATTTGAATTTGGTGATTTTTAAGGGATTATTTTGACAGTTGAAAAGATTAGTGGACTAAAATCAAAATTGATGAAAGTTAAATGGAAACAGTATATTCCAGAAATTTTGAATGTGCTTTACTATTACCATATCGAAAAATCTCAACTGTACTGAAAAAATTGGTGTTTTAGTATTTTTTGGTTCGACCAGTGTGTAATACCAAAATATATGGTGTTCTCCCAAGCCCTAGTTTTCGTTGAAGATTAGTTAAACGTGCTCGTTTTAACAAAATAGTGCGATTAGCAGGCTGATGTATTAGGTACTCCGGTGGTGAGACCAGCTGATATCGAGACTACAGCACTTGGAGCAGCTTATGCTGCTGGATTGGCCGTCGGTGTTTGGAAAGAGAGTGATGTGTTTTCTTCGGGGGAGAAGAAGGAGAATCCCACCGTTTTCGAACCTAAAATAGACGAACAAGTGAGGAAGAAGAAGCTCGAATCGTGGTGCAAAGCGGTTTCAAGAACTTTTGATTTAGCTGATCTTTCTTTGTGATTCATCCAGTTTTTCTTTTTTGCTGTGTTTTTAATAATGAATGTAGTTGGCTGTTTCAGTGTTTTGTCCATTACAGAGCGTGAAAAACTGCAACTCAGCTTGGCTTTATACATCAAATAATATACATTTCACTATTTATAAATGTATTAGCATGTGTCTGCATGTGCTACATTTGCTTCTAACTATTTGTTTGATTTTACCATTCATGCAGTTCAATTTTTGATTTATTAGGATATGCAAAGACTTTATACAGTTATATTTTAAATTATTACTACTTGATGATGATATATATGGGCCACAATTAATTAGTATTTGTTAATTTTGATAAAATGACAAATAATTAGAAATACAATTTTGAATGGATAACTAGAAATGAAGAGTATTTTGAAATGTTCCCTTTTTTCTTTTCGTGTAAGTGTGCAACTAAACTAATTAAGCTCTGGGATTCATTCAGTTTTTACATTTTTTTTGGGCTTGGGCCCATGTATGTTTTGGTGCTTGGGCCTTTAATTTAGGCGGTTCAGATCATTTCAACACCCCGTTATGCACCTTTGTGAGTTCGCCAGTTTGCCCACAGTGATAACACCGTTAAAAAAAGCAAAATCTTGTATACATTAGGTGCACTGTGCAATTAAAGTGCATTTTTTTCCTGTCAAAAAATAAAATAAAAAATTAAAGTGCATTTTTAAAATGTTTAATTTATTTTATTGAAATGTTCAACTTGTTTAATGTGAAATAAGTTGAACGTTTCAGTGCAATCAAGATGAACGCTTCAGTTAAACAAGTTACGCGTATAAAAAACACACTCCAGTTACACGGTACACAAAAGACCTAACTCAAGTGGTTAGAGCTTCACTACCTGAGACCCCGAGGTCTTGGGCTCGAGACACGGAGAGAGAATATTTTTTCCCTCTTATGTTGATCCCCGTCTTGTGGAGTTGCGGTTCCGAATTGCATGGGGTTGTGGTTCCAAATTGCAGTTTCGGGTGGTCTCCCATCTACAATGAGATGAAATGATGTTGTCATGTGCCCGGTGATTGAAAGAATTATTGTAATTAATTATCTTAAAAAACTATTGTAATTAATTACTTTTAAAAACAAATGATTTTATTTGTATTCCTTCTCAAAATCACTAAATAATAAAACCTAGCATGCTAAATAATGATATTGCGTACACTAAACAAGGTTACTTTAATAAAATAGCTCAAATGAATTTGGCATCATAGAAAATTTGAGGCACACTTGCGTGACGTCACACGATCTCATGATGGGACGAAATATAATTTAGGCAAGACGTTTTAACATTTTGAAAAAAATGAATGTTAATTTATGCTAATTTGCACCATGTTTCATGTATGAGACCGTCTGCATAAATTTTTTAATCAATTGAATTTAATTCAAGCTCCACGCTAATACTTGCTCACACTCATCAATTGCCCCTTAACAATTCAAGAGTATCTATTTAATAAATTGAAAATTTGAAATACCAGGAAAAATATGGCGCAACTGAAAACAATAAATGTCGCGAATTTCAATTCAAAATTAATTCAGGGTTATTGATTTCATTTGAATGTCCGATCTCATACGTAATTCACTTCAAAATTCTACACACATATTGTTCTTTATTTATTGCTCACTCGTGTGTTCTTCTTCTACGCCAGAACATATTAAAGATGCTTCATCTAATGCAGAAATCCCCACTTCTATATTTGAACACAAAAAATGGTCAGAAATAAAAGCACACCCTCTTGTAGGGTTGTAAATAAATCAAATGTGTTTGATTTGCTTCAGTATATGAATTCAAATTCAATTTTATTTTTTTTGGATTTTAATTATATTTGATCATTGTATTCGATTCAATATTGTGAATACTCTAATAATTTATATATTAGTATTAGTTTATAAGAATAATTGTATTAATTTATAAGTATAATGATATGTCAATTTATAAATTTGAATTTAGGGGTTGTGGTGATAGAGGGTGATTCCAAAATTGTTGTTGATGCGTTAACGTCAACGAGTCCCTTAGTGTCGGTTTTTGGGGATTATGTGAATGCTTGTAAGTCTATTCTTCATTCTTACCCCTGGTTTAGTGTTCATTTCGTTCGAAGAGATGCCAATTTTTGGCTCCCGAGTTTGCATGGTGTTCCCGTCTTTATGGGTCCACTCATTGTTGGTTAGATCCTCCAGCTTTTGTGGATGAACTACCGGATTTGATTTGCGTTTGCAATAATAAAAGCTAGCATTTTAGCGCTAAAAAAAAAAAACTATGAACAAATTTCATATAAGAATTTGTGATACTCAAGTACACATTGTTCTAATATTTATCGAATTTGAAGCAAATATATATGACTAAAGTTGATTAGATTAAATTCGTTTGCAATTCTACTCTCTTCTTAGATCGCCACGAATTAAAATTTCAAATAAGTTAGTAGGTAAATGAGTAGTGAAAAAAAATGAAAATTGATTCCATAGTTTTTCTGTAATTATGACTATCTAATTTTGGTCTCATAAGTATTGTGTTTGTCCAATTTTAGTCTCATTGTCGCCGGAAAAACGAAAACAACGTCAAGTTTTTTGGTCTCATTTTGTTTTTACGACGAAAATGAGACTAAAATTGGACAAACGCAATAATTATAAGATCAAAATTAGATATAGCTAGATTTTTCGGGATCAAAGATAGATTACAAAAAAAAATTATGGGACCAAAAACTCTTTTTTTTTTCTCTCTAAATGAGTATATGATCCGAGTAAAAAATAAATAAAAAAGTGACTAATATATGATATGTGATCAGTCATATGTCTTTTATCGACTGTCTGTTTCTTCTCAAATGTAAAGATTCAACATGGACGTTAATTTGTATATCAATTAGAAAAGTCATAATCGTTATTACTATATGTAACAATTAAAATTATTTTGATTTAAATTCGAAAAAGAAAATGAATTGTCCCTTGTTCAAAAGTGTGATAATAGTGTCGTCCACACAAAAACTAGAATGATAGTGTTCCATTGGCATCTCCCAAGAGTTGCAACATTGTATAGATATGTGACATGTCATGCAATTTTTGCATAATATAAAAACTCTTATAATAATATTGTGAAAAGCAGAATTTGAAATAATGTAGCAACCTTTTATTATGCCAAAAGTGAAAAATGTGCATCATTGACAATACGACAAATTTTGTGAGATAAGAAATTAGGCACTTGATGACAAAACAAAACCACCAAATAGCCTAATCATTCATGCATGATATGATTAATAAGATTGGTTTTGCTAAATTTGGGTCTTTGATCCAATCATAGTCTAGCTATAATTGTAATTTTATTTTATTTTTTTAAAAAGAAACCTGAGTAATTAGAGGACCAAGATCGGCCTCAAAATTGTCAACAATATTGTCCGGAATATAGACAGAAATAGAGATATTAAAAGTGTTGGCCCTAACCCATTAGGTTCATTTTCTCTGAGTATGAAATTAAAATCCCGAGCCTTAACCGGTTCATTTTAAATGGGCCGCTAATAGTTGAGACATAACTCTAACCCTAGCGGGTTACGGGCTAAACGGGCCACCTAACGGGCTCCGAAAAAAAAAATATATATTAAATGAATGTATATAAAACATAATGAATGTAAAACATGCTAGACACAATAGAAATTTTCAAGTTATACATATATATTATTTCGAAGCAATCATGCAGACAAAATGGGTCATATTCTTTGAAGTGAAATTATTTTTGATCCAAATTAATTAGTAACTTTTCAAGAATATTGTCATTTAACTGGAAAAGAAATTGAAAAAAAAAAAATGATTAGAACACCGACCTATTAGTTTCTTCTAATAATATTGTTTCTACAAAATAACAATATAGCATATGAATGTGATTCAACATTAGAAGATCATTTACGTTCAATGTAAGGATAACATATGAATATCATATGAATACTATTGTAGAAATAAGGAACCAGTACTTTTAAAGCAAGAAAAAAGTGCAGAACGCGGCGATGGAGAACGGAGTGGCGCTGCGGCGATGGAGAACTGAGAAAGGCGGTGATGGAGAACGGGAAGCCTGGAAGTGGAAGTAGTGGACGACTGGGCAAACATAATTAATTTCTAACCTAATCTGTAATTTGTTAAGTTTTTATTTATATATTATTATTATGTATATTAATACAAGCGGGCTAAATGGGTTGGCCCTGTTAATCGGCGGGCAGGCCCATTTAGCCCGCGGGCTAATCGATTCGGGCCAAAAAAGCCCAATTTTAAACGGGCCTACCATTGCTCGACACTAACCCTAGTTATAATATGTTTAAACGGGCCAACCCATTTAGCCCGACCCGGATTAATATCTCTAGACAGAAAGAAATAAAAAACACAAGAAAAAAAAAAATAGCTAATTTATGAGCTACATAATTCCCTTCACGTCTTGTACACGTGAACGTGACTCTATCAAACACAACTGCTAGCTCCAAAATATCTCGAATCACACTCTCCAGGTAGCTCAGGTCTTATCTCGGACGAAGTAATTTTATTTTGTTTAATCGATCACATCTAATTTTAATAGGATGGTATTACAAAACCTTACAAAACACGAAGATAATTATTTTTGACTTATTAGCAAGGATGGGCCGAATGGAAAGAAGAGAGTGCAATTTGTGTGTATTTTTTTAATATGTAAATTGCTATATGTGACTTGTGTTAAATAATTGTATATGAATAAGTATTTTTTAAATAGTTTAAAATATATTTCTTTCTACTATAAAATACAAACACCATCTCTCACATACGACATGCTATGAAGAAAAAATTGTTATATTTTTTGTCTTTGACAAATTTTATATACTATTTTATTTTTAATGCAACAATTTAATTGGTGTATTTGAATATTACTAGTAATTGAACCCGTGAGATGCACGGTTGTAGTTGAACAATTGTTTTAATAGTGAGTAATATGGTTTTAGAAAAATTCTTTAAGGATAACATTTTATCAAATTCATATTTAATACATAATTTTAAATTAAATCAATTCGTTAAGTAGTTGTCAAAATTAGAGACAATTTTTTTTTTCGCACAAAGAGTTTATTATTTAAATAATCATATTCAATTATTTCAAATTTAAAAAAAAAATAAAAATAGATATATCCTCCAATCCACTTTAAAATTCAGTCAATCAATCATATTCTCAAATTCCACAAATTACCTTATAAACTCATATCAGTATTGCCTAACACTCATAAAACTAATGGACTGAATATGTAGTAAATTTTGAGGTAATTGGTTGTTATGTTTTTATTTTCGATAACAACCTATTTTAATTAACAGAATAGTGGAACTAAAACTCAGAAAATTTGGAGGTGATTGATAATTAATTCTTAACTTTAAAATCACACAATTTTTTTTTTAATAAAACACCCAAATCAAATAAGTTCTAACAAACAAATAGATGAAAAACAGAACCATTCCATCGTCGATTAAAACAATTCAGTTATCAATTTATTGACCTAGCAACTAACACATACACATATAGATAAAAGAAAAATCTAATAAGAAAAACTACAAACATGAAAATCAATAAATATTAAATTAAACTTAGAAATTATGACAAAAAGTATCGGGCGTTAGAGTTTCTGGCTCGAAGTGTTTCTATCGCGATGAAAGTAGGTTGTTCGATGTGTGTGTATATATATATATAGATACAGGGATGGAGGAAAAAAATTAAGAAAATAATAATAAATTCTGAAGAAATCTAATGCAATTTTTTTATTGATATGAATCTTTAAAAAAAAATTAAAATATTTTATTTCAAAGATTTTTTTCAATTTATTGAGATTTTTTCTCTTGAATTGTGTATTAATTGTATGAATCTTATAGGAAAATAATTTCCCAATTGATTATAACTTATCATTATTATTTATTTTAAATATTTTTCTCAATCCATTATTATTTGTTAATATTTTTTTCAAATATTCTCAAAAAAATTTTTGTAATCTATTATTATTTGTTAATATTTTTTTCTAAATATTCTTTCCCAATTTAGTAATTATTTTTGGCGGGAAAATATAATGGTTTATAAATTTGGGGTGGTTTTTGCTTTTATATATATATAGAAAACAAGACTAAGTCTTCTATCGTTCGGTCTTATTTATCTTGACTTCATAGTCATAGTCATTTTAGAATCGTCTCTGACTTGTTATATTAAAAATACTATTTATTTACCTTTGAATTGCAACTATTAATATGAAAAAATAGTTACATGATTCAGTATAAACAAGTTGCACTTTTTAATAATACTAGTTGCACGATTCTAAAATGCACTATGAGTGCACGGTGCACCTGGGTGTACATGAGACCCACTCTTAAAACAATAATGTTAAAATAATTTTACAATTAAATAATAGTAAAATATTATAATAAAGGCAAAATATAAATGTGTGTTTTTAAAAGGTAGTATTAAATTGTTACTGTTTATAATAATCTCAATATTATTTCTTATATTATAAGTCAGAATTATCCATATTTATATTAAAATATATTGAAAATCAATTTGATAGATTTTTATTAAGAAATTATAAATTTCGACAATATTAATATGAAATGAAATCAATAACTAGTAGAATTACTTTTTATTGGGCCATCTTAAAATAATTTCTGATTCAGTCTGTGATTATTGTGCAACAAACCGTAAACTTCACAAAAGAGAAGTGAATTGAACTCGTCCAAGAAAACATAAGCACTCTGTGTTAAATAAATTTTTGTATACATCAATTGCATGATCCGTTCCTTTTATTTCTATTGAAGTATTAGTTTTTTTTTTAAAATAAATATTATTTTTTATTTTTACATAACAATATTAATTATCAATGACGCTCACTTGCGTGAGACGGCGCTTAGTAAAACAGAATATAATTTGGGCCTGACGCTTTAACTTTTTGAAACAAAAATGTATTGATTAATTTGTCCTAATTTGTACCCCATCTCATACGAGTTTTTGTCATTGTTAATTGGCTACTATTAGTGGTTGTCTCTAAACAATATTAATTGTTTATATTGCACAATAGTGAATTAATATAAAACAAATTAATTATAGATCTTTTTACAAATTGTGCCTTTAAATGAGATAAAATTATTTTACGGTATCAGAGCTAAAAGGTTCACGCACATTCTGAGTTCGATTCCCATTAAAAACAACTTTACTACGTTAAATTTTTCACTCTTTGAGCTTCAGAAAAATATAAAACTATTGATTATGTTATTGTATACACGTGGTAAGTGATAATAATGGAAGTAGATTGATGGTGTGAGATGTTATGGAAGAAGATGTGGTATAAATTATTGAAGGACTGGAAAGATCAGAAAAATTGCAGGGAAGAAACAAATGAGTGAAATGAAAGGTCCCGTGAAAGTCAGAAATACAAAAGAAAGAAAACTGGAAAAGCAATATTCAAAACTAAAAGCCAACAGCAATACCACTATGCTTCTCAAATAATATACCCTACGCTGTTTTTTCCAAAGTTCATCCCCCCACGCAAACTAATAGGTAAAAAAAATAAAAAATCTTTTAAAAAACAATTTTATATTACGTGGATTTCGGCTAATTTGGGACGTAAATTGCATAATTCGCAAAAATTTGGAACTACATTCGTACATTAATCTTTCGTAAGATCTCTTTAAAAAATGTGATTCGATATTTGACTAAATTGGATTCTATCCTCCTGTTGTAATGCAGGGTTTTCGACCTAATTAATTTTCCACATAAAAAATTGAGGTATACTTTTGTGAGACGATTCGGTACATAATTTAGGTATTGACATTTTAACACTTTAAAATGATGAATGTTGATTTATGTTAAATTGTACTCTATCTCATATATGAAATCGTCTAATACGAGTTTTTGTCTAAAAATATTATCGTGCTAATAGTTTGAAACCCAGTAAACACGAATGGTTTGTTGTTCTCGCAAGACGATCTTCCCAAAAAATAAAAAGTTATAATAAATTATGTACAACAACAATGAGCGTATAAACTGTAATTTTTTTTTTTTTTTTTATTTTCAAAATTACAAAATTATAAATATGTGTATATGAAAATTCTTTGTGAGTTTTTATGGGCCAGCTTGGATGATGAAAGATGAGTTTGCAGAGAAGTTTAACATTTGGATAACTATCAAAGTTAGCTATTTGCGGAATTTGTTGGCCCTAGATAGATCGTGTACTAGATTTAATTTGTTGGAAAGCTTTTTAACACTTTTAAAGCGTGTTTTGAAACACTTAAAACAGCTTGTAGAAACATTTATTTTCAAAAGTTTGAGAAAAAACTTTAAAAATAAGTACTTATGAAAATTGTTTTAAGTGTTTCAAAACACGCCCTTAGTCAATAAAATTATTTTTAAGTTGCGACTTGTGAGTCTATTAGTGCAATCACCGCATGAGTTGATCTCAACTAAATAAATCAATTTGTGCGTTTTTTTAAATTTGAATCAATGACAGTTGACTATATAACGAGTAAAAAAAAAAAAAAATCAGACACATAAAAAGGTGGATAGATAAAGGGAAAATGTGTGTAAAAAATATATTCTAAAATAAAAATCATGGTTACACATAAAATTAAATTAAAATATATTAATTGTGCTTATTGCTAGTTAAAAATAAGTAGTGGATGTGGGGTCACGTAAGAACATTATTGTGATGGACGGGGGAGCAATTTACTTGGTAAAAAATAAGAAAATGATGGGAAGAAAACAAAATAAAATAAGGGGCCTTTGCAACCCTGTAACTGTAAGTCCACTCCTCGTTTCCCGTTTCAATGCCCAGCTCACCTGACCCATCAAATTTCGATTTTTTTATTTTATTTTTTGTATTTTATTGATATTTTATTTTATTAAAATTTTAATATATGAACTTTAAAAAATGTTTGAATATTTTTATTATTTTATATATTATTCATTTATATTATGAAATATAAAATAAAACATCGAAACATGGGACTATTTACACTTCCTCTTTCAATTTTCAAACTCTATATACTTATGAATTGCTATTTTCACTCCGTTTGGAACCATCATAGTTCACATTTCACTTTCTTAGTACAATTTGTGTATTTTATTTAAAAATATTCGTTATTTTTACTGAACAATATAAAATTAATACTAAATAGTTTATTTTTATTAAATAATATTTTTTTTCATTGAATTGTGTTGAGGGTCAGTATTAATGATTTTTATTTAAAAATATTAATTATTTCAATTGAACAATATTAGTTGTGCACCAATTGCGTCGTGCAACTAGTACACAAGTGTTATTCATTTTTCTTTTTTAGCACTTTATGGAATTTCTTTTAATTTTTTTTTACATCTTGTGCTTTATTTTAGAGTATCACAAACTATTTAATGAAACTTGTTCATAGTATGAACTTAAATTATATGAGTATTATTTTACAAGGATGATGATATTAGTTTACAAGTGTTATGATATTAGTTTATAAGAGTAATGTCGTAATGATAACAATTTCATATTGTGATCAAGTTTCACCGAAAACTTATTCTAGAATAATATTTAGAGTCCTAGTTACAACTGATGTGATTTTAAATTATATTTGATATATAAAATTTTTATCAATCATGTCTTAAAATATTTGTGAAAATAGTTTGTATACTGAAAAAGTATTAAAACTATTCCGCATGTAAAGTAATATTTTTGTTAATATAAAATTGATATTTTTATTATATAAATTAATATTCTTCATTCTAATTTTTCAGTCATGTTCTACTAAATTCTTTTATCAACTAATTGTGAATCACCCCCCTATTCATATAAATTATCTATTTTAAAATCTTGTAATTCTATGAAGAGTTATTTATGGTATAATACTTAATCTTCAAAATCTATACCATCCATTTTTTTCATTCATCTCTGTCGTTAAATTTTATGAGTTTGATTTATTTATGATATAATTTTTTATCTCTAATTTAATTTATATCATTCAATTATTCTAGGTTATTATTCTTTATTGATTTATTTTTCACGCATTTTTTTCTTCAATTTTGTTATTTTTCAGTTTTTCACGCCTCTTTATGGTCCTGTGATTTTCTAGCCGTCTACGTCTTCCTTCATCCATAATTACATACTCAACAATTTATAATTTAGAATAAAAATGAATATAAATATGATATACAATAATACAAAAAAAAAATTACGTCTATAATTAAATTAATTAAAATTTTAAAAGTATTTAATCTAAATTTAATATATATAAAATTTATTTTCAATCTCGTAAAAAATAAAAAAATAAAAATATGGGGCAAGGGTTGTAAAATTGAGTACATGTGGCAAAAATTAACAAAAAAGGAAAAGAAAATGAGCAATATATGCATTTGTTCCATCTCAATGGAATCCTTTTCTGTTTCCTTTTTATTGTTAGGAAATCCATCTTGAACAATTTTTCAAGAAAAAGCCACATTTCACACAAATGTATGTAATTATTTTAGTTATTCGTAAATGAAATATTGACGCTATATATTCAATGTCAAATATATTATATATATGATCAATCTATATATAGGACACTTGAGCGATTTAAGGTAGTATTGGATAAAAAAAGAATTGCAAGTTGCAAGCATGTTCTTTTAGATTTGTGTATTTATTGCTTTTTTAATTAATTTTATTGATTTTGAATTCGAATATTGAAATTTATACATTACATCATTCGAGTTTGTTGCGCTATTTATTTGCGTCCAAAACAAAATAAGAAAAGTGAAATTTTAAGGCACAATTTTAGAACTCCTTACTTGAAATAAAGTTCAGAATCCAGTCAAATTGTCTTAACTTAAGTGGTTAGAACATCACTACCTAAATTAAGAGGTCCTGAGTTCGAGACACGCTGCCCCCCTTTTAATGGGATTTAAGTGGGATTTTCCACCCTCTTTGGGTATTTTCCACCCTCTATGGGTTTGCAGGTTCTTTCCGCCCTCTATGGTTTGTTGCAGCGAGTGCAGAAAGCAATTTGCGGAGCCAGACGAAGAAAGAAAGATGCAGACGAAGAAAGAAAAATGCGTTGCGGTTGAGGTTCCGGTCGATAGCAGGACGAAATATATGTGCCACGACGTGAGGTGGATAATCCCTTAGTCCGGGCTTAATCCGTATACCACGAACTCATATCCAGGGTCACTCCCAATTTAACGAAATTTGCGTCATCCTCCTCCGATCCTCACGCTTGGTTCGAGGCAGGTCTTCCCCCTAGTTGGGTTTGAAGAATTAGCTTAGCTAGAGAGAGATTAATTGTTCTAGTAATTTAGCGGAATTTGCGTCATCCTCCTCCGATCCTCACGCTTGGTTCGAGGCAGGTCTTCCCCCGAGTTGGGTTTGAAGAATTAGTTTAGCTGAAAAATACAAATTCCTGCGTTTAAGGCTGACAAATTTTCAAATTTAGTTACTTAATGAAAAACAAAACTCAAATCTAATTATAAATAATAAATTATAATTGAGTGATCTTAATTTTTATTTTTGATCAGAAAAATTCATTAAAAGAGGGTACACGGAATACCCATAAATACAGAGAATACCCAAAAATTGAGTGATCTTAATTATGTAGTCACGACATAGGGAAACTAATACTCCCCGTCCCAATTATATAGGTTTTTTTTTTTTATGGATATCCCAAATATATAAATTTATTTTTACATAATATAACTTTTTTTTATTCAATTTACTAATATAACCTTATGCACTAATTATGTTGGAAACTATAACAATTATTAAATAGGGGTATGATATAAATTTGACTTGTTTATTTTACTTTCCAATATAATTTCTTAATCTATGTGAAAAGTCAAACAATCATATATATTTGGGACGGATAGAGTACATTTCAATATCTTTATACATCTTTTAAAGTATTAATTTAAAACATGTATCGTCTTCTCATTCCTTTTTGTAAAAAAAAATATATAATGAAAAAATGTTAGATAATGAATTCACCATTATTACTTAGAAGAGACGATTATATAATATGATGAATTTGTAATATAAAACAATTAACTTATTACTTATCTCATGAAGTCATGATGGATTCCTTGCAAATTCTACTCACATGAAACGTTAATTATCGGATATGGATTATGTGTCGTACAAAACTGTCATGTGCATTATACCCATACAAGTATATAACATGTTTGTTAGCTACACAACACAGTGCTGGACTATAATAAATCCAAATAAACTATAAATTCGTACAGATTTAATGCACATGACCGTCCTCTATAACACATGATCCAAATTCTTAATTATCATATAAAATCAGTTTCATACTTAGTTTTTGATAGGGGTGGCAAATCGTGTAATTGGATCGGTTATCGTGTCGACACGATATCTACACGACACGATAAGATAAGTTAAAATCCGAACACGACACGATAAGCAAACGTCTCGACACGATACGAACACGAAATTTTTCGTGTCAACATGACACACACAAACGATATGGACACAATAATTAGAGTTTTTGTTTTTTTTGGATAATATTAAAATTTAAATTACAGCAGCACATAATACCTCTCGAAAGTGTTCAAAATCAAACTTAGGACCACTTTTAGAAACCAAAAAATAACAAAAAAATCCTATTGCCCCAACAGGAAAACCACTAAAAATGTGATGGTGAAGAGGGAAGACTAACCTTTGAGATTGAGAAGCGTGGATGAAGATTCGAGACAAGGAGTCGAAGATGGAGACTGGAGCGCGGAGTTGTTCCACGGCGATGAGAAAACTGAAAACCCTAATTTTTCTCTCTACACTCTCATTGAAATTTGATAAGAATTAAGAACATTTAATAAATTAGTAAATGTGTGTTGTGACTTGTGCCATCGTGTGTGTAGTTGTGTATTGTAGATGACTAGATTCAGATTGTAGAAGTCACTAGGGGTATGTTCGTTTTGCGACTATCACGGACGGACTTTGACTATACATATACAATCTCAAACACCCTTTTCTTCAATACTCAAACAAAATATTTTGAAATCCTACAACATCCACCTCTAATATTATTACTGCACCCTACACCCTACACCCTACACTCCTCTCACTTTTACACAATTTCCAAAACATTACATTTATTCAATCATTACAATAATAATATAATAATACAAATCAATCAATTTTTTCTCCATCCTACACAATCATATCTTATAAAATCTCCAATAAACATATACTCAACTTTTTGAATAGGATTTTGAAATCCAAGGATTTTAAAGTCCATGATTTTCCACGCCCACTATAAGCCCAAAACGAAAGTTGAAACAATTAAATCTGGGATTTAAAATATATATTTAAAAAATAAAAATATTTAATTTAAAACTTGAAATTTTATCGTGTCATTATCGTGTACGTGTTATTTTCATGTCATTATCAGATACATGTTATTGGATTCCTAATAGGTTAACAGGTTGCTAACGGGTTATTGTGTCATCTGTTAATTTTATCGTGTTTAACGGGTTTATACGACACGAACACGACATGGAAAATTTTCGTGTCCTTATCAGGTCGACACGATTAGGACACGAACACGATAAACCCAAACACTAACCCACAATTTTCGTATCGTTTTCGTATCGTATTATCGTGTCGTGTCCAAAATTGTCAACCCTAGTTTTTGACATGATTTCAATTATTAACAATAATTAAGTTAACCATCAAAATTTTCCTGAATCGGTAATTTAATAATTATATTCTAGAATGCTTATTATTAGGTTAAAAAATTTACTTCTAATAAATATTTTCAGGCAATCCGCAAGAAAATTTAGCAAAACTGGTGAAGAATCAGACACAAGAAATCGCATTAAAACCTTCCTTCTTTCAAACACTTCCCCTCTGACCACCTGACAATATTTTTACTTCCCTCCTCCATAAAAATCACACAAACTAATTTTTCAAAAATCTCATTCTCAATTAAAAATAAAATAAAAAATAAATAGAGTGAATTAAATTTCAATTAAAAAAAAAAAACCAGCATAAAAGCAACCCCATTTCAGGCCTTTCTTCCCGCTTCACTTTCTTTCATAAACTCTCAACTCCTTTCCCATGGCGTCTTCTTCTTCAAACCCGAACCCGTCATACCCGCCCACATTCCAAAACGGGTTCGACCCGAATTCCATCCCCAACACCACCTTCGTCCAGGCCGACCCGTCCACATTCCGGGCCGTCGTGCAGCGCCTCACCGGCGCAACTCCGGCGAAGCCTGCCGGAAAATCAAACTCCGGAGAGATGGGGCCCCGGCGGCCCGCCTTCAAACTCCACGAGCGCCGCCAGACTGCCCGGAAGCTGGAGATCAGACTCGACGGTGGCTCCAGCGGCGGAGGAGGAGGCGGCGCCGCCTTGAATTCGCCGAGAACTCACCGGAGTTTCTCCGGGGAAAACGCCGTGATGGTTTCTCCGGTGTCGCCGCTGGAGTACGTGGCGGCGGCGCGTGGGAGTCCGAGATCGCCGATGGAGGAGGAGGAGAGGGCGATCGCCGGAAAAGGGTTTTATTTGCACCCGAGCCCGTTAAGCATTCCGAGAGGATCCGACCCGCCGGAGCTTCTGCCGTTATTCCCGCTGCATTCTCCCAGGGATAATTACTATAGTTGATCTTAATTTATTTTAATTAGTTTTGAAATTAATTATTGGCGTGTATGTGATTATTTATTTTTCTTGGGGATTAATATTCTTGATTATTAGCAAGTAATGTCATGTTTAATTTGTTAGGAGGTGAAATTGTGCGTGCCGTACAAGTACTCTATTTACGTACTGAATCCTAGTAGTATTTTATTAATGTTAATTTAAATGCATACTAGTAGTATTAGTTAATTTAATTTGTTTTTCGTTAACGACATTTTGGTTATTGCATCGTTTTCTCCAACCTTTCTGATCAACTGCAGTTTTTATTTTGTAAGACTATATTTATCAGAAAACACCCATAAACCAATCTCTTAATAAATTATTCATTTATCTCCCCTCAACATATACAATCTACAACTCAATCAATCCTCATCTTTTTTCATGTTTTATAAACAAATATCTACAAACCAATCTTTTAATAAAATAATCTTAAATATAAGAAATTATGATTAAAAATGTATAAGAAATTTTAAGAAATAATCTTAAATATAAGAAATAATCTTAAATACTCAACCAATCCTCATCTTTAAATTTAAGAAATTTTAAATATAAATTGAAATTAGACGAAAAAATAATGAATAGGAAATTATGATTCAAAATGTATTAATATTGATCTCTATTTATAAAAATAATAATAAATTGTAATATTATTTTTTTATTTAGATAATATGTTGAAATTAAAAATTTAATAATTATCTAATAAACATCATGAAACCCATTATAATATGAAAAGTGGCGCAACAAAAGTATTGAAAACTGTGCACGAACCCGTTCGCTGCACCGAATAGTTCATGCGAAATTCTTGGACTTTTGAATTTTTTTTAACTTATTTATTTTGTCTTATGTGATGAACGGTTCATCTGAACCAACGATAAAGGTAGTCTAAGCATGGAATCTCAACAGCCAGGGGCTTGTACGGATCCTCGATTTCGTATGAACGGTTGCGAAATTTTCTATTAAGCAAGGGTTGAAAATTTTAATATCCAAACAGATACAAAATAACAAATGATTTTAAAATATAAATATAAGAAATTTTATATGTATATGTTGATAGTAAAAAATTAATAATTTCGATGTGATTTGTGGAAGTTGACCACCAGATAAAAATATTAGAACTTGAAAAGTGTAGTTAAGTATATTCAAAGGTATTAGTTGGGATAATATGTATTTTCTTGCATTGAAATTCAGATGCGTTTACATGTGGACTATGAGTCTTATTTATACAAATTACAAGTGTGACCTGCCATTGTTACATTAACTTGGTCTTAAATGAGGCCAAGTGTCCTCTTATCTATTAGAATTAGGTGACTCATGACTTAATGTCTAAGCAAATGAGCAGTCGACCTTGCCAGGTTGGACGAGTATGGTGTCGATCTAGCCAGGTTCGGACGAGCATGGTGTCGACCTTGCCAGGTTCGGACGAGCATGGGTCGACCTTGCCGAGTTGGACGAGCATGGGCCAACCTAGTTGAGTTTGACGACCATGGGCAGACCTAGTTGATGTGGACGAGCATGAGACTGACTTTGTTGAGTTGGACGAGCATGGACTGACCTAGTTGAGTTGGACCAGCATGAGACCGACCTTGCTGAATTGGACGAATGCAACTAGGACAAGCATATCAGTCTAGATGGCAAGGATCTCCAACCTGGACGAGCATAATGATTATCTATGATATGATGAACAACGATTGTCATGTTTGACTGTCGACCATTTTGGATTGACTTTGAGTTGCACTCATCCTATTTAATGATTATTTATTTTTCATGAATGAGCTCTTTGACTTAGGTCATTTTGCATAGAATAAGTATAACAGTATAATATGAATTTTTTAAAGCCAAGAAGAGCGATCGCCCCTACCCATCCGTCATGACCATCTTCGGGCAGGGTTCTTAAAAAAAGTTTGTTATGTAAACAAAATTTACGGTACAACTTGTTCGTATTTAGTGTGTATAATTGTAATTTATACAGTATTAATTGTATCATCAAAAAATAATTAACTTGATAGTAGTAATTGCTTCATTAAAAAGTAGTATATTAGTTATTTAATTGTGAAATAATACTTGCAAATTGATATTGTTTTACATAATTGCCAATTATGACTTCCATGATTCTAGTTTGATTATGGTTCCAAATTGAAAGCTACCCCTATTTTTTAGCTTCACATGAAAATTTACTTGAAGATTTTGTGTTGGAAGATTATGATATGAAATGTAATTGTACTTGAAGCTTTTCCTCGAAAAAGAAGATTTTGAAAAGCAAGCGTTGAAGAAAATTTGACATTCTTCTCTTAAAATAATGGAAATACACCTATGCACATTAGGTGCACATTATGCAATATAAAGTTATTTCGTCAAAGTCTGTTTTTTCTTCGCGTCAAGCAATTTTTTAGTGGCGACTGATGTATGCACCATAATTATGATAATAATGGGGTCATGTGCAGTTTAAAACCTAATACTTTTTTTTTTTTTTAGTATTGTTGATATTACATGCTTACAGCATTTTGAATTGTACTTTTCAAAGTATTTTTTTTCCCACCTTTGAATAAACTGCATATACGTAGTAATTATGCGTATATGTTGAAATTTGTCCGTTGTCACATATAGAAATTTAATGTGCATATTTTGCACACAATTTAAAAGGGACAATATTTTCTATTTTTCTAAAAATAAAAATCTGAGAGATAAAGTGGGAATGTTTTGTATCTTAAAGTTGAGACCAAAAAGTGATTGTATCAATGAGCAATTTTTCCTTTAATTTATTACTATAGTTTTTATTTATTTTTTATTTTTAAGTAGGTGCATTTTTAATAAATAGGCCCAAATTGGTTCCCATCTAAAGCCCATTTAAGGTAAACAAACTCAAGCCATTTTAGCAAAAGACCTTGCACACAAAATGCGCTATGTCGATGTAGGCTCCCACCTCTTTTCCTCTTAATATTTGCCTTATGAAATTAACAAAAAAATGATCAATTTCATAAGTGTAAGAAGAATTAGCTTAAATAATCAATGCAGAAAACATAACATTGGATTAGCAGGAGAATGAGAAAAGCAGCATTCACATGAGAAATAAATACAGCAAAACAAGTGTAAATGTGAATGTCAGATAGAAAGAAGGCTCCTGCTTTTAAAATTAATGAGCTCCTATCTAGTTATTATATCTGCTCTCTACTTTTAAAATTTTGAAACAGTTTGAAATTTTGGGAGATTTTATTTCAGCAAGAAAGAAAATGCAATGCTACATGCCATACTGTATAATGCATTTAATTAGGTTCATGATTTTAAGTTTATTAGTACTTTTTTTTTAGCTTAAAATCGTCTGATTTAATCACTTTTTATAGTTTAAAAGCACCCACAAATTACTTTTGTTTCGTAAATGTTGTTTCAATCTACCACTTAAAAATAACGAGAGAATTTGAAGATAAGTCACACTAGTTTTAATAAAGCTGGCAATACCGTATCAAAATTTTCGATATGTAAAATTTCAATCAATTATCATTGTTGTAGGTCGTCTTATGTGGCAATGTTGATGTGGCTTTGTGATTGACAACTTAAACAAATAAAATACACGTGTAACGAGCACAAATGCAATGTGGCGAGCACAAGTGTACGTATGAAATGGAGAGCGCGTGTGTGAGATATAAGTAGGAAATTTGTGAACCTTTTATTTGACCTCTGAGGGTCTATTTATACTGATTTGGCAAGCATGTGCTGTCTTGGCAAGCACGAGCTGACCCTTTCTTGTCTAACAAGATTACATGTGGTATCAACATGTGTATCAATGAGTTTCCCTGGTCGACATCTGTCTTTGCTTGCTTGTGAAGTCTTCGACTTGTCATCCAGGTGGTATCTACTTAGTAGGTGGCCTGGTCTTCTTGTTCATCGCTATGGGCTTGTCTTTGTGGAACCATTCTGCTCGCAGCCACGGCCCGGTCGCTGTGTGATTCCTGCTTTGTGCTCGCCCAGTTGGGCGAGCAGATCTTCAATCTTTTGTTTGCCTGGGGCAGATGGTAGGAATGACTTGATGTCGTAAGTGAATTAGGAGGCACAGAATTTGCTTATGATGGAGAGAAGGTGCGCTATCCCTTACTATCATTGCGTTCACCTCATATTCGTCAACTTTTCTGCTCGTCCTTGGCTCGTGCTCGCCGGACTTGGCGAGCACGCTATTGGTTGTTGGGCAAGCACAATCTTCGGTGGTGAGGGGGCCCATGATTGTCCCTTGCGTGCGCGGGGGCGTACACCTAGCTAGCACAGATAGGCAAGCCGGGTGCCTGCCTAGCTAGCGAGTACCTGTTTTGTGAGTTTCACGCGCGCAACCCATTAACTGGTCCACGTGGTGTCGGGCGAACAAGTGGCCTGTTGATCTTTGACCGTGCACAACAATCATATACTAAAATTCAAATATGTGAAAATACGTACAAATATCGTCTCAAAGTTGTGGTAAATCGAATTTTCGAATGATATCGATATATCCTGGTTCATACCATAATTTTAGTATATTGTTTCGTACCGAAACTTTTCGGTAATATCAACATTTGATTATTTATATAGGATATTAGTATGTATATGAAATGATGTACAAGTGTTCTTTTAACCAAAACCACCGAAATACCGATTTTCTTCGGTATACAATAATTTTAAATTTGCTTACTGTTGCCATACCAAAACATTTGTTTTTCAATATGATGTTGTATCATACCAAGAATCTCGAATTCTCGGTATACCCGAAAAATTTAATATTTTCATTTTTTTTTTAAAATTTAATAAATGTGGTATACCGAAAGTTTCAGTATTTTCCAAACTCCTAAGCGAGACTCTTATGATTGATTATATGTTGGGAAAAAGCAAAAAAAAAAAAAAAAAAAGCATAGTGCATTGGTGATAGTTGATTTCATCAGGCACTCTAATTTCACTTGCTAATCCTCAAAACATGTCAGTTTCATCACAAGAATTTCATAAGGAATGCAGATGATAACTGAAACATATTCTAAATATTCATGTAATCAGATTTCCCCCTTTATTTAATAATCATAAAATCACATAACAAGGGAGAAGTTGCAATTAACGTATTTATTTATTCGTACTACAGGAAAAAGAATATGCAAATTCTCAAGAATCCTTTCCCAAGCTTGAATAACACTGGCAGCTACAAAGAGAACCAAAGTTGCAGTTCAGAAGGAAATAAATCAATTAAATTTTTACATACCAAAAATCTCCGGTGAGAAACCTGCAGCTTCCGCCACCTTCATCTCCCGAAAACAAACTCACCACGATGCTACTTGAGGTTGCTCCATGTTCAAAAGTATTGTTCAGCACCTAGAGGTTGTGCCTTGAAAACAAACCCTTTTGTAACAGTTTCAACGAACCGAAGCACAGATTGATTGCTGAATGTGCAGGCCATTCACACCATTAGAGAACTGCTGCCTGTTTCTCCGCCGTTTGGTAACAAGTACAAAGCCTTCCCCATCTCTAGTCTTATTCTTATTTACATCAACCATCTTCTGCCTCTCACTGCTATTGTTCTCGGGCGTTTTTTCATCATTTCCATAAAGGATCTTAATAATAGCACTATCATTCGCAATTGCTTCTGCAGAATTACTCGAATATTCATACGTCTTCTCAGTACTAACCGGAGGGTCAGAAGTATTCTGCACCGATTTAACTATAAAACTGAGTAGTATCTGCCTTGCCAGCTCAGCTTTCTCCGCATCAGAGCTGTTTTTCCTCGATCTTCCCCCTCTAACATCAGTTGCACCTTTTTCATTTTCTTTCTCAGAAGGTAAATCAGAATCAGTGGTGGGTTTTGTATCTTCTGCATTAGTTTGCCATGCTCTTTTAGGGACATATTCTGGTGCATGTGGGTTCATATTCTTCGGAGATTGAAACCCGTTTCTATGAATTTGGTAATTCAAAAACCCGTGTCTGACTTGGAAACCCTGGGCGGCTCTATAATACATAGGTGATCTAGGACCACAAGGGACTGGGGTAGCAACTGAAGGGAAACTTACGGGTTCTGTGAGTGTGGCCTGGCTAGCTAGAACGTCATAAACACTAGTGGCTGGAGCTGAGTTCAGTGGGTGAGTCAAAGGAAAGGAACCGGGACTGAATGGCTGAGCTGCGGCTGAGAGTTTGCTTCCATTTGTCTCAGAAGGTTTTTCCTGCCTTGGAGAAGAGGGATTATCTTGAGTGCCTTCAGGCGAATGAGTCAACTCAGCTTGAATACCAGCTTCATCGTCTTCATGATGTGGTACCGAGTCATCTACTGTAACTCGGTCTGTTCCATCCTGCTGCTCGGCTTCTTTTGGGCTAATGCATATCTGGCTGTCAGTTCTTTCTTCACTTAATTCTTCAACTTTGTTCTCCAGTAAGGGCTTCAGAACCGTGCCTGGTGCAGCCACTGCTACTTCTTTGTAAGACAATGACTTTGAAGCTAATGCTGCTGAAATCTTTGGAGGTGCTTTAATGGAATCATCAGCGTTGTTTAAGGTTAGAGTGCCAGATTGTTTTGTCAAAGAGACTTCAGCAGAAGCGGACTTAACTGTAGCCTTATGGCCATGTGAAACACTCTCCTTCCTATAATCTTTATAGTGAGAGTATGTGGGGTTAATCTTTAACTTGGCAAGATCTGGACGCTTTCGGTTGAATTTTCTTGTAGAACTGTTCCCTGACCTTCCTTTGGAAGTAGCTTCCTGCCACCCTTCGTCTGACTTTACTTCCTGGATGAGTTGTGCTGGGAGTGGATGATCTTCTCTGGTTTCAACGATTTTTAACAGTTTTTTTGAAGATTTGGTGTCTATGTTATCCTCTTCGTCACTACTTTCCCCCACTATAGCTCTAATTTCTATACTTCCAGTGTTGATGGTGTTATTGCTTTTCCCCGCTGATTGCTCCGTAAGGGATTTATCAGCAACGGGATGTACCTAGGGATCAAATGACAAAACAAGATAATTAGCAGCATAGATGCATGACCAAGTCTTCTTTGTCCAACAAATAAGGAAAGAAGATGAACATAAATGGATTTTAACATGTAGAATAGAGGGGTCTGAGTTCAAACTGTTAAAAAGAAGTTAAGTTCTGATGAAAAAAAAATCTAAATTCGTTCATTAAATGCACTCTAAATTCCTGGGATACTTACTAATATCTAGTTTTCTAAAGATCTTATTTTCATGGATGCAGGTTTACGGAGTACGCCTTAAAATGGAAGATAATCAGAAAACTTCTGGTTTTTCTGCAACTAATACCTTTGAACGCCGTCTCTTTTGAGCATCTGCAGCCTTTGAATCCTGATCAGGATTGATATAATCAAGGAGATCTGACACACTGCAGAACGAGGTTAAGAGTTCGGTTGCGAGGGTATAATGGTAAGAGGCTCAAAACCAAGTACTAATATGGAAATACCAGATCAATACCTCAGGTGACCTTTGCTGGCAATGGATGCATCTGGTTTTGGAGTTCCATTTCGTGCTGCTTCTTGCTGTTCCATCGCTTTTGCCTCAAAATATTCAAGCCACGCAGCAGCATCCTGTACGCACTCAGATATAAAATTCCATACTTGCATAATCTCAACAACAAATTACCACATGATGGTCATTTGAAAATAAGTTTTAGGCTCCATTTGGATAGTGGGGATTTGAAATGAATGGATTTAAAAAATAATAAAGGTAAAAATGCATAAATTTCAAATCATGAATTGTCAAGAGATGAGAAAGAAGAGAAGGGAGTGAAGGAGGGAGAGAGAGAGGGAAGGGGTAGAGAGGAGGAGATTTCAAATGACTAGATTTTGATGAGGATTTGAAATCCCTCCCTTTTAAACTAGACTCTCAAATCTAAGTATTTGTAAATCCATTGGAGAGTGATGATTTGTGTGTGAAATCCATGGATTTCAAATCCATCCATCCAAATGGAGCCACTGTTTAGTTTATGTACATAATTGAAGGTTTTCGTATCATTAAAAGTAGAGTCTTATCATACAGAAAAGAGTTGGTCTTATGTAAAACAGTTTTACCGTGCAGCTGATTTGCAACTATCACTTTATAGAAAAAGAGCTAGTCCTTTTAAATGAAACAATTAATACCTTTTAATGAATCAACTAATACTTTTTGAAAATACACATAAAATGCAAACCAATTGTACAGTAAAACTAGTTTATATACAGAAAAAGTGTGACTGCGCCCCAAAAAAAGGAATTCTGTTTTCTCCATCTTTCAGTATGATGAGAGTAAACATAAGAGCCAAAGAACTTGTAGCAGTTTACTACTGTAGGAGCAAAATGAGTACAAATTTTGTGAACCTGAGTACGAAGATCCTCTGCTCCGAGTTTAGCCTGAAGAATTTGTAATGTAGTTTGTTCATGTTGCACGCTGAGGGTATATGCTTCCATCAAGGAAAGAGCTATGGCTATGGCATGATAACTGGCAGCAGTCTGGCAAACACAGCAAGTATCATTTAGACCAGAGAGAGAGAGAGAGAGAGAGAGAGAGAGAGGGAGGGAGGGAGGGAGGGGGAGGGAGGGAGGGAGGGAGGGAGGGAGGGAGGGGGAGAGGGAGGGAGAGAGAGAGAGAGAGAGAGAGAGAGAGAGAAAATAGACCTGTATGTGATCTGCTCCTAATAGTCTTTTGTTGCACTTGAGAGCTTCATGCAGATACCTGAGAGCAACATGAACGTTTCCCATGCCCTCTTCCATCATAGCTACATTTATGTAAGTAGCTGCTGTGTTTGGGTGCGAGAGCCCACATGTGAAATGAAGAAGATACAATGCACGGTTGACATATCTGCCCAAAAAAGATTTAGGTTAAAAACTATGAAGAGGAGAGAAACGTTTTTCACAGAGGAAAAACAACTGGAGATAAGTGGAAGAAGAGAGAATCAATTGAAGACGAGTAACTACATCAAGCAGAGAAACTTGCAAGAGCAATCACAATAATACAAAAGACATTCTGTTTTGAAACTAAATTTATTTGAAGTACTTGCAAGATAAGGTCATGATTTAGAAGAAAACACGGCTGTAAAATGATACGGTAATGTTTGAAAATCAAAGAACGTATCAACTCACTTGAGAGCCAATTCAATATGTTGAAGGCGATAATAGAACACTGATAAATCCCCATAGCTCTTCATTGTATCTGGATGGTCAAGCCCCAGCTCTCTCTCATTGATATCTAATGCCTTCTGCTGATATATAGTTGCCTGTACAGGAAAGTTTCAAGCACGGAACTCCGGTATTTATATATAAAGTAATCTAAGTACACACACCATAAGAAGGGTTTTATATTTCAATGATTCTCACTGGCAGCACTAAAATTACTCTGTAAGTATTGTATTCCTTAAATTTCTCTAAAATTTAGTGTGTTACCTGATTAAAATCTCCAGTGTGATACAGAACAACAGCAAGAAGACTGTAAGCACTAGCAGTTGTACGATGATAAGGACCACAAACAGCTATCATCTTTGCTAAAGCCTTCAGATACAAATTAAACACAATATCAATATCGAGACATGGAAACAGGACATGAGTAATATTGTAGACCACCAGAGTACAACCTTTGTTCCATAATTAACAGCATCCTCTAGCTTCCCTTTATCTAGTGCAATCTTGGACGACTCCAGAAGAGTTCGCCCATCAGCAGAAGAACACCCTACATGCTGTACAATCCAAGAATAAGAACCATAAGAAACCAAAAGAAAGGATAACAATCGATTTTTTTCCACAAGTGTTTGACCCTACCTTGCAGATTGGCACTATGCTAATGATATCAGACTTCGTGAATGGTGTGGAGCTTTCCATATCGTAGTCCTTAGGAAACAACTCTAATCCAACCTATAGAAGAGGGAGTCAATAAACACTTTCATGTTACAAGGATATATAAAAAGGAGAAAGTCTGCATGCACCAGGTATACCGTGCAACTCAAGTGCATTTTTAAACGGTATTAGTTGTTTTCACTGAACAGTATCAGTTTTTTTCACTGAAAAGTATTAGTTGTGTACAGTTGCACCGTACTATTGGTGTACAAGAGACTTGCTCTATGAACAGTTATTGTAAACAGTACCTTGTGACAGAGGCCTCTGAGAATGGATAACTTTCTCAAGCGTTGGAATTCATCTTTCAAACTCCAACCAAATCTTTTCTCCAAATATGCTCGCAACCATTGTAATTTAAGTATTTGGTCAGTGCTTTCAGTATTGCTAGACCCTAGCAAGAAATTCAAAGTTATGGCTATAGCAGAGGACATGTTATCTGTACTCCCAACAGAAGCAATAACAGCTCGGAGAACATGCTTAAATGCTCGAGTAACCATTTCATGAATACAAAGAGACTGTATATGTGGGAGCTTTTCTGAAAGTTCAACCTGATTCAAGCAAATAAATTACATAATTTCTAGTTAAAAATGAATTGAAGAATTGAGAGGATAAGAGATTGTTCACCCACCACACGACCTAAAGAACGCATCTGTAATCCTCTAAGATGCATGAAATCAGTTAGTGTACGGCCATCAACTGGAGAAAGTTCAAGTGATGCAAAGTCTGTGACCTGAAGGGAAGATTGAAATTTGATGAGCACATAACCATTGTGAGATTTAATAATCACCATAAGCGGAGCTACTATTGAAATGATACCAGCTTAGGTAAAGCAACTTCGTCATAATACTCAAGTGCCATCTTGACCAGTTCGTCCGCTGACTGCTTGATGAAACAGCGATCAATTAAATATATACGCAATTGGAAGCAATTTCAAAATGAATAATACCACAAAGAATAAAATTAGAAAATAGCTTCTGGAATCAGATTGAAAAGATAAACAAAGAGTAGACAGTTACTTTCAGTGTGGAAGTTACCAAACCCACAAAAATATATTTGTCCATTTTTCATTATTTACTCGAAGTCAAATATTTCAACTATTGCAAGTGATGTAAGGCACCTGAAAAGCAAAAGCATAATGGGTGCAACTCTCATCCATCTCCTTAACATTTTCTATTTACCCACATCTCCTATAATCATAATCAGCCTGGATAGGAGGGAGATTAAGAGTTTGAACAATACAATAGCATCCAAGTAAAACATCAGGCCTTTTTACTAGTCTTCTTTAATGCTCAATATTAACCGCCAACTATGCTAATGATGACAGTTTCAACTCAAAGAACTTATATGGCCCACTCAGCTAAGAATATAATTAGTTTGAATGAAGACAATACCTTTGTATGAAGGCCAGTCCCAGTTTCCTTTAACCATCTGAAGGCCTCTTGAGGAAGATATTTCAGCAACTCACAGTTAGAATAATCATCTCCTGCATTGTTTTCCATCTTTAGGCTGCTGGGTCCATCATTCTCTTCTTCATCACTGGGTGTTTTCTTTTCTCTCTTTTTTAGCATTTTAAATTGTTTCCCAAGTCCTTTAACCACTGATTCAGCCATGTTACCATCTTTATGACTTGCAGAGTTATTATCCGCTGGGGTATCCTGCTTTTGTAGATGCTGCACCCAACAAGAACCTAGTTCCCATCTGACACAACGTTCTTCTGTTGCAGGATTATCATCTAGCTTCGTTAGACTATCTTTTATTACTTTCTTGACCAGAAATCTTGAAGTTTCAACATCCGTAACGTCAGACTGAGGGCCTCTTCCCAATGATTCACCACATGGCGCATGAAGCATTAATCTTAAACTGCAAAAAACATCCTCTATCAGTTTATGTTGTGTATCACTAGAACACAGACAGAAAATTAATGTTAGACCATTCAATTCTAACCAAATTATGTTGCATGTTATCCTAGGGAGTATACTATATAACCATATATGCACAAACAAAGTTTTGGCTTGCTATAGACAATATAGAATCCAGAAATGTCAAATTATTTGGCAACTTCAAAAGCAAATGTAATACATCACAAAAGGCTAGGGATTAAGAGCTTGATCTAAACCAGATTTTCAGCCTCAGCAACTCCAGTTCAAAATACATGCTTTTACTATAGAGAAATCCATCAAGCAAGCCTACTTAAATGATTCAATAGCAATATATGACATGTGTGAAACTATGATAACATTATTCACATTTATTATCCACTTATTCATCAACACAGTAAAAGCTTGCCAATTCTATCAAGACAATAACTTCTGCTAGAAGCACAGAAGTAACAGACTGTGGATTAAAAAGAGCACTCAACATATCAACCCATCATGATTATCAACAACATTAAGCATTACAAAAGGCTAAGTATCTGAACCTGTTAATGTTAAGTGCATTGGCCCCACCATCGAGTTGGTCGTCGATTTCAATATCTTGTAAATGACCCCTTCCGCTTTTTACATCACCAACAACCTTGACTGTTGCAGTGTAGCCACAATGCTGTACAACTACAACACTTAAAGAAGAAGTGTCCTGCATACAGATAACAAAGTTACACTAGCTAAAGAAGAGAGTTAAATTATGGCATCCCAGATTCATAGGTTGAGGAGAGAAACAGGTTTCATATCAGTAAGGCAGTTCGATAACACTTATCACATTGAACATATTTCTCTTTTATATTAATTGAAGATAAAATTTAAGCTTTTTTACTTGCTTCACTTATTTGTGGGATGAAGTATTTATGCTCATTATTGCGGTCCATTGATTAGGCATTCATCAACAGAAAGACCTAGATGACTCGAGTATGGCCCTAATCAATGATGGGAATTTCGGAAGATTAGGGTGAATAGAGTTATACAAAATTACGAGAAAAGGAAGGAGAACAGACATATATCTTATGCCATTAAAGGAACACACCAACATGAACTGATTTCATTCTGATGCTGAGAGAGAGTAGCATCAAAAAGATATATGATGCTTACAGAAAAGCCATTTGGTGTATAAGTTTATTTACAGCATAAATATGTGATCCCTCTTCCGTATATGCTGAGTGCAGAGCCACATTTAGCATTTAAAATACTGAATGGTATGTTACGAGTTTTGCAATTTATATGTAGACTTGTTGCCTAAAGTTCTTCGCAATGACACATGCTAATGCATCAAACCTCCCCTCCTTTATTTTTTGTTCTGTAGACATTAAGCCAGGTTATAAATGCAAGAGACTGAAATATGTTCTCATCTTGAAATATAGCGGTTTAATAGGTAATGTTGAGTTGTGAGTATAAAAGTTACTCACATGTACAACTACACTCTCATCAGTCGTTACTCCTTTAAGTAGGTTTCTCTGAGAGACTTCCTTGACAGATTCATTACCCATTTTGCTGCCAACGATCTTGAGTTCCCTTTTCAAGCTAGCATCTGCCTCATCTCTTTTTACTGTAATAGAAAGGTCTCCAACGCGACTCTCATGCACAACTGAACCCGCAGGAAATTCAGATGTACTCTTGGCAGCAGAATCTATCACTTTCTGTATGGACGAAACACCTTTAAAAATGGAGACATCCAGAAAAAGATTATGAACCAAAAACGCCTTTCTATCTCGAACAACTCTCTCCTCCTCAGTTTTGCAAGGTAGGGTTGCCAGTATTGCAAAATCTGTTGCCCAAGATCTATGATCATACTCTCCAAACCTTCCCTGGCCTCCACCGTCTCCTCCCCAGTTTTCGTCCTCTATCGGGAGGGGAACATAATGAGATGCAGAATCGGTTATGGAGGGAGGGGCAAGCCAAGTGTTGGCACGGAAACCATACGGAAGGTTGCCAAACTGAAAAGAACATCACTTAGGAGCTCAATTTTCCTTTCAATTAGCATTAATTAAGATAAATACTTAAGCTAAACAGAAGATTACCTTATTGTGTTCAACAAAAGCTTTCATCAGCGAGGCATATGCCTGCATGTTAACAGCAAAGTCATGATGATTACTAGTAATTTTTTACGAATAGTGAAACATACAAAACCAGCATTTTCCAGATTGATTTAAGATTCCAAACAAACAAGGATGAAGCTATATTGAGTTAACAAAAGCATTTCAAATAACTCACATCGGCAAAAGCTTGACTTTGCTGTTGCAGAAGATCCACCAGAGAATGGCTCTGTAGGTGTTGTTTCCCCAGTGTGTAGAACCCTTTCTCCGATGCCACCACTTGTATTATCTTCCCATTGCATATCTTAATCTGCAAACAATCAAGTGATCGTAAGTTTTACAGTAAAAAAAAAAAAAAGGATGCAGTGAAATTGCAAACAACACTTTTAACATAAAACACTTTTCAACCTGCATTTCGAAATAATCTCCAGCTCGTCGCGTGTCTCCATCTTTACTTTCTACTTTTCTCAAATCTGCAAATGGTAAAAGAAGTAAGCGATTGGAAAATAAAAGCAAATAAACAACAAAGAGAGGGATAAGAAAACAGAACGCACGTAGTATGGGTGGAGAGAGGTGAGAGAAAGAGAAGAACTCGTAGAAACCCGAGAGCTTCGGAATCGGGTGAATCGCCACCATATCGTAACTTCCTGAAACCGCCGTCGGCGGAGTCTCCGGCGACCGCAATTCCCCATCCTGAGGCAATGCCGCCGCCGTGCTCTGCTGTATTTTACTTTTCCTCGGCCGAGGTTCCGTTCCGCCGCCGGCGCCGCCCTTAGGTTTGGCGAAGCGCGTCGTGCACGCGACAATGTCGAGGAGCCTCCGCACGTGGGACACCGCACGTGACTCATGCGTGTAGTCCTCTGCAAAATGGGCCATGGCATTTCGGTTAATAACTGGAAAAATATGGGCGAAATCAATCCCAATTGTCCCCCTATTGTTTATCACGATGTACGATGAGTTGACCAATGGGATCTTTCGTTACACGTTTTCTCGTTACGTCGATGAAAGCGCTCTTTGGAAAACGAGGAAAAATTCAAGAATTAATAATTACTAACGAGAAGCACGTGTTTTGCGATACAAGGTATAACTAAAGTCGCCTTTTGAGATTTCTTTTATTATTTCTTTTACTGACGGGCTACATTTTTAAACGAGAAAGATTAACAGTACGCAAAGTCGCATTTATCCCCGTCGAATTATAGTAATAAAGAGATAAGAAAAAAAATTAAATAAAGAAATAGTGGGTTTTCTATTCACAGTGTACTTTATAGTGTATTTTTAAAATATACAATTTGTTAAATTATAACATAGTACAATTTATTTACACTGAAACATATAATTTATTTTTGTGTAAATAAATTATATATTTTTAAAATACATTGTAGAGTACACGGTGCATCTTGTGCATATAAGACCTAGTCATGAAGGAAAATGTATGCATTTATTTTAATTGAAAAAAACTCGTATGAGACAATCTCATGCTTGAAACGGAGTACAACATAGCACAAATCAATAGTCACCCCTCTTAAAATGTTAAAACGTCAATGTTCACATCATGCTTCGTCTTTTCGTGCCTCATTTTAATTATATTTATTAATTTAATACAATACAATCTCACATTTATTATTATGATTGCTTTAATTTAAATTTTACAACTCATTTAATGCAATATAATCTGACATTGAGGGGCCGAATGCTACAATGCAGCCTGTGCAGGACCACCAACAATGACACGATGTATAACAATAAACACGATATAAAAATGGCAATGAAGTATGTACTTTTCAATTTCTAAACTTATTGTTTAGCCCAAATGAACACTACGAGTATTGTTTACGAATCTCATTTTATGAGACAAACCTTCATGACTATTATCATTATCCTTAAAAATAATTAGAAACACACTTGCGTGAGATGGAGTATAATTTGGACATTGACGTTTTAACATTTTGAAATTGATGGATACTAATTATGTTAAATTGTATTTCATCTCATGTATAAGACCGTCTGATACGAATTTTTATCAAACAATAATATTAGTTATCAATTTAAATGAAATTTCCTATTGTAAATTTAAAGCTTTTGCATATGAAAACATCTCACGTAAAACAATTAAAAATTTAGTTAAAAATTAAATTGAATAGAATTAACGAGTAAATAAGTAAGCAAATTAAACATACTTCACAAAACAATTTATCCATAAATTTAAGCTCATACAGTCTTATATGCACCATGCACTTCATGATATATTTTAAAAATATAAAATTTATTTTAATAAAATATGCAATTTATTTATATTAAAACATGCAATTATTAATATAAAAAATAAATTAATTATTTTAATATAAATAAATTGTATGCTTCAGTCAGTGCACTGTTTTTAGAAGCCTTACTTAAATGTAATTTTACTAAAAAGAGCATGAAATGGACCAACTTTTCCTGAAGAGTCGCTATCCCTCACGTTCCGTGCAAAAATCGTCTTTATGAGAACAACGCTATCAACTATTAACAATGTCTATTTGTGGGGCATCTACAGATCTACTCTACCGCTTCCTACCAAACTCGCGTTTTCAATATTTAGTGAAAATTCTATAATTTGATATTTGGCCTTATTAGGGATGTAGCACTTCACATGACGTAATCAATTTGTATTTAAACATATTAATAATTTCTTAAAGTCAATTAATAATAATAATAACAATAATAGTATAAAATTGTAGTGTCAGCAACTGGAGGGAATCTAATGAGCCACCTACATCGTATATCCCTTCTTGGTTTTCCACCTAATTATTCAATGCTATTTACTTACCCTATTTACAAAATGTTTTGTTGGGAAATCCGTCTGCATTATTGGAATTATGTGAATATATATAATGTATAATAATATTGTGGTTAATTACGGTATTATTACGTGCAGTTCAACGATTTTAAAGATAGTCCCATAGATTATTATTATAGTTTGAATGATAATTAACTTCATTATTCATCATTATTCCAGTACAAATTATTTTTTATTTCACATCAAAATATTATTCACCTTTCGAAACCCTTTTGACAGCATAAATAAATAAATAAAGGGAAATAAAGATAACAACCAATAAAAAGGTGCTGAAAAAACTAGTATTAAGTATTCATTTTGTCTCTTTCTTGTTGTCCTTATTTGACTTGATGGGTATTTTGATGCCAGTATCCAAAATTCGAATTTTTCAATAATTTCCTAACACATATATTAATGCATAAGAAACTAAATTTTTTTATTTTTTAATACCAAATAGAATGTGAGCAAATAATAAGTTTAAAAAATTACTACTATTAATTAGTGATTTTAGTCCGTCCAAGCCTAAAATAGAGTTGTACCCGTCGCATTGAAAATGATACCTACCTTCAACCATTGTGAGCAAGCACGGCTTCAAACCAGCAACCTCTAACTTGTCATTCAATTTCTGTCCTTTAACCTGCCACACAGAATTCATTGCACCATTATTTTGCTAATACTTTTCATAAGTACTACTAATACTCCACCAACACACACCCAACGTGCGCGTGTGTGTGTGTGAAATTAAATGCTAATTTGTTAACAACTACCTCGTGAGAGAGAGAATAGTTTGTAAGGTGGCATGTTTCAACATTTACTGCCAACAGCTTCTTCACATCGAGTATCTTGTCAGTCGATATGCCCTTCATAATTTTCATCAATTAGCAACTAATACTTTACGGTAAATCAACTAATACCTTTCAGTGAAAGAACTAATACCGTTCAAATGCCTTAAAATTTTACCTTGAGTACAACTTGCGTTTCGTACGGAGATATGATAGTTATGTCAACAACGCTCGGAACAACTGCAGCAGCAACAACAACAACAAAATCGGAAAAAAAAAATCAAAATCGAGAAATTAATCAAATAGATTGAAGGAAAAACTAATTGATGAATCAATCGCACCTTTCTCCTCTTTCTTCTTCTTGTCATTCTTCGATTTGTTGCCCTTGTTCTTACTGGACCTCGGTGCCATTTCAGGGGACTATAATAAACTTAAAATTAAATGAAAATTCAGTGAAATTAATTCAAATTAAGATAGAAGCTCAAATTAATTTCTGGTATCATAAGAAGAAAAGATAATGAGAAACAATGGCAGCCATGCAAGAGAGAGAAATTTAGAGAGAGAGAGAGAGAGAAGAGATAATGGAGATAGGATAAGGAGTTTGGGGGTTTACCTTTGTGGTGAGGATTTTGTTAAATAAATGGTAGCCTCACCTTGTTGCTCACAGTACCTGATTATCTATCTATCCTCATATACATACACTTTCTCTCTCTATATTATATATCTCTTGTGTTGTTTCTCTCTCTACACGATGGATGTGTGAGGTCCCTTTTAAGAGCGAAGTTTAGCACATGCAATCGGGCTCAAACAAAATATTGGTGGGGTTGAGGGGCTCACCGTTGATTGACTGCCACGTGGCTGGTGGTGATGGGGTGGCCTGTTTGTTTCTCTCTCGTATTCTTGCTAATTACTATCTCGTCCCGGATCAATTTTTACAGTTAACTTTTACACGTGTTTTTGTGAGCGAGTTTTGTATTGGTAATTGAAATGATTAAAAGTGAGCTTTTTTTAGTTTTGTGATAGATTTGAATCCCAAACATTTTAAATCTATCATTTATCATTTCAATTAAAAATCGACTTTATCATTTCAATTATCAATACAAAACTTAATTTCAAAAACGTGTAAAAGTTAAGTATGTAAATATCTTTGGAAAACTTATGTATGTAAATATTTTGAATTTTAGATATGTAAATGTAAATATTTGGTATTTTTGTCAATTTAAATATGAAAATTTTAATTTTGTAGATGAAACAAGATGCACATATGCATATCTTTTCCTATTTTCTAATTCCATCTACTCCCTTAAGGGGAAGACAAGAATTAAAAATAGGAGATCTGATATAAAGTAAGAGACAAAATTTAAAAATAGGAGAGTGGGGAAAGTAAGGGTATTTTTGTCTTTTCAAACACCATTTTGGACATACAGTATAACCTCTATAAATTAATACTCGATAAATTAATAACCTCTCTAAAATAATATTTTTCTCCAATCCCGACTTGGGCCCCAAGTGTAAATTAATAATTTAGATAAATTAATAAGATAATAATTTTTTTTAAGATCCCTATATAATACAAGTGTCCCATCAACATCATAAATTAATAATCTCATAAAATTACAAAGATAACTAAGACAACTTAGTAAAATATGACTCTAGTGTTGATTGTTTTTCTATTGAAATTCAAATCAAAATGAATCTCATCTTCACTTTTCTCACTCACGACACTTAAAAAGGCTACAAGTGACGTTAGATTGACTGCAAAAAAAAAATTATGAAGGATTTTTTTTCGTCTTTATTGCTTCTTTTTTTCGTAATAATTCCATTTAATGGTGCATCAGTATCATCTGGAGCTTCATCCTCAATTGAATTTTAAACATTAAATAAGATGATTCAAGTTTCTAACATTTAATATGCATTAATATCTCTATATAATTGAATTTAAATTTATGAATTCTGATGTAATTAATTTAAATTAAATGAATATAGAATACCTCTTTAAATTAATAAATTATTAATTTATCGATTAATTAATACCTCTCTAAAATTAATATTTTTTTCGGTCCCAACTGTATTAATTTATAGAGGTTATATTGTACTAGTATTTTTTTTCAATTGGTTGGACCTATTAGTACTAAAGGGGTCCATTTTGGACCTTAAAGTTCGTGACTCATTATTAAACCCATATTTGTGTGTGTGTTGGGGGTAATTTTTAAAGACTTATAAGTTGCTGGTGAAACTTGTTTCTAGTATAATATATATATATATATATATATATATATATATATATATATATATATATATATATATTATATTTATTAACTCATATTATTATATTTATTTATAAATTGAGGTTATGGTATTAAATGTTATTTATATTGATTTATTAGAGTGGTGTTATCCATTTATAAATGTAATAATATCAGTTTCAAACTGTGAACAAATTTCACAGAAGAATTTGCGATTTTTTAGAGTACACGGTGCATCTTGTGCATATAAGACCTAGCCATGAAGGAAAATGTATGCATTTATTTTAATTGAAAAAAAAAGCTTCGTATGATAATCTCACGTCTTGAAACGGTCTGACATAAAGACAAATCAACAATCCCCTCTTAAAATGTTAAAACGTCAATGTCCACATCATGCTTCGTCTTTTCGTGCCTCATTTTAATTATATTTATTCATTTAATACAATACAATCTCACATTTATTATTATGATTGCTTTAATTTAAATTTTACAACTCATTTAATGCAATATAATCTGACATTGAGGGGCCGAATGCTACAATGCAGCCTATTAGTACAAGTATTAATTTCGTCTCAACTGTATTAATTTATAGAGATTATACTGTACTAGTATTTTTTTCAATTGGTTTGACCTATTAGTACTAAAGGGGTCCATTTTGGACCTTAAAGTTCGTGACTCATTATTAAATCCATATTTGTGTGTGTGTTGGGGGTAATTTTTAAAGACTTATAAGTTGATGGTGAAACTTGTTTCTAGTATAATATATATATATATATATATTATATTTATTAACTCATATTACTATATTTATTTATAAATTGAGGTTACGGTATTAAATGTTATTTATATTGATTTATTAGAGTGGTGTTATCCATTTATAAATGTAATAATATCAGTTTCAAACTGTGAACAAATTTCACAGAAGAATTTGCGATTTTTTTCAATTTCGTTTAGGTAAATTCAGTTTTTAATTAATTATTATCCTTTTTTGCGTTTGTTGAAATTAATGAATCCAATGATGATGTCGTTTGAGGAAATTAAAATTATTCTTAGGCAAAAACTTGTATCGACTTTAATTCGCATATGTTTTGTAGTGAACTCATTAATTCGTGGTAGTCGATATGTTGAACAAAATTTCTTTGAAGAAACGAATTTGTGTGAAATTGATTCGCGGGAGAGATCGTTACTCTTTTTTATTTGTTCAACCCTCACGATTCGTTTGATATTTTGACAAGCCTCAATAATGATTATACAGAGACGAGGAATCTTGTGGTTTTGATAAATTATAATTATTGTGTCTTCATCCATCTTTTTAGAGATAATTATATTCTACCGATCTGTGGGAGAAAATATCATCTTCATTCTTAATTATATGTCTAATTTTATCTAAAATGATGTTTCTAACTCGATATGTTGAAGAAAATTGCTTTAAAGAAACGAGTTTGTGTGAAACTGATTCACGAGAGAAACCTACTCATTACTCTTTACGATTTGTTCAACCCGCACAATTCGTTTGATATTTTGACATGTTGCAGTAATGATTATACATTGACAAAGAATTTGTGGTTTTGATAAAATTATAATTATTGTGTCTTTATCCATCCTTTCAGAGATAATTATATTCTATTAATTTATGGGAGAGAAAATACTATATTCGTTCTTAATTATATGTCTGCTTTTATTTAAAATGATGTTTCTAATAATTTGTCACTTTGCTAATATGAACAAAATATTATCACTTTTTCCACCAATACAACTAATAAACACTAATCACCTTCTTATAATTATAATCTTATTAATATCATCAAATAGTAATAAGTAAGGATGCATTAATCTTTTGATCATATCCTAATTATATAAAAAAAAAATTGTATGAATGAATAAAATCGGACATATAATTAGAATCGGAGACCGTATTTACTCTTTTGTGAAGTTTTATTGTAAAAATGAAACCCTCAATTGACAATGGTAATTGATGGTATTTCATTACAAGTTTTATTGTAATAAATGTAACAATGGTTTATTTTTTTGTTACAATGCTTGAGAATTTTTCATTAAATAAATGTTTTTCATATAATGCTTGAATTTTTTTTCCAGTTCCAATTATTGATGAAGAATTTTAATGGTTTTTTCTTCGTTATAATCGTTAGTGAAAGGAGAATTGTTACAGGGAGGATCTTAATGGGGGTTGGTGGGTTCTTCAATGAAAAAAACAATTGGTTTTTTAGAAAAAATAAAAAAAATTATTAATTTCTATGCACACAAACAGTTGGTATAACATAATTTTTTTTTTTATTTTCTGCGATTGGAATGACTCATTTAATATATAGTACAAATTACGAGTTCATTTGGTTATAACTAGATGAATTTCGATTTTTTCTTATTAAACTTTTTCATGATGTCTTCTATTTTATTGTATTAATATGTATAACTAGTAGTGATGTCAAAGGAATGTATAATGATATTTACATATTTTTTTTATTATGTTTAGTGTGAATTAATTATTATTTAAGGGTAATGGTATTGGAGGTAATTCACCCTAGTGAACAATGTTCATACATGTCAAATTACTTTTATATCTTTAATAAAAAATAACACTCGGTCCATTTATTTAGTATAAAAAATTATCATTTATTTCATTAAAAATAGAACAATCATTTCATCATATAAAATGACTGAACTATCTTTATTACTATGGGTGAATCTGACCATTTAGCATCAATGTATTAATTTAATGTTAAAACAATTCCAGTTTTTTGTGGGTTGGATGGATCGGTCCAAATTTATTAGTCGGGTGAAAGGATCCAAGATTATTGTCAGTTTCCACACTACATACATACTGCTTTTTCTGTTTTTATTTTTTTGAAAGCTAATGCTTTTTCTGTTAATAATTACAAAGGGGTGGAAACTAAAAAGGTATCGAAATTGAATAAAAGCAGGCAATTAGTAGGATAATGACAATAATTGTGGAAGTCTTCAGAAGAATGAAGAATCTGCACCTAAAGAGTTGTTGGAGAAAAAAAAAAAAAAAAAAAAGATAAAAACTCATATGAGACAGTTTCATGTATGTATACTAGTATTAGCCTGCGACTGAAAGAATTTTTTTATATTAAATAATTAATAATATTTTAAATATTTTTGTTATTTAGTATTTTTATGATTAAATATTTTTAATTCACAAAATATTAAAAATGAAAATATAATTCAAATATATAAAATATGATTTTGTATGTTATTATATTTACTAACTCTATAGAAAACAAATGAATTCAATCCATATTAGATTTCAAATATATATATACTCTAAATTACAAAGTTAAAAAAATATTATTTGTACACAATATTTGTTGTATACTTGCAAGGTCTCCCATCTGAACTAAGACACAAAATTTTCATACTTCTTTTGGTTTTAGCTATGAGACTGCAACATATAATTGTAATTAAGGATAAATAAATCATATTGTAATATTTATAACCAATAAATCCAATAAAAATTTCAATCAAAAGTATATAGAATTTTTCATATTGTTCATACAGCTAACACTTTTCAAGAATATACTGCTAATAAATAAATTAATAGATCCTCTTAATTTGTATATTCAAATACCTTGTCAAAAAAAATATCGCTTGTTTGTCTAATGTTTAGATGATTTACATTTACCAATATTTTGGCACATGTGCAATATTGTTTACAATATTTAAATAAATTAGATCGAAAAAATTATGTTCCATTAGTCGGTACATATCTTCCATAAAAAAAATATTATATCAAATTAAATATAGTTTAACTTTTTATGTTTGGTAAAAAATTTAAAATAAATTATCATTAAGAAGACATTAAATATAAGTAAACCTATATACAGAAATAAATGTTCAAATTAATATTCACCTGCAAAAAACTCTTTGTTTCCATTATATATATCGGTCTATAAATTCTTAAAAAAAATCTATAATTTTTGCTATCTTAAACATATATTTAATCATTGCAATAATAATGTTTTTCTTATTACAATTTTACATTTATTAATTGTACATTAGCAATCACTTTTTGAGATTTGGTCAACTAATCAATTTTCACAAATTTCGTTATGTAATGAGTATATTTTTTTTACTACATCAAATTAATCATTTTAAGTAAGCGATTTATATCTCTTAATTAAACATAAATATCTTAATATTTTAAATCTGGCGCATTTACATTTATTAATTGTATATTACCAATAAATTTTATAATTTTTATATCAAGATTAATTATACCAATTTATATATTCAATTACAAAAATTATGTAATTATGTAAAATAGGAAGTTGACATGTTTTTTTAGTGAAATGTAAACTCAAAATTCAAATCGACTGCAAATTTGTAAAGGCATAAAAACTTTATCGTGCTCCGCTTTCAAATTAATATTATTAATTTAATTCACCCCTCAAAAGTACATGTAAGAGATAAATAATTATCATAGGTAGTCGATCTCAAAAAGATGGAACCCTGCAATTATACGTTAATAAAAAAAATCATTATTTAAATGTGGAACACATGTATCATGCACTACAACCAATTAAAAATCTCAAAAAAAATAAAATAATAATAATAAGAAGAAGAAGAAGCCTAATCGAGATTGCTCTATCTCCAATTTTATTGCATACTTGTCATGGAGCTACTGGCGATAACTATAAAATACATATGAAAAGTAACAATAAAATAAATAATAATAGAATATCAGTTGAAAAATAATTGATAAGAATTATAAATGAAATTGGAAAATGAAAAGACATCAAATGGTAAAAGAGGATAATGAAAATTAATAACAAAATAAATAATAAATTAAAAGATGGGGTGTAAATGATCAAGATTAAAAAGAGCAAGGGTAAATTGGTCCAAAAATGATTTTCACACTCTTGTCACGTTTTAATATAGTAAGTATAAGTATAGAATATAATAAAGAGTCAAATTCAAAATATGAAATAATAGGTCTTGTGTGATCCCGTCTCACAGTGAGACAAATCATAGTTTAAAAATGATTTTTTAATACTTTGGAAGTGATGAATGTCAATTTAATGTTAATTTGTAAACCCGTCTTACCGTGAAACAATCTCACACAACATTTTGCCAATATTGTGATTTAAAGTATTTCTTATTGATTTTTTTTTTTTCCCTTTTAACTATGTCAATAGTAATTCGCATAAAATAATTGTCAAAATATTATGGAGAAATTCTAGTATAAAATATAATATGATATTTTAATTAAATTTTTTTTTTTCAGCATGTTTATAAAGTGAAAATCATAAAATGTTTGTTTCAAAATTTTGTTTACAGGACATATGGGTGGGCATTCGGTTGGTTCAGTCAGTTTTGGGGCAGTTTTGGACCGAACCAAAATAACTAAAATTTTAACAATTAAAATAGAACCAAACCAAACTAATTTAAAAATCGAACTGAACCAAACCAAATTAAGAATTAGATCGGTTCAATTTTTCTGCACAAAATAAATATACACTTGCCATAGAGAAAAAAATAGAGTACGTACACGAGTTAGATTGCAAACCAATGAAGACAATTTAAAGAGCTTATCAATAAGTCTAGTTTTAGTGAACTCGACAGAATAAAACAGAGAGAGAGAGCGTCACCGGTGTTGAAACTGGAGCGATGTGGAAGGCCACGCGAGTGCAACGTTGAAACTGGAGAGAAGGCGACGGTGGGGATAAGGTGGCGTGTGGTGGAGAGGATGTGATGAAATGAAGAGTTGAAAACGGTGCAAATGAAGTGTGGTGTGCTGGTGAATTAGGGTTTAACTTTTAAGTGTCCAAAATTTTAATATATTATTAATTATTAAATAAATATAAAAATTAATAAATATTATATATATATATCGGTCAGTTCAGTTTGTTCGATTTTTATACCCTACAAACCGAACCAAAAATACAAAAAATAAAAAAAATTATATTTTGAACTTAACAGTACCAATTAACCGATATAACAAACAATTTTAACTGAAAATCGTCGGTTCGATTATATCGATTCGGATATATTGTGTCCACCTCTAACAGTCCCCAATTTGTCTCATTATTGTTGACGTTAAATTCACGAGCAACAGTCACCCGCTGCACCCAACGAGGACCATCGCCCGATCAGGAGGGTTCCAACGAGGAACAGAAACAGACCTATGTTGATACAAATGTACCCCCAGATTGAAATATTTGGAACAATATATACTTAGCATCAATTGTTTGTGTTTGGAAAAATTGGTTTTTTGAACCAATTAATTAATTTAATTGATATTTAATAAGATTATTTGACACTCGTCTTTGGTCAATTAAACGAGGCTTAAAATTTAATTTATAGGAAATTAAGCGCTATATGATCGATTTACTCTTGGCGTAGATTATCTTAGTGTATTTATAATCTTAAAACTGAATTTTGGTGAGTGATAAATTAAATCACGGACTTGGGACGTCATAAAACACTTTATGAATTAATAAAGTGTTGTTGGGAAGTGTGGGAATTAACTGAGAGTTAATTATCCCAAATTTAATTAATTTAGCCCACGAATTTGAGTTTGAAGCTTAACAAATGTAGACGTCTAGGACATCCAGATTCATTGACGTTTCAAATCAGAATGTAACGTAAGACATTACATGATAACATTAAGGGTGTGATTGATATATTGAAATAGATAGGGAATGAAATGATCATTCCTTAATCTATTACAAATACATTGATTGATATGTATTTTTTGAAGGAATCATAATTCCTTCAATTAGGAATAAACCAGGTGGCTTAGCCCACCTGACCACTGGGCTCCTCATTTGAGTGGGAGACCCAGATTCGATTCCCTCTGGGAACAAATTGGAGTTATGGGAGTTATAAGGTGGATTGTCGATTTCGTGGAGTATTTGGGTGCTTGGTGTACTAACTACTAACAACTAACATCTAACTTTGTCCGATCAAAAAAAAATAAAATTTCCATTAGGAATGATCATTCCAAAAAATAAAGGAATTATGATTCCTTACATACCCCATGAGTTTATGTATTCCACATTTTGAGGAAAGAATTTTTTTTCTACAAAAAAATATTATCATTCATTTCATTATATTACCTTCTACCCAACAACAAAATAATTTAATAATAATATTATTTTATTAAAAAAATTATTTAATAAAAATAAAAATAATAACCAATTCAAAAAATAATACTCCATCCGTCCCGTGATAACATGCACGTTTACACTTTTCACTTGTTTTTGCGAACGAGTTTTTTATTAATATTTGAAATGATAAAATAATTTTAAAAAATGCATGTAATATATGAGAGATATGTCTATAATACCACTCCTTAAAAAATATTTTATCATTTGAAATACTAATAAACAATTCGCTCACTAAAACTCGATAATAAAGGTGGGGTGCACGTTATTCCGGGACGGAGGTAGTAATAATCATATTAAATATAATATTAAAATATATAAATAATATATATTTTTAATAATAATACTATATCTCAAAAAATATAAATTAAAATGAATTCTTAATAATATTTAATGAAAATAAAATAAAAATATTATTATTTAATAATAAAATATATATAACGTTATTTTTAACTCATACTTTCAACAATAATTAAAAAACATATTAATATACATATATATTTACTAAAATTATATATTATTATAATAAACACAATAATAATAATATTTTTATAATTATAAAAAATATTATTTAAAAAATATATATATTAAAAAGCTAAAAATAATAATATAATAAAAATATATATAATAATCAATAATAATATTAATATTAAAGTATAACTAATAATTAATAATAATAATTTTAAACCAGATTCACCAATACTTATACAGTAAAATCTCTATAAATTAATACTCTATAAATTAATAAACTCTCTAAAATAATAAAATCTTCTAGTCCCGACTTGGGCCTTTGTAAAAAATCATCAAATTCGATAAGATAATAATATAATAATTTTTCATAAAATCCCTTTATAAATATTAGGTCCCATTAAAACTCTAAATTAATAATTTCTAAATATTACAATTATAAATATTATGGTAATTTGCTAAAATATGAATCTATTGTTACTTGATTTTTCTTAAAATTTAAATCTAATTGGATTTCATCCCTAACTTTTTTAACTGCAGCCAAGAGTTTCGGTGTCGAGTTCTCTAGTTGCAACAAAAAATTGTGAAGAGTTGTTGTCGCGCCCAAAGTCTCCTTTCTCGTATATGTTTCATTCATCATGCATGAATATATTTAATTGGCTATAATATTTATTTAAGTATAACGAATTAATGTAAACATGTATATTTAAGTAATTCCAATTAATTGATACATGAGTCCATGAATATAATAGTTAATTGTATACAATGAATTGATATTATACATGAATATATTTAATTAGTTACCAATAATTGGTTGATGCATGAATATAATTAATGAAACATATATGAATTCATTTATTTTCAATACATATGTACTAAATTTGCTGAATTTAAAAAGTCTATCTTTTAACTAATAAAATATTAATTTATCGATATATTAATATCTCTCTAAATTAATAAAATTTCATGGTCCCAAAGTTATTAATTTATAGAGGTTTTACTGTATTTCATTCTTAATACATACCAATCATAAGAATGATCATTCATATATCATTCCATTCAGGCCTTCATTCCATTCATTCCATTCAGTCGCAATTCCATTCAATCATACCAATTATGCCCTTAGTGAATTTTTTTCAAAACGGAAAAAATATAAATGAATGACATTAATTGTCATTATGAGCCCGAACTAAAATGCCATTATATCTCTCATCTGATGGACGTACCAATAAATAAGTTGCATGCATTTGTTCATTAACATCGAAAATAAAATCGAGAAATTGAACGAACAAACGAGAAGTTTTCCAAAGTGCATGCATTCATTCATACTTGTTTGCATATTCGTATAGAGTGCAGTCCAATTTTCACATCATTTTCAGTTCGTTGGAGCTTTATACGTAGCGGAGAGCTGCATGCACGTATAAAGAAAAAATCATTTACCTTTGGGAACATTACGTCAAACCGTGAGCACTATTTATTTTGCAGGTAAAGATTCGTCCTTGACTCGACTTATTGCGGTTTCATTCGTGCTGTTTTCATACGTACAATTATAATTATTTTTCTGTAGGTTGTTGTTGTCGCACCTACTCAAAATGAAAAGTTGTTGTTCGTGGAAAGCTGCTACAAAGGGAAACATGGTTTTTTTTTTTTTTTGTCTTTTTGGAAGAGTATCCGTTCGTGATCTAAAAATTATTAGTCGTGATTTTTTCAATTTTTTTTAATTTTATTTTTATTTATTTCCATCAATATTTGTAAGTCATTGTTGGTGCTCAAAATTCCAAGAGTTTATTAGTTTTGTTGCCTCTAAACTTAAAGTCTTCCCTTTATTTTTGTTTATTAAATAAAAAAATATTAAAAATATATTCATTAATAAAAAAAATTCTTCTTATCCTCCCAAAAATATCATTTTTAAAAAAAACAGTAAAAAAAGCACTTCTTATTTATCCTAAAACTTTAAAAAAGCTCTTGGGTCTCAATGGTGTTCTAAAACACCACCTTAGTCAGTTAGTCGCTTATCAGACAAGCCTCAGGCCCATCATCACTCCACCATTTCAATAAAAACAAAAAACAAAATTGTAAACAAATACAAATAAAATCAAAAGCTAAAACCCTCGGTTAGAACCCTCTTCTGCGCCTCTCAACGGCGCGGCGGCGACGATTGATAGGGTGAATATTATACATTAGCTTAATACTCTGTATATGTAAGCGGGGCCGTTTCAGAATTTTTAATCTGGGTGCGATAATATAATTTGAATAATATTAATTATTTAATATTTATAATTTTACTGATCGATACTAAAATATATAGTACTATATTATAATTATATTTGAATTCATTAAATCTAATTTTTTTTAGAAACATTCTTTAAATTGGAGGTACACTTTATGGGACACATGGTTCATGAAAATGGATTGTAATGAATTTGTTTGAATCAAGATATGCATTTGGATTGTAAAATTGAATTAAGGGATTAGATGAGGTACATATTGAAACGTCATAAATACCCTTAAATAAATTGAATTGAAACAACTATATTTCATTCTTGTGAATCAATTCAAACAATAAAAGGATAATATTGTAATATTGCATTTGTGATATGTTCTATCATGATCCCCTCATCCCACAAACCAAACACTAAATTAATTGAGATTAACAAACCAAATACTAAATTAGTTGAGATTAAAATCTTAATGCTGGCCTATCTCGATACGGACTTAAGAAAAATACATATTAATTGTTTTTTATAAAAGAAAAATGAAAAGCAAAGGCCCAACCGGATTCAAGAAGTCAAATAATTGTTAAAGCAAGACGAAAGATAAATGGGCTGGGCTGGGCTGGGCTGAAAAAAAAAAAAAAAAAAGGGCCGGTTAAAAAGTTCATAAATCTTGTCTTTCTTCCTTCATTTTCCACTTTCTTCAATCCGCTGCCGTCCCCGCCGCCAACCACCTGACCACCTCTGTTCCCTCAATCCGCTCTCACGCCACCCGCTCTCATTCTCTCTCAGAGCTCTGGTAAAGTCACGCTCTCCTTCTCTTTTTTTTTTTTTTTTTGACGCAAGAATCGAAATTTGTTAATTTCAACTGATTTTTGTCAAAAAAAAAAAAGTGTATGATGATTTTCGATATATTTTTTGACCGGCGTTCCATATTTTTTGTCTCGAAAAAGTGACGGCGGCAGTGCAGCTACTGTTGTTAAATTAGGGATGAATATATATTTTTTAATTCATGGGATTTTCATGATATTTTGTATCTACTAATATGCTGGGAGTGTTAATAACCGGACCCCTTGCACCATATAGCCCAGATATATACAACATGAAAAATTGGCCTTAAGCAAAACAGAATTCAGCTCAAGCAATTCCAGAGTGTATCCTTTGTTTCTCTTTAATTTTTGTTTGTTGCGGCATTTATTTTCTTAGTTAATTTCTTTAATTTTTCTGGTATCTATACAGTAAAGTAACAGACCTCATATTGAGTGTGTATTAGGTATTGCCACTCTTCATGTATGTTAAATGTGTTAGATATTGCCGCTGTTATTTTGGAATATAATGTTACGATTTTCCCCATAAATTTTCATATAGAATAGTATCGAATACAAACCAATTTCAAATACTCGAATAGTATTATTTAAAATATGCTCCAAAAAAAATAAAATCGAATGGAATAAGCTAATAGTTTTGTATAATTTGAATATCAATTTCTAATTGAATATGAAACAATTATAATATTCGAATAACAGTCAAATACAAATGTTTGAATAGTTTCACGAATACAATTCAAATATAGTGATATTCTTTTCGATTTGGTTCGTTTGCATCCCTAGAACAGAACATAGTGTCAGCCTGTCAGTAGAGGGTTAGTGGAGATTAGGAGAGGATCCTCTGTTCTGTTTCGTATATTTTATTTTCTGTTAATTTTACTGAGATAATTAGTCAATACTAGGAGGGGTGATTGCAAAATTGAGGGGTCTTCAGAAAATTAACTGCTGATGGTAGTATCCATTAATGAATTACTTAAGTTTTTACTTGTGTTCTCTTTGTATAATTTGGCCTTTCATCCGACAATGAAGTGTTTAGCTTTTATGTGTAGTTTTTCTTCAGTCTTTATATGATTGCTTCAGCTACAGGTTTATGTTTGCAACTGGAAAAGTTTGCTTTATTTTATTAAGATATAGGTGTTTTCTTCACAAGCTCGAGCCATTCAAATTTAAATGTTAAAACCTTGTCTCCTCCAGTGGCTTCAGCCATGGTGTCGAAAAAGAAGCAGAAGAGAGAGAAGCATAGTCTATCAGAGTTGAAAATCCTTGGGCAGCAGCTACTTTCCTCTAAATTGCATATCAACAACCTCCCAATTCTCCTTACTTTTATCACCCCCAGTTCTCCTCCACAGCATGCCCTCGAGTCTCTCCTCTCACTTCAGTCCTTCTTTACTCCTCTAGTCGCCCAGCTCCCTTCCTCCACATATTCAGGCACTGATCCAGATCCCGATCTAATTTACCTCACGTGGCTCCGCTCCAAGTTTGATGATTTTATTCGTCGCCTCATTGATGTTGTTTCCTCCTCACAATCTGAGGATGCTCTTCGGGTATAATCATCAATCTTATCCTTATCACTATATGTTGCATTTCGTACGTTATAACTCTCGTCTTATCTGCAGGAAGTTGTGCTGGACACAATAATGGAGTTTGTGAAAGTAGGGAATGCTGGGAAATTTCATTCTGCTATTTATCACCAGCTTATCCGTGCTGTGGTAAATTGTTTGCCATCTTTCCTGTGTTTGTTCCTCTTCCTTGTAAAGTAAATATCATGTTTGTTGATTCATATTTGTTTATTTGGACTGTGTCTCATGTTTGCAGCTTGTCTCTGAATTACAAGTTTTTGATGCTCTATTAGATTTGCTTGCAGACAAGTATCTCATTTACGTAGATGTTGGGTATGTTCTATTATTCTTCATGGCATCTTTTTGAAATACCTGCAATGAAACAAAAAAATAAATGGTATTTAATTAAATATTATATATCATCTTTTTGAAATACCTGCAATGATGTCATTTAGGTTTACAAGAATAATTTCATTATTTTTCCAAAGAAAACTTTAAATTGTTCATTTTTTTTTTTTTTTAATATCGCACAAAGTGTTACTATCATTTAATTGGGATAATTTTTTCCCTTTCACGAACATAATAATTTTGTCTCCACTTACCAGTTTATTTACAATTGTATTACAGTTACTTTACTTACATTATCCTCGAGAAGCAGGCTCTATCTTTGGAGAGAAAAGGTACTTATTATGTTACTATCTTATGTTAGTTATCAATGAAAACATAGAGCTATTATTAAATTTATTCAACTTATTTCTCAATTAATTAATCTTATTCTTCCCACTGAAGATGGAAATGTAACAGTGGATGTTGACAACAATCTCCAGTCGACACCAAGGTTAGAATGTATTCTCTTTTGAAATTGTTGTTTAAAGTTTTAAGTGGAATTGTGTACTTATATTTATCCTCTTAATCTGCACAGTTTGGTTGACTATTATGTCCTCCTATACTATAAGATTTATACATCAGAGAATCTATTACAAAATTCATCCCCTTCCTAAAAGTTGTTTAGAAATATTAATAGAATATTCGCATGCACATGAAGCTGTTTATGAACCAATAATAGTTGGAAGCGTGCAGAAGAGGCCTATGTAGATGAACGCTTACCGTGTATAACCTCATTTTGACATATCTCTTCAAGGACAAGGCACTAAGGAAGCAGTCCTACATATATATGCAAAAAAAAATATGTTTCACCACCTCCTATAGAAATGACTCATGCAATAACATTAAAAGTTTCTCCAATCACAATAATACCTGATTGAGACCCAATAGCTGGCATAGGTGCAAGAATAATTTTTCAGAGATAATGATGTTATTAACAAGAATACGCAAGTCATACAAAGGTGGCATTTAAAAATGTAAGTGTCTCTGTTCGCCTTATACTTTAGATGACGGACACTTATACTTCTCATGCTGTATATGTAGCATGGTGCTTTCCATTCAAAAGATGTATAAGCTACTATCTCGCATCCCACCATTTGTAGTTTCAGAGGAGAAGTTGAAGATGTGGAATGATTCAGGTGAGCCAAATTAAGCTTTTTGGTTGGTGTCTTATTATCTTCTATTCTATGTGACTCATCATTCAATTATTGCACTTGAACGAATGGAGAAGATACCATTGATTTCTTTATCTTAACTTGCAACTCTGAGGCATACATTACTTATCTTCTGGATTCGAAGAATGCAATAGCTATGAAATCTTCTTGTTCTCTTACTTCCATCAGATAAGTTAGGAACAATCATTGCTCATTGAGTTAAGACATCTAGAATGTGGTAATATCAATTTACTATAGTGCCACAATTGTGCTAATTTGAACATCTTGTTAAGATTGGCTTATTTTGATACTAGCCTCTACCCAGAAATTTTAGTGGTTTTTACATTTATATTGATAATTTGAGTTCTCACTTGAGGGTGGTAGCATTAAAAGAATTCTACTTTCTCATAATGATGTTTCCCATATTTTAGTTCTCTTTGTTGCATCTATATATGCATCGTAATCACCTTGCAGAGTATTTTTTGTTGACAGCAGGATTGTATTTTCTCTTCTCTGTATTTAACAGGAAGCCTCGCTGAGAAAAGCAATAACAAAGAACATGTTACCTCGGGAGATAAACATGCTAAGTCTCAAAAGTTCATTGACAACGTAAGTTCAGTGGAGGAACATCAGAAAATCATATGCGCATCCTCATAATTTCACTTCATTTTCCCTCTAAGCATCCCCATACTTGGTATTTTACAGGTTTTATCATCTAAAAATGCTGCAAAGAAAATGAAACTGAAGTTTACTAAAGCATGGATATCATTCCTCAAATTGCCCCTTCCTCTTGATGTATACAAAGAGGTAAAGTTAAAACTAGTTATCACTGGATCTGTATTTTTGATTTATAATGATTTATCTTTTGAGAAAATAAATTCTAGAAATTCTCCCATGCATTGCACGGTTAGGCCCCGATTGGTAGAGCTACAAAATTTGTAGAAATGACTATTTTATTTTAAAGAGGAAAAATGCTATAAAATTGATTGATATGACTTGCTAAAAAAGGTGTTAAATATTATATGTTGATTGGTAGAAGGTATTAAAAGTGATATAAAATATTAAAAATAATTAACATGTAAAAAGTACCAATTTGTCCTCCTAGGCTTCTACTTGATTCATACCCAATTTCATCTCAAAAAAATTGCAGGAGCAAAATTCATCAAAAAGTGAAGTAACCCAAATCAATTTGCTCCACCATCAAACCAATTTACAGTAACCCAAACCAATTTGCAGTAAACAACTCATCAAATAATTGCAGGAGCAACTTCAATCTGTCATCAGAAACCCCAAAAATATAGCAAATAATTCGTACCTCGAATTCAAACTCTGTAAAATCACAAGCATGAGCTGCTCATAGAAATTCACCAAACAGTGATGAATTCTTTACAAGTTCAATTCCAATTGAACTAGTAGACAAAAATTGAACTCCAATTAAAATTCGAAAAGTTGCAGACAAAAATTAGGAAATGGGAAAATAGAGAGAAATGAAAAGAGATCGGAAGTTTTTTTCTAATGGCAATATCCAATTTTACAACAAATAAATAATCTATCAATTCAACAAACAACTCAGCAATACGCGAAGAAAATCAAGAAAACAAAATGACAAAAATTGAAGAAATCTGGGTTAAATTTTGAGGGAAGGCGGCGACCATGGTGATGGCTGTGGTGTTTGGGGGAAGGATGGTGATGGCTGTGGTGTTTGGGGGAAGGCGGCGACCATGGTGATGGCTGTGGTGTTTGGGGGAAGGCGGCGACCATGGTGATGGCCCATGGTCTTCTTCACGAATTTACCCATGGTGACAACGGCGGTGTTTGGGGGAAGACGGCGACCATGGTGACGACTGCGGTGTTTGGGGGAAGGCGGCGGTGTTTGGGGGAAGGCGGCGGTCATGGTGCGGTGGCGGGAGGAAGGAAGAAGGTCATGGTCATGGTGACGGCGGCGGGAGGAAGAAGGAGAAGGTAGTAATTTCAATGAAAGAGGGAAGGGTAGATTTGTCCATAAATTTTACTGTAGAGGTATGTTTAAAATAAAACCATGTAGGAGAAGGTATTATTTGTACAAAGGTGAACAGTGATTGGGGACATTACTAATCTGGGTCTGGCTATAACTTCCGGGTCGCCGGTAAAATAAACATGCCTACCAAGCATTCGACTATGTTAGTGGGGGAGGCCTTTTAACCCCTAATAGACCCTACCAATCGGGGCCTTAGTATATTGATAAGTTTTAATGCAACACTGTGTAGAAAAATTGAGAAAAATATTAGTTTTATGAATTGTTTATTTAAATTTCAGTTTTGTTAATTTTGTTTATACATTATGGATGTCAAATTAAAGATAGTAAAAATCCGATTAATTTGATGTATGATGTGTTAAAAATAGATTTGAAACGAATTTTTTTTTATCGGGATTTAAATTACTGGGAAAAAGGAAAAAAAAAACTAAATTCTGAATGTCGATCATCAAATAAAAATGAAAAATCTGCAACGATGAGACCAGGCACCGACACACCGCTAGATATTTTAGGGAAGTGTATTATCGATAAATGTTATTTGAAAATATTGGCTGGGAATGGTTTTGACTTTTGTTGTATCGTGCAACATTAGGCCGATTGACACGCACTGTAAATAAATAACCACTGACAAGAGAAAATATTTTTAAAAATAATTCCACAATTAGTAAGTGAAATGGGTGGAAAAATGTAGTTACTGTATTTGGCACACTATCCTCTTTTTCATATAATATATATATTCTCAGTAAACAAGTCTTTTTTCAACATTTTGGTCAAAACATAAATGTGTTATTTGCTCCAAGCAATAGCCTGCAGTTTAAATGAAAGGCTTCCTATAAATACCTTTGTCATCCATTGCTTATTAACATTTAAATTTGTGGCTGACAATATCTTGGAGAAGTGCTTTGAGCCATGCCATATTAACAAGTCTATCACTCAATTTGATACTGAAATTAATTTATCTTTTCTGCCATTATTGTCATATTATTGTTTCAATTTTTTTGTTCCAAATAACACATGCACATTACAAACATTAACTCATATGCCATTTTTGTTCAATGTATAGGTTCTTGCTACACTTCATCAGGTTGTCATTCCTTATCTCTCAAACCCGATCATGCTATCGTAAGTTGTTCTGAATTTTGTGATTGATATTGCTTATGATATTTGTTATTTTTGAGTGCTTAAAATGGTTTTGACGTATGCAGTGATTTCTTGACGCGATCGTATGACATAGGTGGTGTTGTCAGTGTTATGGCTCTTAGCAGCTTATATATACTGATGACACAACATGGTCTTGAGTATCCCAACTTCTACGATAAACTTTATGCTCTGTTGGAGCCCTCTGTATTTATGGCAAAACATCGTGCAAAGTTCTTTGAGGCAAGTAAATTACAATTTTCCTTAAAAATAAATGGGTTTTATTTATAAGTTACCTTCTCTTGCTTGTTGAACTTAATTAAGAGGATGGTGTTGCCACCCTTTATGCATGTTAAATAGTATAATCCCAATACAGAACATCATCAAAGTCCGTTTTTTCTATAGAGTTTATAGCATCTTAGTACTTATATTCGTCTCACCTTTCTTTAATAATCTAATAACTGCAGTACTGATTATCTTTTTTATGTGATGTGTCATCCTCAGCTTCTGGACTCATGCTTGAAATCATCTCTCCTTCCAGCATATCTGGCTGCAGCCTTCTGCAAGAAATTGAGTAGACTTGCACTCTTTTCTCCTCCTTCAGGAGCACTTATAATTATTGCTTTGGTTCTCAACCTTCTACAAAGGCATCCTTCAATTAATTGTTTGGTACATAGGGAAGGCGGTTCTGATTCCACTAGCGAAACTTGTGACGAAAAAATAAGCAGTTCTAACTCGAATTTGTTTGAGGAAAAGCCAGGAGTTGATCACTTCAAAAATGAGGAAATAGATCCTAAAGATGCTAATGCCATTAGGAGCTCTTTGTGGGAGATTGATACTCTTCGTCATCATTACAGCCCTCCAGTTTCAAGATTTGTTATATCCCTAGAGAATGATTTGGCTGTCAGGGCAAAGACTGCTGAAATTGCCGTTAAAGATTTTAGTTCTGGTTCATATGCAACAATTTTCAATGATGAGGTAAACACCACTTAATAAAAAAAATTCTGAACAATCCTTCTGTTTCTTTTCAATTTAGAGTGATTCTGAACAATTTTTCAGTTTTTACCCCATGATAGTTGTTTGATTTGACGTTACATCTTATTTTATATTTGAGGGAGCAGCCAGGATAACCTAATTTAATGTCGTGTTGTGCAGATTAGACGAAGGGTGAAACAGGTCCCATTGGCGTTTTACAAGGCAACTCCCATGAGTTTGTTCTCAGAGTTGAACTTCCCTGGTTGGACATTCAAATCCAGGGACGAGGATTCTGGGGAAACAAATGATGATCCATCTGCAAAACGCAAACGATCCGACTCCAACAACTTGTCATTGTAACCCCCTCTCCCCACATCTATAATAGCCAACACTATTTAATGGACAATGGCTGGTAAGTCTCGAGGTTGTGCAGGTTCAGTTAGAAGACGAGCTTTCATTAGTCCCGTATTCTGGAGGTGAATGTTATGAGCTGAGATATGGACGAGCAAACACCCGCCTTGTCTTTGTTCGGACATTACTAACCCACAACACTAGGACTTACTGCTTTCGATTTAGCCAGTGGGTTTTCGACTCAACTGCAACTCCACCATTGGCCGACTCTTCCTAGTAATAGGATATCATTGTATCTTCTCTTGATTGAGTTTATTCTCCACAACTCCAATCATCTCAACATTTGCTTGGACTTCAAAAATGTTGGACGCATGGATCCTTGTTTTTTTTTTTGTTTTCGATTGTTTGTTTGTTGTTTCATATACAATCTCTCAGGATGACCTGTGGGATGATGTTAACCAGGAAAACTGGGATATAGTTTGATCTTCTTCTTCTGTAGTTTGATGTTCTGATGCATTCATGTTTGGCCAAATCACCAATTCTTTGTATAAGCACAATTGATTAATTAGATATGTGTCTTATTTTAGGTAAATTAAATCTATTTTATCTTTCTATAATAATATACTACCTCCATTTTTTTTTTTGTTTGACCATTTCACTTTTGTATTGTGGTTTAGCGAATGAGTTGTTTATTACTCCCTCCATCCCAGATTAGTTTTCATAGTTGATTTTTACACGCGTTTTTGTATCTATCATATTCCTCTTTAAAAGTCACTTCATCATTTCAATTACTAATACCAAACTTGCTCGCAAAAACGCCTGTAAAAGTCAACAATGAAAACTGATCTGGGATGGAGGTAATAGTATATGGAATGATAAAGTGACTTTTAAGGAGGTGTATGATAGATGAGGGGTAGAATTATCATACCCCATCTTAAAAATCTCTTTATCATTTCAAATTTTAAAAACAATACGCTCGCTAAAACACAATTAAAATAGTAAATGAACAATCTAAAACAGGACGGAGGGAGTACAATAATAGACATAATGGTATTGATTTTCCCACCCTTACTTTCGTGACCATTCTTTTTTTTTTTTTAAATCGGGCAAATGATGACTTAAACTCATGATCTTATGGTATAGGTAGTGGTGTACTAACCACTTGAGCTATTCCACTTTGTCACTTTCTTGACCATTCGATCGTTATTATAAAGACCTACTTGACCATTCGATCCTTATTATAAAGATAGTGAAACTATAATTTGATCATTATATAATTTCTTTATTACAATATTACAAATACGTTATGTTAATAATTGAATAAAGTTAAATAAAAAATGAATAAATTTTTAGTCTAAATTAAAATTAATAAAATATAATTTATTTTTCAGTCCAGGCAATGATGTGTCATAAAAAAAAAGTATAATATGAATTGAAAATATAAATGTGATTGTCTCAATTTCTTAAAGGAATCTAAATGTGATTTTAGTTTTGCCTAAAATTTCGTCTCCTCCATACAAAAATTGTTAATATATTTCAGGAAATTGTTAATGAATTTGATAACCATACTGCATACATTTCTCACGACGGAAATTTCTAGTTAACTAATAAACGCCGGACTGCGTAAAAGAACCATAAATTACAAACTTTTGTTTCGAAAGGTTCTTGATTTATTTTTTAATTTATTTTGAATTATATAATTTTTAATTTACGAGACTCTTAATAATTAAAACTCATTGAATTTGTCCTTTAAAATCCCCCTATTACTAATTCCCAATCTCTTACCGCTTACGTGGATTAACTCCAGCCCTGTTATTCAAATTCTCAATCTCCTCAAATTTTACATTTTTTAATTTTAAATAAAATTTGAATTATCCTAATCTACTGCAGTTGCAACTTCTCTACTATTTTTTTTGAAAAAAATGTGTACGGTTATTCCAACTATAGAAAACCGCTGCCTCTGCAACATCTCTGCTTTTCTTTTAATTTTCACATTCTCTTTTCCCCTTATGTTCTCCGAAAGTTTTTCAACTCTCACAATCGCAACTATTTCTCTTTACACAAACCATATCCCGCCTCATTCCCTGCACATCAGTTTGTTAATTAATAATTGCTAATCTCATTTTTTTCTGTTAATTCTTCTTCGATTCTATTTAATAGAGTTTTTTGCACTTTTGGTATCATGAACCACACCATGTTTTCGATTTAGTCCCATCACTGACAGATTTAGTCCCACAAAAATTTTAATTTTCAAATGTAGTCCCACAATTTAACCAGTTTGCACATTTGGTCTCAAAATTAAACGGCGCTTGACGGCATCTCGCTAACAGCGAAACGGAGACTTTTAAACCTCTAATTAATACGTGTTAAATACTAATTTGTCTTAACAAATTAATTAAACTCAAAAATTTAAACTAATCCTAAACCATCAACTAATTGAAACCAACTCACACACACACTCGATAGAAAAAAAGAGGGAAAAGTCGAGCAAACCCTAAAATCGTGGTCAGGAACCGAAAATCGGTAGAGGAGGACGCATTCTCAAGAAATTTCCGTCACATTGCTCCTCCGCTCAATGTTGCGAAGGAAGAATCTCATTAAGTTTGGAGTTGTTGATTACTGTAAGTATTCGGTCCCAATTTTTTAATTTTATTCAATGTTTTTGGGGATTTTGTGTTGGGTGTTCCATTTTAGTGATAAAACCCCTCTAGGCTTTCGATTTTCATTGTTTATTACGTATTATGGTTCGATTTTCAGTTGCAATTTTATGTTTTCAGTTTTTTCACAAAAATCGATTTTGGGGATTTTCATTATTTATCCGCGATTTTGTTGGGTGTTATAATTTGTTGGGTGTTCTATTTTGTTGGTGTTGGGTTTTAGGGGTTCGGTTTTGTTGGGTGTAGGGTTTTAAGGGTTCAAATTTTTTGGTTTTTGGATTTTACAGGTTCGATTTTGTTTGATTGTTGTGTATTAGGTTGTTGGGTTCGATTTAGTAACTGATTTTGAGTTAATTTTTATTTTTTCAGCTCAAAAGCCATTTCTATTAGACTTTTACACCCTCAAAGTGTACCATGGTGGAAAGAAAAAAGATGAAGAACCATTTGAGTACAGTGGAAGGACAATGAGTTTGTTTGACTTTGTGGAGAAATTTAAATGCACAATTGATTATCTAGATAAACTATGCCTAGACAGCCTTACAAAGTCAAATGTTCATTTTGTCATGAAACTGTGCATAACAAGAAGGGCTGTAAAACGAGGAAGATTGCTGAGGCTATGATAGCTGAGGAACAGAACAATGGAGCTGATGAACCTGAAGAAATGACTCAAGGAGAAGACATTCCACCAATGACTCAAGGAGATGATGAACCAGATGTTGTAAGTTCTCATTCAATAATTCTGTTTTATCTATACTTTTCTCTAAACTGATGAACCTGTACATTTGTAGGAGGTTCCTCTGATCAAAAGGGCAACCACAAGGAAAGGGAGGGCAAAATTAGCTGTTGTCTCAAAGAAGAAGAAGAAGAATTCAGTCTCAATTGGAGAATCTTCAAGGAGTGCAACAGAGGATGTATGATTATGTCATTTTTATACAGTTGCTCATTGTATTTCTTTTTATGTTCATTACTAATCCATTGAGTTTACAGGGGTCAGCTACATCATTTGCTCCCAACAGCTTTATTGAAGGAGGACCAGTACAGAGGGTTGAGCATGTAAGAGTGTTTTTCTTGTTTTTTAGGTATCATAGATTCATATATTCATAGAATAACATGTTCTTAGTTGTTGCATGTTTCAATTATAGGTTCAGAGTTCTGCTTCTTTTACTCCCAATAGTTACATTGGAGGAGATGTGGAGGGTCCATCTTTGGGAGATTTAACAGTGGCTGATAAGGATGAAATGAGTGTCACAACAATTGGGGGTAAGAAGTTTGTCACACAGACCAGTCTCACAAAAGCTACCATGTCAAAGAAATTGAAAGGTAAAAAGAAGTAGATGAGGGTTGGGATAGGTTAGGAGGATAGTTTTTTGTCTTTTAAGCCACTACAATCTCATTGTCTTTTATAGTATACTAAAAACTCAAGTTTTGTGCTTATAATGGTATCAGATTGTGGTGGCTTAAGATTGGTGGTACATTTGACTTATATTTTGCTACTGATTGGTGATTTAGTATTAATGGGGTGGAAGTGATGTATATTTTGCTGCAGATTCATGGTATATTTGGCTTTTAATGCTCTTAGTATTTGCTATTCATGGTATATTTTGTATTTTGTATTGGTATCTTGGTTTGAATTGTTTGTATGTATTAGATGGTATTTGTTTAGTTTCTTGTATTTTGTATTTGAGTGCTGCAGATTGTTTGGCTGATCAGTAGGTTAGCATAAAATATAGACAAGATAGGACATTACATTAGATATTATTAGAACATTACTAATGGGACATTACATTAGACAACTTTAGGACATTACATAAGATAGGATATTAGTCCTAGAACATTTCAAAAGACAACCAAAATAGGAATCACATTCAGATGCAAGAAACTAAGCAAACCACTGTAAGACCCTAGATGCAACAATGAGAAGTAGTACAACCAAAAATAGTTTTTTTCAATTTCAGTAGTTCCTTGATTGCTTTATGTTGTGTTCGATATAATTATTCAGCATTAATCGAACACGTAAGAGAGACACGTGTAATATTTATTAAAATAATGATGTCTGATAGACAAGTGTGCTCGCCGCTCGCCTACCAAACAAGTTTGTTCGACCAGCTCGCCACTTGACAACCAAGCGAACATACTCGCATGTGAAGTAAGTTTTGTTCGCCAGCTTACCATTCACCAACTAAGGTTGTTCAACCACTGACCGAGCAAAATGATCCTGAAAAGAACATGACAAAGTCAGTCAAACCGATCAGATTAGGGAAGAAGGAATCAAATAAGCTGAGTCAAGTGATCTGAGGACTCAGACAAGTCTGAGGACTCAGACAACCTGAAGACTCAGACATCCTGAGGGGTCAGTATGCTCGACACTCAGATATCCTGGAGACTCAGACATCCTGAAGGGTCAGTATGCTCGACACTCAGATATCCTGAAGACTCAGACATCCTGAAGGGTCAGTATGCTCGATACTCAGACATCTTAAAGGCTCAGACGACCTGAGGGGTCAGTATGTTCGATGATCAGATATCCTGAGGGCACAGACATCCCCAAGGCTCAGATAACCTGAGAGCTCAGACAACCTGAGAACTCAGAACATGCTCGACAAGAACAATATTCCGATATAAAATGGATGTGGATTTATGGGGTGAACAAAGCTTTCAGTTGAGCAAAAGATTGATTTGGACGACCAAAAGAGTGTCTTATAGACAAGCAAAAGCAAAGATCAATCTAGAAGACGAAGTTGGAAAGGTGGCAACATTGCATGAATTCTTGCATGGCCCGAAGTCTCCAGCTCATGCTTGCCAAACCAGCTCATGCTTGTCGACGTACTATAAATAGAAGAAAAAACAACAAAATAAAGATGGAGAAATTTCCCAGAGGTGTAAGGTTCACAAAAATTCGAGAGATCATCCATGCATACAAAAACCCTAGCACTCATATATCAATTTTCCAAATCATCTTCATCCTTAACGATTCATCTTCATGAGATGTATCACATATTGTACGTGTAAAACTCGCAATACCACATCCCTGGCTTGGTATGCCCCCAGAGTAGTCATTTCTTGACTGGGTCAACAAATCCCTCTTATTTACAGTTTATTTTACACGTGCATATTTTGTTTGTGAGTTGTCACCGAATTAGCAACATCATATTTCCCAAATAAAACGACTCGCAACACTTTAGTCAGAACCTTGATTTCTTGAACCAGAATTTTCATCTCCTCAATCACCTTAGAGTCAGTGTCTTCACCAACCCCCTTATTGCTATCTTCAGCCCCCTTATTGCTATCTTCAGCCCACATAAAAAAATCACATCCACCATTTTCACTTAGGGAGTCGGGACAATTATGAAATAGTCTTCCTCTACTTCTAGGCTTCTGAGAAACGTAAGTATGACAAGCTTTCCCACAATAACAAATAAAGTTGTGTCGGATTCGAGCAGAAGATGAGGAAGACATGGTGTGTTTAGGTGTTTTTGGATTTGGATTTAGTGTTGAATGTGTTGTGTGTCTTTTTTCATGAATGTGTTTTGTTGAATGTGTGAATATATGTGGAATGTATATATAGCAAAGAGGAAAATCTAGGTTTTGGGTTGAAACTGGTGGGAAAAACTTGATTTTCCCACCAATTTTTGACAAATTTCAATCTTATGAGACTGAAATTGACAGTAAATTGGCGGCCAAATGTTGTAATTGGGTAAATTGGCGCCCAAATATTGTAATTGGGAAGAAATGGAACCTATGGGACCATATGTGCAAGTGGGCCCAAACAATTAATTGGTTAATTTGGTGTTTATTATGTTTCATAACGTATGAGACTAAAACTGCCAGTGGTTGAAAGATGGTTAAGCTTTAATTGAGTATTAATTATGTCCCATAACTTATGTGACCACATTTGCAAGTACATTTAACGGAAAAAGTAACGGCGGAACTACATTTGAAAATTAAAATTTTTGTGGGACTAAATATGCCAGTGGTGGGACTAAATTGAAAACATGGTGTGTCTCTACTCATTCTCTAATTTTCCTCTTTGATTCGTGGTTAATATCATAACTTCTCTACGATTGTTGTTTGTATGTTTTGTTTTGTTTTTATTCTTAAATTATGTCGGGTTGATCTTGATATAAGGAAAACACACTCAAAGCTTCTGTGATGCCCGTTCCGATCTGCATCGAGATGAAAGGAAGAGAAACCGCGGGTTGCCAACTCCGTGAATACTCAGGTTGCCACTAAAAAAGTGAGTGTGATAATTTGGTAGGCTTTATTGACATTTAACACGAAATATTAAATATTTTTTTTGTTGAAATAATTTTTCTTCGTATGTTTAAACGTTGTGATCATAACTCATTATTCTCAATTTTGAATTGACGAATAAGGCTCAAACAAAACGATTGTCGAAAGTTTTGGCAGATGATAACAAACCCAAAATCTTTTTAAAAAAATCCTGCGTAATTCGCGGGGATCATACACTAGTATGACATATAAGTCAAATTTCAATACTGTTATATCAAAATGATATTTAAATTCAAAGTCCAACAAAAATTATCTTTAATGAACAGTATAAAAAATACTTTATGAAACACGATTTATATAATTTAAGGTTTTTAAAAAAAAAAAAAAATTAGCGATCTTATTATATAAAAAATATATAGTTTAAATATTTTTTTAAATAATTTTTTTGTAATTTAGAATAAAAATTAATAATTCTTTACTAAATTAAATACTACTCTACATGATTCAAATTTTGAAATCTATAAATATATAAAAGTAGAAGTGAGGAGAGAGAATACAATATTTGTTGGAGCAAGTGCAACTCCACTTGCTTTGTAATGTAATGGTGGCTTTCACTCTCCGAAAAAGAGAGTGATTTTACTTTAACCAATCATTATTTTTCTTTTTCTTTCTTACTTTTCACAATCACTTTCTAAATTCATTTTTCAACATATTATATATCAAATTAGTTTTTCTTTATGAGATATTTTATTTAACATCTATATTACACGTATAAAATAAAATTCAGATAAAACATATCTATTTTATAGTTATTGATATTTTATGTGAGTTGAATTTAAATATTTTTATTTTATTTATATAAATTTAGTTGGATTTTAGTATCATTTTATAAATCTTATTACTTATGATGAATTTAGTATGTAATTAAAAATATATTTAATTAAATAAATTTTGAGTCACTCACGCGTATACAATATATTTTTCATATATTATGAAAAATAAGCAAAATAAAAATTAAAAAATCAATTGGTAGGTAAAAATAATTTAAATTTAACTTTTTAATATAATTTGCTTCTCAAATTATATCATCTTATGTTAAAATTTATTATATTCAATTCGTGCATCGCACGGGAGAATTACTAGTACGGAGTATAAAAGAAAGAAGAAAGGGAATAATATTAAAATGTAGAATTTGTTGTGAATTTACATCACTGTCCCTGGTGGCACAGGCAAAAGAGCGCGCGAAACGGCAGATAATTTCTCTCACACTTCACTCGCGTTTTTCCAGTTTCTCTTTGGTGTTCTGCTACAGCTGTGCGATGCCGGAGCTACCGGAGGTCGAGGCGGCGCGTCGGGCAGTGGAGGAGCATTGCGTCGGGAAGAAGATCAAAAAATGCACCGTAGCCGACGATGATAAGGTCATTCACGGCGTCTCCTCCAAGGACTTCGAGGCGGCGCTCGTCGGAAAAACTATTGTCGCCGCTCACCGCAAGGGAAAGAACATGTGGATTGAGCTCGATTCCCCACCGTTTCCCTCTTTCCAATTCGGTACTGCTGCGCTTTCCCCCTTTTCAAACCCTAGAACTCCATGTTTAATTTATTTGAGTTATTATTAGTATTAAATAGTTGCTATTGCCCTTAGTTCCGAGATTTTGTTTAATGAGTGGCTCCTGGGTGTATCATGTGTCTGAATTCTGATGTATATGAGATTTTGATGCACATTCTAGACAACTTTAGCAAGTTGTTTAATTGTGACGAGTTCAATCGTACATGCAGGCTGCAGGCTTTATTTACAAAATTACCAGAAGCTTACAGGTTCTGAAAGCTATTGACTACTAGAAGTATTACGTTGTTAATGCTGCCGTTTTGTGTTATTATGTAGTGAATAGAAGGTCAAAAAACTATATTTCAAATGAAAGAAGCCAGCATTCATATAAAGAAATTGTTCTTGAGCCTATATTGGGTACATTGGGACTTTGATTTCTGTCATTGTTTACAAAGGGCGTTTATACCTAGAATATTGTGAATTGCTTATTTGTTTTTTTTTTTTTTTTCGCTCATGTAGTTTAGTGTAAAACAAATGGTGGCATTGCCTTTTCTCAGTGTGATGTAAACTGTGTACCATAAAGTCTCAGTTTATCATGTGCATTTACTGTATTAGATAAGCTCTATTGATAAGAGCATCTTGAAATATTTGCTACTCTGCTTAAGTCAGGACGTGTACTTGATGGGAGTCATGTCCGCGTGTTCAAATTGTTCATGCATTGTATTTGATCAATTAACACTAATTGAGTGTATACTGGGTGTTTAGGAGTTCATTAGATTCAAGTAATTTTTTATTTTTTTTCTGTATGATAATAATTGTTCTTATAATCATTATTACGCTATGTGCCTTAGCAATACCATTACACTAAAATGATAACTATTAACCAAATCTAATTTAAATTTTCTTCTTGATTAGGAAGCTTACTTCCAAGAACCATAACCATGAAAAAATCGGCAATAAACATCTTACATGGTTGCATATGATTTTCTTTCTTAATGTGATTAAAATATACAGTTGGTGGATCTTTGTACTTGGCAATCTAATGCTTTTCCGAGGTTGCTTATCCTTATTTGAAAAACTCAAAATGTTAAGACTTGGGCAAGCTCTTAAGACTTCACTTCATATGTTTCTTTAAGGAATGGCTGGAGCTGTGTATATCAAGGGAGTTGCTGTCACTAAATATAAGAGGTAAGTGGCATGCTGTTCATGAGGATGTCAAAGTGGGTTAGGAAAAAGACGAGTCAGCTGCATTTTAATTTATTACAGTCTACAGATTTGCTAAATGTAGGAATCAGTACTGGGATTTGAACTGTGTATTGGTTTCTGATTGAGGCACTGTATACAAAATAAATACTTTATTCTTCATTATTTGAGTTTTTACTTTATCTGATCACGTGTGAAGTGATCTCAACCAATATATATCCACTTTCAACACTTGAAATTAACATGTAATTTTGCACGTGAAATTCGGAGAGAGTGTGATACACTATGATAGAAAGTGTACATAACCAACTTCTCCCATTTTTCGCCTACTTCCTCCTATCACCTTTCTCTGAAATTTATTGGAAATTTATAAAACAGCATTGTAGAGGATCAAAATCCATTACGCCATAATTATGCTTAAGGAAGAGACTGGTGAGAGTAGAACTTTTAGTTTCGAGGGCTGATGATTTTTAAGCATATGTTACAAATGACAGGTCAGCAGTTAAGGATACAGATGAGTGGCCTTCCAAGTATTCCAAGTTATTTGTTGAAGTGAGTCTCTCGATCCTTGATATGTTCAGGTCTCTGATGTTAGCTGGATCTATAAAGATTTCCTTTTTTTTTCTCCTCTTTAGCATGCATGCATAAACAAGGAGTTGTTTCAATGGTTCTTGGATTTGTAAAAATACGTACCTACATTTTTCACTAATGTGATTTCATTCATCTGGTTCAGCTAGCTGATGGTTTGGAATTCTCTTTTACTGACAAAAGGCGGTTTGCTAAAGTTCGTCTGGTTGACAATGTAATGTGAAACTATTTACTGATCTGCAGCAATTCTGGTATTTACCAAAATCAAAATTCAAATTCAAGGCTATTATGTTACTCTTTTACAGCCCGTGTCTGTGCCCCCAATCTCTGAGCTTGGCCCTGATGCATTATTGGAGCCCATGACAGTTGATGAGTTCCACAACTCATTGAGCAAGAAGAAAATTGGAATTAAGGCTCTTTTACTTGAACAGGTTTTAACCTTTTACTATTTACAAGTGTGTTTGGAATGTAAAGGCTATTATAAATATTGTTCTTTTCTGTTATATGCATTGCCTTTATGCTTTTGTGTAGGGACGCATTATCGCTGCTTTAGAAGTCAATGATAATCCTCTTTGCTGATGATACAACATTTAATATACTAACTCATGCAAATGAAATAAGTAGGTTTATATTAAATAAAACTCATTATTTTAGCGGTTTTGTTTTAAATTTGGCTGACCCATATCTGCATGAAGTTCATCATGAGGATGTTATTATCAAAACTAGTAATTCTCCCGTGCAATGCACGGTTTGAATATTGATAAATTTTAGCATGATATCGTATAATGAGACGGATTGTGATAGGAATCTAAATTAGATTCATTTTGTCCACCTACTCATTGATTTTTATTAAATTTATTTACTATTTTTTTAATTAATATATGAATTTTGCGACGTAATATGCATGTGAGCATGTCACAATTATTTTATTAATTGTATAATTTTTAGTGCATTCACCATGAGTACTAAATTTATTAAATGATACTACTTCATCCTAACTCTTTTTTCACATTTACTGTTTTCTCGTGTTTCAGCGAGCTAGTTTTTTATATTTGAAATGATAAAGTAAATTTTAAGGAGACATATAATAGAAGGGAGGTAGATCTAGCCTACACCTCCTTAAAAGTCACTTTATCATTTCAAATACTAATAAACAACTCGCTCGCTAAAACACGAGAAAAAAGGTAGTGTGAAAAAAGAGTTGGGACGGAGGGAGTATTAAAATTCAATAAAATTATGTAATATAAAATGAAATCTTAAAAATTCAACCGATATAATCAGAAAATTAATAAAACACTTAAAAAACTATAAAATTCATATTGAAATGTGAGATATCAACGGTGTATATCTCACCGTGATGAAATGTGCCATAAATTGAATTTTTTTTGTCTCTCTCATTAGTAATTAATGCGACACCTTGCTTAAGATGAATCGGTTATGGACAAACTTTGATGTAATGATTAAGACTTTTTAAGGGTTTGTGGTTTTTGCACATGGTGGATTTGGCTCATAGATGTATTTCCCTCTCTCCAGAGTTTCATTTCAGGCATTGGCAATTGGATGGCTGATGAAGTGCTGTATCAAGTTAGTCTGCTTTATTCTCCGTCATCTATTTCCTTTGCCTGACTTGTGATTTATATCCTGAAATAGAATCAGATTTAGATATGTAAATCCAAAACCTGGTTTTTAAAACCCAAAACAAGCATCACCTAAACGATAAAGTTTGAGCACTGCATAAAGTTTTTGTTTTCCAACAATTTGCAGGCAAGAATTCATCCACTGCAAACTGCTTCCAGCCTGTCCAAAGAGAGCTGCGCAACCTTGCTCAAGTGCATTAATGAGGTATGTATTGATACTGTTTATTGGCTTCATTCTCTATTTCCATAAGCTTACATCAATAATGGCTGTTACTGGAGGTGATACTCTTAGGTTACAAACTTTGCTGTTGAGGTTGACGCTGATAGCCTCCGTTTTCCTGTTGAATGGTTGTTTCATTTTCGCTGGGGCAAAAAGCCAGGAAAAGTTAATGGTAAGATATTTTTGACATTTTTGATTAATTTTATGATATCAATGGTTTATTTTACAGGTAATTGAAAGGGCTAATGAAGTTGGGGCAGATAGTAGCGAGTTCCCCAGTGATTGGATTTTCCATTCCCGGGAAAAGAAGCCTGGCAAGGCTTTTGTCGATGGTTTGGCTCTTGACCTGTGCAATGCTCTTTTCAGTGTTGCGGTTATTTTTAAATAGCTAAATTATTTTAAAAAATAAATGAAAAGTAAGAGGGGTCACAGCCCGATCCAAGGAAGGCTAAAAGTGAACCTATTTCCAAAGGCTCAAAAGCAGTTGTTTCTAAATAGCCCATTAATGTTCTTGATCAAATCAGGAGCTCGGTTAATGCTACCCGAATAGGAACTGTTTCTATTTTCATGGTACTTAAATGATGATCCCTTCATTTTCTTGTTGGCCTTGTGCTGTGCCTGCGTGTTGATTTCAGTTCACTGGCTTTGATAATTCTGCTATATTTATTTTTGTGCCCAATATAGTACTACTTTTCTGTTTTTTATAAAAGAAAGATAAATTAGTAGCTCCAGTCTTTTCTTGCAATTGCTTCCCCTCGCTTCAATCTTTTTCAATTGTTTTATGTTCCAGGGAAGAAAATTGAATTCATTACTGCTGGTGGTAGGGTATGTCTACCTTCAGAACTTCACATTCAGTTTATGCATTGCTGAAGTAATTTTTTTCCTGAAGATTCATTTCATATATATTGCAGACAACAGCTTATGTCCCGGAGTTACAAGAATTACCTGGTAATCAAGCCGTTAAAGTGACGGGTAAAAAATCCAAGGGCAAACCAACAGGTAAAGGTGATAGTGTTGACGAGTCTGAAAATGAGGATGAGCCCGAGAAACCAAAAGTCGTGAAAGGAAAGAATAATAGTAGTAGAGGCAGGAAGCCTGCCGCAAAGAAAAAGTCGAGTGGTAGTGATAACGACTCTGAAGACGAAGATGATAATGGTGGTGTGGATGCACCATCAAGGAGAAAAGAAGTGGCTAAGAAGCCTCCGGTGAAAGGCAAACCGAAAGGAGGTAAAGAAGTTGGAGGAAAACGTGTTGCTGCAAAAAGAAAGCAGGAGGGAAGTGATGATGATGACCTCAGTAATTCGAGTGGGGACGAGGATGAAGACGAAGAGGATCAGAAGGTAACGAATGGAAAACGGGGGAAAACAGTTGCCAAATCGAGGAAGAAAATAGCAAAGTGAGTTACTGTCCTTGTATAGTTTGGGAAGCTGTTGGGTACTGAATATGATTTGGTTTAATTTATGTCCCTCCTTTGTTGGCTTCTTTGAACAGATTCCAATGATTTTGATACTTAAACATGAAGTCACCCTGCATGTGATTTTTGGACGACGAATGATAATGTTGGGCTTTCATGAGCTATAATGCCTTTATTTATATTTCACAAACTCTATTGTGAAACTTGTTTATAGTATGAAACTCGTATCATTACACTTATAAGGTGATATCAGTACTCTTATAAACTAGTACATATAACATTTAATATTATGATTTCAATTTATAAGTATAATGATATCAGTTAATAAGTGTAGTGATATTAGTTTGTAAGTGTAACAATATAAATTTCATACTATTAACAAGTTTCAACGGAGATCTACTTTTTATATTTAGTTTCTCCATCACATGTACTTCCTCCGTCCCAACATTACTTGAACACTTGCCTTATTTGGACGTCTCAACATTACTTGAACACTCCTAAAATGGAAACAAATATAATATTAACACACTCACAATACCTTTATTTTATTCCACTCAAACCCACTTTTCCTGATTTGCGGTCCAATTCTAGTGTTTAAGTCATTGCGGGACGGAGGGAGTATCACTTTTGATGTTCCACTATAGATAACTGACACGTGTAATGTTAAAATATAATTAATGACTCTTAGTTACTATGGTGATGTGTTTTAAAACATTTTGTCAACACATAATGGAACTTCATAAATGGTCAAGAGTAATCGAACTGAACTTGCCTTCAAGGCTTATACGGCAAAACTTTAAAAATGATCATTAATCGTTAAAGGAAAACAAAAAAAACTTGTCGATACTTCTGGTGTATTTATTCAAGAAAACCGATGACATGACAAAATGTTGATGGCGGTTTTTCCAATTTGTATTATACTACAATTTTTATTCTATTAAATTTTTAAAAGGCTAAGATGAGATGATTATTTGAGATTAATAGTGAAGATTAGACAATAGTTCGCCAGAAATAGAACCCAAATCGAAGCCATCAACCGTCTGGTTAGGTTAAGGTTCCACCCAAGTAGTGTTGCAGTTCGGTTCTATTTTATCTATTCCATTTTTTGTATTCCACTTGGTGTTCCACCTTCCAAAGCTATAACACACGGATCCAATATTATGGTCATTTGTTTCATATTTTTTAAGACAAAAACTCATATGAGACGGTCTCATGCATGAAACGGGGTACAACTTAGCACAAATCACACCCACTCCTTTCACAATGTTAAAATGTCAATATCTAACTTATGCCCCGTCTCACCGTGAGACCGTCTCATGCAAATGTCTCATTTTTTAACGTTCCACATGTCATTCATCCAGACTGGAACACAAAAAATGGGACATATGATATCATTTGGTTGCAGTTGAGGGTTAAAGGTTCCTGTATTATTTTTTTTTTTCATGCAACAAACACACACATATACTGCTTCAATTTACACATTTTTCAAACAATTTTTACAAATTTACATTGGTATAACAAGTGATGATCCACCTTCATATAATAAGGCTCCTTCCGACTACTCAATTGTGCATCAGAAAAATACTCTCAAAGCCTGAACAACTTTCTCCGGCCTGTAAACACACGACATGCCAATGAGTGGTAGAAAACAAACGCGTTCGATTAGAAATGAACATATTCTAAAGAGATGTTACCAGTCCTCCTGTGGCATATGGCCTGCGCCTTCAATCATCTTAACCTGTACCACGTCGGGATTCCCTTTCTTGAACTCTTTCGCCACTGATTGGGGTAGATACTTGTCTGATATTCCCCACGCTACCAGAATCGGTTTCTCCCAGCTGAACACCCACATCAAACACGTTTCCATAACGAAACAACAAAACATCTGAGAAAAGTATGATCTATGATGTATATAGCTTCATATTAAAACCCGAATGTATGTTCAACAGCCAACGTAATCATGTATGATGCCTGTAATTCTACGATGTTTTCAAATTACTTGATACTAATGGTACCTTCCAGACGAAAATCCAGCAGTCACCCGGTCATTGATATCCTTGAAGTTAGCTTTTTTGGCAGCCTCAAGCAGAGCTGAAACCACCAAAAGGGATAGAATCACTAAACTATTTATATCACATGATTATGCAATTCACAGGTAATTGATACAAGAATAACGGGGTGTATTTAACTCAGGCAAACAATTACTTGCATGGAAATCTAGCTTATAATGGTAATCTCAAACGACTAAACATGATCACAAAACTACCATGATTCAGGTTGAAAAACAAAATTTGATGCATTTGATACAATAGAACTTTAAATGTTTAGTAACATGTTTTTATTGTGTCAAGACAGTTTCAAGATCTGAAAGCACAAACCGAATCCAGGTCCACTGCTCGACAAGTATGGTAACCGATACACATCTGCCTTTTCCAGCTTCAAGAGATAGCTGCCATGGAAAGTATCTTCTTTATCAGTCAAAACATCAATTAAATATAGTTATTTCAATTGACCATTTCTTTCATAAAGCCAAAAGTGAATATGTTCACTCAAACACCAGAAAAAAACAATGCTGCTATCCCGAATAGTTTGAATTTTCAACGCACACTTAAAAAGGTAAAATCTTTAACAAGCTCTTGATAGCTCTAGTTGGAAGTGAAGGTTTCTTGAAATGGAAGAACAATTTTTTTGATACGTACGCGCTACCTGCTTCAATAAAGCGCTCAGCCATAACCGCATTTTGGCAAGTAAATTCACCGAAGAGTGGAATCCTGGTCATCAGCAAAGACAGATTTCATCTACTGTAAGAAATTAATGAAAAAAGCCAACATAATTATGAATTACGATACATGAGATGATCACTTTAATAGAAAGAATATGCATTAACTAACGAGGTCAACAAAAACCTGAGTTGTTGAAATAGTCCAGGAAGAGGGGAAGAGGTTGTCAATGGGGTGTTCAGGATTGCAAGCTTCGATATTCTGCTTTGATTTTTCAATGCCCAAGTCAGTCCGTACGACCCCACCAAAAATCCCTACAAAAGGGAAAACAAAATACGAGGATTTACGTACAGATGACAAAGGTTCAGAACTAATACCTTTTATTTCTTTAACAAAATAAAGGTATATAAACTGCTGAATTAGTAATAAATGATAACTGAGAAGAGAAAAGTTCAAACCTGAACTACTAGGAAAAAAGGAGAAGTAACCTCAAGAGTGTCCAACAATTTGTCGAACACATCATGGAATTCTTTCTCTGTCGATTAAAATTTTTTAGAACTCAGAAGATTCACAAGAAATCGTGACAACTGTAAGGTACGATCACAAGAACAGATGATAGAAAGTCACAAACCTGTGTAATCGAATCCATATCCAGCCTGTGGTTTGTCACTAAAACCAAATCCTATCCAATCTGGTGCAAGGCAGTGGAAACCAGCATCTGACATCTACGAAAGAAAGAGAGCTTCAGAATCACAAATTACGAAAAGAATATGAAGTATATATAGTTCCTAAATTATGTTGTAGCTGTAGTAATTGGACAAATGAACATTATCATAAATCAAAACACTATGTTTCAATTGTAAGATCACTAACACAATACCTGAGACATAACAACTCGATAACTGTAGGATTGTGTTGGAGCTCCATGGAGAAAGACAACAGTTCCTCGCCTGCTCTTTGTCGGTGATCCTGCAAATGGAAGATATTAAGTTTCTGATTTTGAGCAGAAAACTTGTTGATACAGAAATTTACCTGTTTCTCTTACAAACCACCGAAAACCTCCAGATTTAACAGTACGGCCATAATCCTTTCCCTTGTCTTCTGTTCTCTTCAATAAGATAGGATCAAACACATTCAAACGTAAATCTCTACCTCGAAATCACAGATATCACAATAAAAGACTGTCGAAAGGGTTTGTGTGAATGAGCCGATTCAACTTGAGTGTGTAAAATCGACTCAATCAGGAAACTTGAAGCTCGAGCTAGGCTTTTTTTGAACTCGAGTTCGACTCCATGGGAAACTAGGTAGCCCCTGACTTGACTTAACTCAATAACTTGCATAACATTTATTATAATCTTTATTTTATTTAGATAAAGAATGGTTGTAAATCATTGGTTGTAAAAAAGAAAAAAAAAAGAAAAAAAAAGATAAAGTATGGTTGTAAATCATTGGCACACTAAGCTCAAACTAGCTATCGAGCTCCGAGTCAATCACGAGCAGCTAGCTATTCAACCTAACACACTTATTCAGGCGAATGCAGTGCTCAAAAGCATAAAACCATCAATTTCAACAACACGGCACTGAAATAATATCAATTAACACACATTACTGGGCAATGGAAGCATGATTCAGAGTCTGTACAAAGATCAAAACAACATCACTATTTTTTTAACACAAATTTCAAACAGAATCAACTATATCAAAAATATGTCAACATAATTAAGGCAAAAACATCTACGAACACCTAAATCATAGAGGCTAAAAAAGCTCATTACTGCAAGTAACAACAGAGAAAATTATCAAGAGTAATTAGTAATTACGTAGAGCATTTGTCCGACATTCCCGTCCTCGGCGGGTGATTCAGGCAGCTGAATGGCGCCGCGACTCGACGCATTATCAGTGACGAATCCGAACGGATTGAAAGCTGGCGTATCGTCGTCGTTCTCGGATGCCCTAACAATTGTACGGATTAATCTTTTCTGACTGAATAATCTGTTCGAAGAGGAAGAAGAAGTGGTGGTTTGAGAGATTCGAAGCGGCGGCGGCGGCGGAGGAGGAGCGAGGAGAGAGAAAGGCATGGCGGCGGGAAGTGGTGGTGGAGGAGAGGTGTGGAGGGAATTGGAATTTTAACCACCACCACTAACTGCTGATGCTCAATCTCTGCCTATTTTTAATACTTTTGACATAAATAATTAACTTATAGTTATTAAACAGTCTGTCACATTAATATCCATTGTCGTCCAGTGGTTAGGATATCTGGCTTTCACCCAGGGGACCCGGGTTCAATTCCCGGCAATGGAAAAATTAAAATTTTATTGCACTTGCAAGTTAATTTTTTTTTTGGCAAAGCCCTTGTGGAGGTTACTAAATTACAATTAGGTCCTCAAAATTAATCTAGTTCTCATATTCATTGTTATTAACTTTTAAGTTTTAACTATAATCTTAGCATCCTTCTCGACATAAATCGACCATCAGTTCATAGCTTACAATCACAAAAAAGTTTAAAATGTGTTTCTCACTTATATTTAAATGGTGAATTCCCAATTTGGTGATTATAGGGTAGGATTTTAATCTTCTCATCACGTGCTTTGCAACAACGTTTGTCACCCATCGTTCAAATGAACAATAATCACAACAAACATAGATATAACAAAAATTGAAATCAAGATAAAAAATTCAATAAAATTACTACCTTTGGCAGAATTAAAAAGTTAAATTTTGTAAAATTACATAATCAAGATAAAAAATTATAAATTAGTAGGACCAAGATTAAAATAAGTCAAAATATATGGAAAGAATAGCAAATAGCTGAAAGATAAAGGATCAACAATTAAAAAATCAGGAATCAGCTAGGGTAAGAATACTAACCTCCTCAGACTTTGACGCAGCCCTGCGTCAACTCTCCTCCATTAATGACCGACGGCGCCGTATTCCCCCCCGCCGACGATGGCTTATCTCCAAACTCCGGCATCGAGATCACCGTAAGACTTTTCTTAATTCTTAACTTTTGACGCCGTTAGCTGCTACCTATTCACCACCTGATGACTCTATCACCACTCCCTTTAACACCCCCAATTTATTTATTTTTTAAATTTTGGTAATTGGTTATATTTACTGAAAACTCAGAATTTTGATTTACGTTTGGATTTACTGTGTATTGTTGTTATTCAATGTCATTAGTTTATTGTTCTTTTTTTGAGTATCAGTTTTTGTGTGATTTGTTGCTTGTGATTTTATCTGATATGTAGAACATTGCATCATTCATGCACCTCAGCCAAATCCTTGCGTATGGATTATTCTTATGTGTCTCATTTGTACTCCAAATCTGCAATTTTTCGCAAGAAAGTAATGATGTTGAATTTTTTGTATGGAAGTGTGCCTAGCATTTTGTATGTCATAATGTGCAATTAAAGTTGATGAGTTCTGTGAATTCATTTTCACCTTGTTTCAGTCCTGGATTGCTTGTCCCTAGTTTTTTCGGTGTTCTGTTTTAGTTTACTCTTGATATCTGCAAAAAATCGGTTTCTTTTTCACTCAAAAGGTGTGCTTACATCCTTATTTCAATCCTTGATTGTCCCTGCTTTTTTCAGTAATGTGTTTTTAGTTTACTTTCGATATGTGCATTTTGTTTATATTATGCTGAATTTCCATGATAGATGGAAGAAATTTCTGAAAACAGCGAGGAATTGCTGGATGACGAAGGGGAGGAAGACTTTGAGATCGAGGCCAATGAACTTGTGGATGAAGACAACCAAATGCTAAAAGTCAACAGCATTGATCTCCAGAATGTTCTAGAAATCGGAAGAGTGGACCTTGAGAAGGATAGTTATGAATTGCTCAGCATTCACAGTGTGAACCTTGAAGACAACAGTAAGAATGTGATATTTGAGAGCAATGGCCATGGTATTATTGGTAATGATAATGAGAATGCAACAGAGGCTTGTACTCTAGAAACGGGCTCTCAAACCGAACATACTCAGGAAAAGTCTTATCTCCCACCTTTTGAGGGAATGGAGTTTGATTCATACGATGATGCCTATAACTATTACAACTGCTCTGCGAAAGAGCTTGGATTTGGTATTAGGGTCAAATCTTCTTGGACAAAGCGTAACAGCAAAGAGAAACGCGGGGCAGTACTATGTTGCAACTGTGAAGGTTTTAAAACAATGAAAGAAGCAAGCACTCGAAGAAAAGAAACACGTACCGGTTGTCTAGCAATGATTAGATTAAGGTTAGTGGAATCCAACAGGTGGAGATTGGATGAAGTTAAACTCGATCATAACCATTTATTCGATCATCAAAAGGCTCAAAACTGTAGGTCTCACAAGAAGATGGAAGCAGGGAGCAAAAGGAAGTTGGAACCAGTCCTTGACATTGAAGTTCAGACCATTAAGCTATACCGAACTCCGACTGTTGACTCAGTGAGTTACGGGAGCTCGAGTGAGAGAGAACTTGGTCACAATGTAGAGGTGTTGAAGCGTTTGAAATTTAGAAATGGGGATGTGGAAGCCCTTCACAGTTATTTTCGTCAAGCGCAGCTTGTTGACCCGAACTTTTTCTACATTTTTGATCTAAACGACGATGGGTATATGAGGAATGTTTTTTGGATCGATTCTAGGTCAAGGGCTGCCTATGGTTATTTTGGTGATGTGGTGTTAGTAGACACAACATGCCTTCAATATAAGCATGAAATTCCACTTTTGTCCTTCAGTGGATTGAATCACCATGGTCAATCTGTGTTGTTTGGTTATGGGTTGCTTGTTGATGAGAGCACCGAGACTTATCACTGGGTTATGAGAGCATGGCTTACTTGTATGTTGGGGCATCCTCCACAAACTGTAGTTACTGATTACTGCAAGGAACTGCAGGGTGTAATTGCAGAGGTTTTCCCTAGAGCTCATCACCGTCTTTATCTACCTCGTGTTATGCAGAGCATTCTTGAAAAAATAGAAATTGAAGATTCTGAAACGTTTCGGTTAATAATAAACAGAACAGTTTACAGTTCAATGAAAGTAGAAGAATTCGAAATGGGGTGGGAGGAAATGATTCAACACTTTGGTATTAGGGATAATGAGTGGCTTCAGAGCTTGTATGAAGATCGAGACAGATGGGCCCCGGTTTTCTTGAAAAACACCGTTCTTGCTGGAGTATTATACACAAACCCATTCTTCCATGGCTATCTACATCAAAACATGAGTTGGAGTGAATTTTTCAACATCTGCGAATCACTCCAACGAAAAATGATACAGAGAGAAGCTCTCGATGATTCTGAATCGAGAGATTTCACACCCATGCTGAAAACTAGATGCAATTATGAATTGCTGGTGTCTGAATTATACAGCAAGGAAATGTTCCTAAAATTTCAAGAACAAGTGGTATTAATGTCTAGTTGTTTTAGAATAGCTCAAATTCATGCCAACGGGGCTGTAATCACCTACAACGTCAAAGAACGAGACGATGAGGGAGAAGCAAAGAGCTTCGAAGTTGTGTACGATAAAGTAGGGTTGGAGATCCGTTGTATTTGTGGTTGCTTCAATTTCAGAGGGTACTTATGTAAACACGCATTAAGTGTGCTTAATTACAACGGGGTTGAGGAAATACCGAGTCAGTATATCTTAACTAGGTGGAGGAAGGATGTTAAACGGATGTATGTTCCTGATCTTGGTTCAAACAATAGTGACATTAGTAACCCCGTTCAATGGTACGATCATCTGTATAAACGAGCCATGCAGGTCGTTGCAGAAGGGATGGCGTCGAAAGATCATCAGACGGTTGCTTGGCATGCATTGAAGGAGTCACTTAATAAGGTGCGTCTTGCTTCAGAAAAACATGTATAGAAGTATTGATTGATTCTTGTTTTACCCCGTATACGAATTGTATAGTGAAATATCTTCCTAACTGTATATATGCTTATTGTGTTGCTGCTTGTTGAATACATACTAAAGGCCTATTTTGAAACTCAACTACAATAGTTAGAAGCACTTTTTTTTTTTTTTTTAAGTGCTTCTTAAGTTCAAGTTGTGTTTCAAAAGTTTAGGTGTTGGTAATTTTGTTGGGTTCTCAAATCAAATTAACACTTCAAAATTTGTCTTTGCAAAAAAAATAAAAAAGAAATCACCATATGTGTATCTAGTTTGCCAAAAAGAGCTCGACTCGAACAGCAAGTGTAGCGATTTCATGGATTTTTTCCATGTTAACTGCTGCGCACTAATGTGTTGTATCACCTGCTTTAATGTATTGCACCGTCCAACTCGTTTTGAATAAACCGGTTTCATGTTGAATGAGTTAGAATAGCAACTTTTGTAATGTGGGGCCTGCCGAATTGCAGCAACTTTCTTTTCTGTTTCTTGACGTCGGCTGAATTGGTTGAGGAATAAAGCAAACAGAAGTGGGCTCGTCAATCAATTGATTAACGGCCAAAACTCATATGAATTCGAGTTCCTTTTAAATTTTTTTAAACATTAATATATTGTGTATATCAACTGTTATTATTTAAAAATCAAGTATTTTTTTAAAATGATGTCTTTTATGTATAATAATGATAATTTGTACTCCATCAGTTCCGAAATAACTTGCATTATATGATGGATACACGAAACACATAATTATAGTAGTGATTAGAGTTTTGAGAGGTAATTTTGCAAATATTTATGTATATAAAGTAAAGAAATGAGTTAAATTGTGTGTATGTGCAAACTCAAAAGTAACGACATTTAGTATAAAAATGTGAATATTGTGAGAAAATTTTGTGTAAAAATGTGAATAATGTAAGGATAAAGTTTACGAAGGGCTTTCAATTTTTGGAGTGTGTAAATTATTGTAAGACCTCCCAACAAACAAAATGTGTAAGTTATTATGGGACAGAGGGAGTGTTAAGTGTATAATAGTAATACTTGAAATAGGGAATTTACATGATCTCGAATTTAAAAAGGACCACTCTTAATTAATAAGAAGAATGAAATTAATAAGAACAATGACGGTTGCTTCTTTTCGTTTGCCAATTTCATGTACCGACATGGGCAAATTAGTGGCTGTGAAATGTCACAATAGTCAATAATTGAGCCCAAAAGAATAGTTTTATCATTTATGGGCCGTAAAATATGCTATGCCTATCATCTCATCCTCTGTCCCATCTCTCGATATGTTTTTTCAATTTACTTAGATATGTATTTTGTTCTAAAAAAATCTTTATTTTTTCTGCAACGCTATTTTCCTCATATCAAATTTAATTAACCAATTTAATATAATCAATAAATGTAATTTAAATAAATTGCAATTATTCTCAGAACAAGAACCTTCGTTTCGGTATGGGTGGCAAAACAAGCTTCACTTTTTCGGCAGGTGTTGTTGAATAGGGCAGTGTTCCATAGGAAAAATCGTGTTCCGTAAACGATCAAATTTCTTGGCATAAAATTGGGGATTTATTCATATGATTTGAGATATATATTTTTCGTTGCAATTTTGCATATAAGCGCTTGTGTTATTTTTAAAATATTTTTATCCATGTCAACACACTCAATACATTATGTTACACGATGCAATTTATGTGCATTTTTAAAAAATGCAAATTGTTTACTTGAAACATTTAACTAATTTATACTAAAACACTTAACTTATTTTATACAGAATAAATTCAACTTTTCAGATAAATAAATGGAGTAGCACTTTTTAAAACTACAATAGAATGAGCGTGTCTCATGTGCACTCATAGTGTACCGTAGAATTATGCAATTTATTATACTGAAAAGTATAATTTATTTACATTGAGTCATATAACTATATTTTTATATTAATAGTTGCACTGTTCAAAATAAATAAATTACATATTTTAATATAATAAATTATATAATTTTAAAATATAGTATAAATATACTGTACATTTGATGCATATAAACGACTTGCCCATTAGAATTATGTGGTATTTTGAAACACTTAAAATAGTTTTCAGAAGCACTTATTTTCAAAAGTTGTGAGAGGGAAATTTGAAAATAATTGTTTCTGAAAGCTGTTTTAAGTGTTTCAAAACACACCCTTAGTTCTAACTAATGCTTGTAAATATAGTCACCCTTATTTATATTTTATATTAAAACTTACTGTACATACTTATTAAATATCAATAAATAGGAAGATCCCGAGAAATGAACAAAAATGTCAGCTTCTTCTCAGCCCAAGTGGTACGTTCTCTATTGACTATTCTCGTCGTCTTTAATTTTCTCCGGCGGCCGGGATCCACCGTCTCTTGCCACATGTAAACCGTTGATTTGCAATATTTTTGAAAATCATGTGAATTGTTTCGAAAATATGAATGTTGCAGAAAATCTCGTTCAGTTGATTTTCTCCAAGGTTTTAGGCTATGAATACAGTTCAAATGCATAATTTGATCTGAATGCAGTTATCATTTGAGTTTCAATCATTAGCTATTTTTAGTTATTTTGATTAGGGCTAGTTATATTGTTCTAGTGTTCGCAGTGGATTCAAAATTTCTGCCTGTATGTTTCATTTTGGGAGTGGTTTTTCCCTTTGATCTTAAATGCTTTCAGATTTATATTTTATTGAAATTTCTGAGCTTTGTCGCATAGATTCAAATAAAATTGGCAATGTTTCACCTTTCTATGCTAATTTTTTGTCAATATACTTGGATTGTGAATTTAAAAACTATGATAGCATAGGATCTGCAGAAAAGAAAAAAAAAAACCCATAAATGCCACCACTTTTGGTCTTGTTTAATCGATATTTCCTTAATCAAATAATTAATCTCCTGTTTCTTAAAGCAACCAGAAAATTATAGATATTTTCTAGGCTGCATGTGCTCTTCCATTATCCAGAAAAAAGTTATGCTCCGAATTTTAGTACCACATTCCACTTTATATTGCACAATGCAAAAGTAGATATATAACTCGATGCTAAAAGCATCTCTTCGGCTTTTATTGATCTATTTTTTAAATGCTTATGCAATCTTTGGTGGCGTGAAATTTTAATATAGTTTATGGAAGTAGTCTCAACACAAAAATAAGGTGGATAATATAGTATAAGTTCTTTACTTGGTTTGAATTTGTTTGGTTTCCAATTGTAGACGTTTCATGATGGATTAGGATTGATTTACATGGACATTCAAGTGTGTTTGGTGTTTCCATCAAGCGTATGAAGTCTTCAGTATGAGTTCAAACGATTTATTGTTTGTGAAGTTTTCTTGTCAATCATTCTGTGTGCCGGAAAGATGTTTTGGAAGTGGAGAAGGAATATAGGGTGATTGGCTGTTGTTGATAGCTCAATTGCAACTAGCCTTACACATGGATAATGGAAAATCGGAATAACATTAGAAGAATTAGTTCTATTTTGCTCTTGATTACTTGTGTAGCTAGATAGCAAGATTAATTCTGACTATCCTGAAATTGCAAACTCGATAAATTGATGGTTTCCTTGCCAAACAGTGTTTATTCTGTTTCGTTTAAGTAAGGCTAGGGACTCTTCAGAGGTGTGACATTTACATATCAAATTTTAGTAAAATTATATTCTGTCTGTTGGATAAACTCAAATAAATTTAGCGAATCTCAAAGACCAACACATTTTTCTGAGAATTTCTGATACTTTCTTTTTTACACATCATGATATATTCCTGCTCATCCATGATGAATTGAAATGTTAATTTCATCTCTATATAATTGCAGGAAATATATACGAAGGTTTGTGTTCTATAACTAGAAGCAACTATTTTTCTGGGGAAAAAATCATTCAAGCAAGAACCATGCTTAAAGTCCCAGATCATCAAGTTGCAGGACACCAAGCTGGTGGGGGCCGCCTTGGACCTCTCACTGACGATTCAGGTCGTTTCTACAAGCCTCTCCAGGGCGATGAACGTGGAAAAAATGAGGTTTCTTTCTACACATCATTTTCTTCAAACACGAAAATTCCTGAACACATTGCCAGATTCTTCCCCAAATTTGACGGTACTCGGCTCGTTGAAGCATCCGATGGATCAGGCATGCAACCCCATCTCGTTCTACAAGACCTCACTTTCAATCTTTCAAATCCATCAGTAATGGACATTAAAATCGGGTCGAGAACGTGGGCCCCGCAGTCCCCCGAGGACTACATCCACAAGTGCTTGAAAAAGGATAGAGCAACTTCAAGCATTTCACTAGGATTCAGGCTATCTGGTATGCAAGTCTTTCAAAACACAGAACTGGGATTCTGGAAGCCAGAAAACAGGTCAATGATTCAGTGTCTTTCAACTGATGAAGTTAGGCTATATCTGAAAAACTTCGTTTCTTCTAAAGTGGTGGATTCGAAGCCAGATTGTGCTTTTGCATCGATCGTGTATGGGGGCTCCACGGGTATCTTGTCACAACTGCTGGAACTGAAGGCATGGTTTGAGGATCAAACGATGTATCATTTCTATGCTTGCTCTATTCTTATGATGTTTGAGAAGGAGCTCACGTTGAACGGGAAGAAGCCTCGTGCTGAGATCAAGCTTGTCGATTTTGCACATGTTTGCGAAGGGAAGGGTATCATCGACCATAACTTTTTAGGCGGGCTTTGCTCTTTGATCAAGTTTGTATCGGAGATTCTTACCACTCCTGAAGACTCTGCTACTGATGTTTTGTTGGAAGATGCTCAAAGAAACCACATCTACTCTGAAAATGGTTCTGTTTGAACTTTTAAGTATCCGTTACTGCTATTATATTTCAGTATGATACTTTGGTCTTTGAATATTTGAAAATTGGCAAATAATTGTTGACTATGAACTATGAAGTGCCAATTCTTGGTAATATAGCATGTGTTGTGCCTCATCATCAAAAGCCTTTAATTGACTTTGGATTTTATATATGAATCGAATGGAAGAGCGATGGCTAACGTTATCTATTTTTTTGTGTCATTTTCTTTTCCATATTCTTTTCAAGAGAATCCTTTTGCTTCGACAGTCAGAATGATGATTCGAATTTTCAGGATATGGGTGGTGGGGCCGCACCAATTTTGTTTCAGTTTTTTCTGTTTAAGCTTGCAGCAGCAAAAACAATCAATATCGAGAAGTCATCTACAACAGTTGGAGGCTCGATCCAATAATAAGAATTTGGGGATAACCCAAACACCTAGCAAAATAATGAGTCAAATAATTAATTTTTTTACAAATAAAATAAATCGTGTAATCACTAAACAGTTTTAGTATACATTTACAAGCTATCTTCATTACATTGATTGTTTCACTCGTCGATTCACCACATTCACAATGCAGTCAATATCACTTTCTCTGATTTGATTTTCGAGACCTATGTTGTTCTAAACTTGAAACAAAAAAAATATTTTCACAAGACAACACGATGAAAAACAAAATCAAGTTCTCAACTCAGAAGATATATTAAACAACATGCTTTCAATTCGAAGAGGAATCAAAGACTCTCAATTCGAAGAGGAATCAAAGAATCTCAAGGGAGCCAACGTTGTTTAATCCCTCGATATTGGCATATTTGGTCCAACATTCTTTCATTACCCATACCTCAAACACACCCTGCATATTATTGTTCTTGTGAATTGCAAACAAACATCCATCTACATTAACGCCCAGTGTAAACTCACACTAGCGACCCCGTTGATCGACACACCGCCCAGTGTACGGCTCCATGCACAAGGGTCCCTTTATCAGGACGATTGAGACAACCAGGGTACGGAATTAAATAGAGTAAATGGTGATGTTTCTATAGCATCTTCGTTGACCATGCATATTAGGCCATCGGCGGACCCCAAAACCGTGGAGTTCAAATCCGAAAATTTAATTAGTCAGAGCCAATCTTTGCATACATATTTTAAAATCTGTAGGTTGGTTGCCGAAAGATACGAGAAAATCTCTTGTGCATATGCATCTGCAGCTGAACAAATTTCTCCCTTTTCACATTCAACAAAAGTTTGTTCAAGACTAGATGTTTTTCCCTTTTGTCCTGTGATCATTGTTGATTTTCTGCTCTCAAATAAACAAAATAAACATGCCAATTATATATAACTCCTTACTCGAAAACTTATCTCATCAAAGTTTAAAAATTTACTAATCTTATTTTGTAATTATTTATGATAACGACACATACAGTTGAAAATATCCTAATGATTAATCAAAATCTAACAATACAAAGACTCAGATGTAAGCAGTGGCGGAGCCAGGGAATTCGTCGAGAGGGGCCCAAGGTCTTATACGTTCGGTCTTGGATCGTCTTGGACTTCGTAGTCGTTTTAAATTGTCGACTTGTTATCTGAAAAAGTGCAACTTATTTACACTGAACCGTGCAATTATTTTTCCATATTAATAGTTGCACGATTCAGCGTAAATAAGTTACATTTTTCAGTATAATAAGTCACACGTTTCTAAAATGCACTACGAGTGCACGGTGCACATGAAAAAAAAGGCACACTTTGAAATTTAAATAAAAAGATGCAGTGTTTGGGACTTGGACACTAACACATTTGCCTTTTAAGGCCACACTCGTATCACTTGAACAAAATAAATTAATGATTTATACTATATATATATATATTAAAGTTTTAAAAGGGCCCAGGACCCCCTTGTGTGGAAGTGCATTGCAAGTTATTGGGAAATTTAGAGTTTTGATGGAAGTTCCAAAACAGTTGTAATAGGACCAGTAGAACCTGTTAGTCGACTGATAATTTGATAGGGAACCAGCTGAACATGTTAGACAGCTGATGAATTAGAATATGTCACATATTGAGGGAGAATTCAATATGTATAGCGAAGATCAAAAGCGAAGATTAGAAGAGAAGATCAGAAGTGAAGATCAGCAGACACAGGAGCTCAGAAGACTTTGTCTTCTGTACATCTGCAGAGTCGATAGGTTGAAGCTAAGACAACCATATCAGAAGACTCAAGATTACTGATCAGAAGGATACTGATCAGGACAAGCTTAGTCAGAAGCATGATAAACATATCTACCTATCAAAGGTATACGATGAAGATCAGACCAGAAGAATGTCAACTGAGTTGGCCTTACAAGGCGCCGAATAAATGTACCTATTAGCCACTCATAGATTGACACGTATGTACGGATCTGACGATGTAGGATATGACGTATCAGGACAAACGACTAGAAATGACGATATGCACGAAGGCGGCATGGACTTCCTGAGCACGTCAAATCAAGCCTGTAAGCTACCTAAAATAGCCTGAAATTCAAATTGCTCTCCAACGGCTTTTTGATTTCAAGGTCTATATATATGGGATCAAACCTTCATAGTAAGGTTACGGAAATTATCATCAAGCTCAAGCTATCCGCAATTTCCGCACGAAGAACACAAAATCAAGAATATTTTCTAAGTGTTCATCCCATAGTTTTTAGCATATAATTCTTATCCTTTAGCTTTAGACTACTCAAATACTAGGATAGAATTCTAGTTGGAACACAACAAATCTTATACCCAAACTCACAAAGTTAGGTTAAGTTTGTTATAGCAAGATTTCAGTCTAGGGTTTTTAGATCTGATTTATGGGATTGGTTGAGTGAGAACTCGTGAAACATCTGTTGGTTGTACTGTGTTGGACTAACACATTAAACTAAGTCCAAGTTGGTTAAGTTGGTGCCCCTGCTGATAGGGAAGAGTGGACGTAGGACAGGTTGTCCGAACCACTATAAAAATCTGGTGTGCTTTATCTGCTTTACACTTTGCACACTACCTGGTTTTAATATTACATGCATATTCTGAGTCTGGACCAGTTTTGCATCAAGCAACTGATCTGATCAGTTTGACACTTTGTCATCTGATTCAAAATAGAAAACTTAGAATTCTGAATTAACAAAACTGGTTTTTCACACGTGTAAAATTTAGCTTCCGCACATCAGTTAAACTGATAGACACCGAACTGATCTGCCCTCAGGCGATCAGTAAGTTGGATATCAGTCCAAACTGATTCACACGCACTCTGATTAGGCATACTTGCTTTCACACCTGATCTCACGAAAAGTTTTCAGAAGTCTATTCACCCCTCCCCTCTAGACTTCTGCCCTCACGAAAATCCATTCGGGACCTACAAGTGGTATTAGAGCAGTGGTTCTACGGATCACTGACTTTGAATATCATCGGTTCTTGAGGAAGAACCATTGTGCTCACTTGAACAAATCTTGAAAAACCTGTTTTAAAAACTCATTTGTTTTCAAAACTCACGTTCAACATGGATAATACTTCGGGTATGTATCATGATCTGCCTAAGTTCTCAATTGATGAGTATGCTGACTGGACCATACTCATGAGCAACCATCTGGGCGCGATAAGCAGCAGAATGATGGAAGTTCTTGAACAAGGACCCATCATCATTTACTACAACAACCCAGCTGAAGGAGGTGATCCAGAATTTCCTACTGGAGCCAGAATCAGAAAGAGTCCTTTACTGATGGACGCTGAGGAATGAAAATTGTCCAATCTGGATACTGTAGCCAGACACATCATCATGAAGACGATGGACAAGATAACTCGTGAGAAGATCAAGTATCTCAAGACTGCCAAGCAGATGTGGGATACTCTTGCTGAAATGTGCGAAGGAAACGATTTGATCAAAGACAGCAGATTGCAAGCTGAACTGGTGAAGTTTGAGAAACTCAAGATGTTGCCAAATGAGACCATAAATCAGCTCGATGGACGAATCACCATGTCTATAAACAAGCTTAGGGAACTGGGACGAAAAATGTCTGACAAAGACATCAACTACAATATCTTGAGATCTCTGACCAAGAAATGAGATATGAAAGTAACAGTTATAAAAGATTGTCAAGATATTGCGAAGATGAAGTCAAGCAACCTGTTTCTCAGTCTGAAGGCCCATGAATTTGACCTGATCGAAAGAGGTCAAGAAGAAGAAGACGAGTCACCTGCGGAAGCCACACCTGCCACAACAAAAGCAGTTGCATTCAAGGCAGCTAGCAGCAGTTCGAAGTCTACTAAACTGATTGGAAATATTATAAGTCAGACTGAACAGATTGCTTTGCTGACCAGAAAGCTTGAAAGATCCAACATTCAACTGGGAAAATATCAAAAATTTTATAGAGATTATCAGAACAACAGAGGAAGAGATATGAGATCTACTGACAGATCACAAGAAAGGAATTGGTCTGATGACAGAAGAGATGATCATAGAGATGACCGCCGAGAAGATAAGAAGAGAGATAGTCGTTCTAATGACAGAAGAGACAACAGATCAGAAAGAAGGAATTCTGATTACAGGCATACTGGGAAGTCACCTGACTGATCCTACAGAAGAAATGACTCACCTAGAAGAAGAAATTCCGTGGAACCTGTAGCATGTTTCAACTGTCAGAAACTAGGTCACTACAGTGCAGACTGCCCTGACCTGACTCCAAAAGAAAGATAAGAAAAACGGAACAGAAGAGAGCAAAGATACAGAGACAAAAAAGCCATGGTTGCTGATACATATGGGATAAATGACTCTTATCTGCCTTCAGATGATTCTGGGTACTCATCTGTAGAAGACTTTTGCCTGATGACCAATGCTGATGATTTCAAAAATTTCGACGATCTGATGTTCTCATCTGATGACGACATCTGTCTCATGGCCAAGAATGCTGATCAATCTGAGGTAACCTCTAAACCTTCTGTGTTTTCTGTTTCCACACCTGTTATGCTAAGCACACCTGCTGGAGAGATTGACCTGCAGCTCTACAATGAGCAATTGCTTGATGATCTCTCTAATGCAGTAGACACTTATACAATAGTGGAAGCTGAGAACGATAAGCTGAGGGCAGAGAATATTCAGCTTGTTAAAGATAATGCTGCAAGTAAAGCTGCTGAACTAAAATCAGTTGAGTCTGTTCAGAAGATGACTGCAGAACTGGAGTTTCTGAAAGTCAGCTCTTCTGATCAGGGTAAACTGGTCAAGGAACAACAAGCTATCAACAAACAGCAAGCTGATGATCTCAGAATCCTTCAAGCTAAGTTTGATGAACTCTTCCGACTGCGTGAGAGTCTAAAACAAAGTGAGGACAATTTGCGAAAGAAAGTAGAGATTTTTGGAAAAGCTTCTAAAAATGTTGATGAAATAACAAGCTACTTTCAGAAGCCAACTGATAAGAAGGGTATTGGGTTTAATAGTCCTTCTGGATCCTCATATGTCCAACCTGGTTCACAATCCAAAAGTGAATCTAGGAAGATTTCTGGACAAGATACACGATATGTCAAATCTGTATCAAAGAAGGGAAAAAGATCTGCTGAACAAGTAAGGCGAATGCCTGATCAGAAAGGGAACAGAAATGGACCTCAACTGATCAAGCATCAGCCGAGGAATCAACAGAAGAACCCTGTTCTTCTAAAGAGACCTCAACCTGATCAGCAGATTAGGAATCAGAAAGGACAATCTCGCAAGGGAAAGTCTGATCTGAAATCGAATCAGGTCAAGCTTCCTAACCAGCAAGCTAAGGGTAAACTGCAGAAACCATTTGTGCAAAAGAGATATGAATCTTTTGATGGTAGCAGTCGTACCTATCCCTTCAACCAGAAATCCAGGACATCTGCACTAGAACCACACTAGATTAAAAGAAGACAAACAAATCAGAAAAATCCCAAGTCTTCTGATTCATCCAAGGTTCACACTCATAATCATACTGATCAGAAAGCACATGAAGAGATGTATGAGTATGTAGATATTTATGGGAGACAAATCAGGCCTTCTGATCTTAATGATTACCATAGAAGTGCCCTGTTCGTTTGGATTCTGAAAGGTAACACTAACCCCTCAGAACCCAATCCTACAGGGGTACCTAAAGCCCGATTTGATTGCAGGAACGCGTGGGTTTGGCCAATAAAGGAGGTGTACAAGCAACTATCTGGTACATCGATAGTGGATGCTCAAGACACATGACTGGAAACAAACATCTCCTCAGTTCATACACATAACAAGAAGGCCCACGTGTACTCTTTGGTGATGATAACTTTGGTTTTACTAGAGGATTCGGAAACTTAGAGAATAATGATGTACAAGTTACTGGAGTCTCGTATGTCGATGGTTTGAAGCACAACCTGTTATCGGTTTCACAATTCTGCGACAATGAATTCAGTGTTGAGTTCTTAACTGATCAATGCACTATCAAGAATCGAGCCACCCAACAAATTTTGTTAACTGGTTCCAGAAAAGGAACGATCTACACTACAGATTGGAACAGTTGTCCAAGAAATGCATGCCTGATTGTTAAGAGTTCCAAAAGCAGCAGTTGGCTCTGGCACAAGAGAACGAGTCATCTGAACTTTAAAATTTTTAACAAGATAGCAAGGATGTCCCTGGTTGAGGGTCTCCCGAATGAGGTATTCTCTAAGGATCATATATGCGACGCATGTCAAGTTAAAGCCTCATTCAAGGGGATCCCAGGACCAGCATTCAACAGAGTACTACAACTGCTTCACATGAATTTGTTTGGACCAGTTACACTACTAAGTCTCAGCGGACGCAAATACACTCTGGTAATCGTGGATGATTATTTCAAGTTTACCTGAGTTGTATTCTTGTATAAGAAGAATGAGACTACAACAAAGATACCTGAGCTGCTCAAGAGATTACAGAATGAGAAGGGTGTCAGTATTGTAAAAATCAGATCAGATAAAGGTACATAATTTATGAACTCCTGTATTACTGACTTTTGCACTAAGTTTGATATACAACATGAAACATCAGCCGCCAGAACACCACAACAGAATGGAGTAACAGAGAAACAGAACACTCAAAGAAGCTACTCGCACAATGTTGGCTGAACATGCAACTCCAAACCGTTTCTGGGCAGAATCTATCAACACAGCATGTCATACTCAGAACAAATGTTCTCTGACTAAGATTCACTTCAAAACACCTTATGAACTGTGGAAGGGCAGAAAACCTCGTGTTTCTTACTTCCATGTTTTTGGGTGCAAGTGTTTCATTCACAACAATGGGAAGAGTCAGCTGAAAACCTTTGAAGTCAAGTCAGATGAGGGTATATTCTTAGGATATTCCTCAACCAGCAAGGCTTTCAGGGTGTTCAACAGGCGAACCCTAGTTGTGGAGGAAACACCTCATGTGGTTTTTGATGTTACATCTTCTGAAGAAGAGAAATCTGCCTCAGAACAAGCAGTACCAGATCTACCAGTACCTGATGCTCAGAAAATAGATCAGTTAAGTATCAAAGAAAAAGGATCAGATCACGTAACAGTATATGTCCCTAAACTTGATCTTAATGATTCACCAGGTCAATCAGACCCTAAGGTACGTACAACTGTCAATGAAGAAGCTGGTACAACTGAGACAGTAACAAGTGAACCATCTGGTTCAGGGGGAACACCTGATGTTCCGACGGACAGACATCAGCATATGATGATTCCAACATCAGCTGAGACTTGTCCATGCCAAGTGGATCCTTTTACTGTACCACTCCCAACTTCTAGTGACTCAATATCAGAAGAGGATGAAAATATCCAAACTGGTATACATCAGAAAAGAAGGACTTGGTTGAATGACCATCCGACTAATCAGATAATCGGCAATCCTAATGCCTGAGTCTAAACTAGACATCAGGTTGGTGAAAGTGTCATGTATTGTTGCTATCTGTCTTTGAAGGAACCTACCTCAATAGATTAAGCTCTACAAGATGCCAGCTGGATTCTATCCATGCAAGAAGAACTAGAGCAGTTCGAAAGGAATCAGGTTTGGAAACTGGTAGACAGACCAACTCATCAATATGTGATAGACACCAAGTGGGTATTCAAGAACAAGAGGGATGAGTGTCATCACCAGAAATAAGGCAAGACTTGTTGCGAAGGGTTATTCACAATCAGAAGGGATTGATTATGATGAAACCTTTGCACCAGTCGCTCGCCTGGAAGCCATTCGTCTGTTTCTGGCATATGCTGCCCACAGAGGGTTCACTGTGTATCAGATGGACGTAAAAAGTGCATTTTTAAATGGGGTACTAGCTGAGGAAGTTTATGTTGAACAACCTCCTGGCTTTGAAAAAGGCAACCAGGTGTACCGTTTAAGAAAAGCTCTTTACGGACTGAAACAGGCTCCTAGAGCTTGGTATGATACACTATCTCAGTTCTTAGTAAACAGTGGATTCACTAAAGGAGTCATAGACAGAACATTGTTCAGAATAGAAGATAGTGAAGATATTCTGTTGGTTCAGATTTATGGGGACGATATTATCTTCGGATCTCCCAACAAAAGCTTATGTGATAGATTCAACAAACTGATACAAGGGAAGTTCGAGATGTCTATGATGGGTCAGATGAATTACTTTATGGGTCTTCAAGTTAAACAAAGTACAGAAGGAATATTCATCTGTCAGGTAAAGTACACTAGGAATTTGTTGGTTAAGTTTGGAATTCAAAATAGTAAAGAAGCCAAAATTCCTATGATGATTGGATTCAAGATGGATCCATATGAGAATGGTCAGAAAACTAATCAGAAAGAATATAGGGCTCTCATTGGATCCTTACTATACCTTGTTGGGATTATACTGGAAAGTATGCTTTTACTTTGTATAATCAAAACTGAATTTCGGACTTATTTACTGAAATAAATTATTTATCACTGATGCTTTAAATATCATCGAATGTTACATATATTTACTGCATAACTGTTCAATAAATAGTATGTGTTACATTGTAGTTAATTTAGTGATACCAGATCACAGAAGATTAAATTAACAGTCCTTTGTAACTAAAAGTACACCATTCACGACCTAGATGGAAATGAACAATCCATCGTGAAAGGTTGAAGTGTAAGGCTCAGATTGGTTTGTCTTGACCAAGAGATTACACTAGTGCATGACTGATGCACTGAAGAGGACCTACAGGAGGACAAATTCTTCAGAACTGAACTAGGAAGAATTAGACCTCAGTGGTTAGTTATTTCTTAATCTTCGTCCCTTAAATAGGATTGCGTGTGGTTAGTAACTATTGCTTTGACTTAACAAGGGTAGAGAATCAATGAGATTCAATACTTTATATCTTGGGTAATATTACTGGTCACATGCGATTGCTAAGATTTAATACGAAGAATCGTGTGCGAGTACGCTCGTTTGATTTGCCCCCTTGGGAGGTTCATAAGATTTATCATACCAAATCTTGCAAGTGAAATTTGTTTCCGGTATGGATAATAATGTTGAATCGTTCCTTAACCAAGGATAAAAGATATTAATTAATGGAAAGCTATTTCAGTGGCTTGAATTAATTAATGGGCTAGATAATCTTAAACATGAGAAATAATAACTGAGAGCCATATTGACTGTAATATGGGTTAAGATGGATAGTGCAATATTAATCATGTAGTGGGATTAATTAATATTTATGGGCTTGAATAATATTGTGGCTCAATATTGATAATTCAAGATCCATTGGAAGGTCCAATCTTAATTCTCCTAAAGGCCCCTCAAGTAGCCCAACATAAAGTCCAATAACTGAAAAAGGTGTTTAAAAATAAAATAAATTTTTGTTGCCTATTTTTCCTAAAAATTCGAAAATAATAAATAATAGAGGGAGAAAGATTTTCTTTGAATTTTGTTATGAAATGAAGATAAGTATTCTTGGAATACAAGATTATCTCATTAAATTCAAGAAATCTCCCACTTGGTTATTTATTTGTAATTTTCAAAAATTTTGAAATAAAAAGGGAAAGAAAGATTTTCTTGATTTTCTTGAAAAGATATTATGGAAGATATGTATTTCTTGGAATACAAGTATATCTCATAAATTCAAGAAGATCCAAATCTTGGTTTCTTTTTCCTATTTTTTTCGAAATACACCATAACAAGAGAAGGTGGGATTTTTATGGAATATTTTAATTATGGAGAAAATAATATATGAGATATATTCAAGATTTCTTGGAGATCAAGAAAAGATTTTTTCCTCCCTATTCCATGCAAAAATTTCGAGCACCCCCTCAATATAAATAGGGGATGAATGTTTCATCCCCAGGAAAACACGAAAAAATTGGTTTTTCGGAAAAATATCAGCGTCGATAAAATATCAAATATTTTGAAACGTCGACAGATTGTGTATTTTCGAAAAACGTCAATTGTGAGTGTACAATTCCATGTGCTGGAAAAATTAGTAAATCCACAAAGGTGGTGCAACAAAGTTTATTCTTCCTTTTGTTAATTGTTCGCGAGCATCCTTCCACCGGATTGTCGAGCAAGGACTAGGGAATACCTGGGAAGGCTTTTCGGTGTGTTTAATCAACGAGACCATTGCCATTCCAAGAGGTACGTTTACGTAAACTCGTAGTAATTCCGCATGCGTAGGATTTACGTGAACTGTTTATATGCATGATTTGTTGTTGAATTATTATTTGAATTAATATAGGATTAATTCATGCTAGTAATAATTGTTAGGATTAAATTTGTATTTAAATATTCATCCCGAATAGATCCGTGCAAATAATTCCCCAACAACTAGTATCAGAGCCTCGATTTTGGGCTCTGAATTTTAGATTGTAATTTAATTCGTTTTCATTAAATTTGAAATTGGATAGTAGAATTGCTAGATCTTTTTTACAGGTATCCAATTGTCATGGAATTTAATGTGTTTATTTATGCATGCATATAAATTGTGGGTTTTAATTCGATTCGTTCGAATTCATTTTGCCTCGGGAGAAAATCCACGAGTAGTTTAGAATTTGTTTGATTTGATCAATGTAATAGACTAGTCTAGATCTAGGTTTATTTATTTTTTGTAAATAAATCAGAACCGGATCTAAACGGAGGTGGAGATCAAGAATTAAAGGTTAGATCCGTGAATGTCGACGACGCAAGATCGCGCCGGAACGCGCTGCGGAGGCATCGCAGGCGATGCGATGTCGCCATACGGCGCCAAGACAGGCGCTGCGCGGACGGATCGACGCCGATGCGCGACGCACGGACGCCACGCTCGCATAAGCCTGCCGCCCGCGCGATCTGACGAGAGATACTCTACGAGGCCGGGCGAAGGTAAGGATAATGCGGCGCCACGAAGTTGCCGCCTAAGCAACGGTCGGGGTCGTTTATACTGCATCGAGGGCACGGCAAAGCGCTCGTTGTGAGCCGAGGTCGATTCGAATTAAGGGCCGGTTTGGGATTACGCGGGCCAGGCATCCCGACCGGGAGCTAAGCTACGTGTCGTTGAGAGATGAGTTCTTTTCGAGACGATCGAGTGGGAGAAATTCAAGATGACGTTTCTTCAAAATCAAGCCAAGAAAAATCAAACCATGACAATTGGATAATTTGTGCCAAATATGTTTATTTTCCCACTTTGCTTGATTTATTGTTGTGATTTCTTGTGCTTTATTTAATTTGTTTAAATGTGTTTGCATGAGAATTGCCCAATGAAAAATCTCACTTTCGAAAATTACTAAGTATGCTTAAACAATTAATTGACAATTTTATTCCGGATAATAAAATTGAATTAATTTTGACCTCCATGATTTATTTATTTGTGAATTCTTTTGGAGAAATTCCCCCCACGGGACGGTCAAAAGATAGTTTTCACATGAATAAATTCAAAATGGATGATTGTGGATTATTACTAGTGGCGACGATGATCCTCCCCATGAGGCTCGATCAAAGCGAAATAATAATTCTGTATTTAATCATGGTTATTACTTAGGTATAAAATTGATATGCATATACTTCCCTCAAGTCCCCGTCGATTTTTATATTGGTCAAGTGAGCCAACTATTAATCTGGATATTAAAGGTTTGCAATCGTTCTTGTTTGTAACTTTCGCTTGAATGTGTTTAAATAATGACCCACCCCACGTGGCTTATTTAAACTGCTTTTTTGAGATGTTGGGCGATGCATGTTCATATTTTTTGAGATTTTAATATGAAACATGTGATCGAACCTTGTGATATATTTATGCTTATGCATATTATTATTTATTTCATTCAAAGATGTCGTAACCTTTTAATCCATTTGCTATTATACTTAAAGTCAAAAGAATAAGTATGGAAACTATATTGATTGGAAATAAAAATTATAATTGTCCTAACTGCACAAAAGCACAAGTGGATTCTTAACACACCAAAAACAGATGAGCCAACTGACGAGTAAAAAATGCGGGACTCGTCAGATCACCTTCTGAGAGATTTAAATCATTTGAAATGGTGGAGGGCAAACCCGTAAGGGATTACATTCTCAAAATTAATGGCCCATCTGAACAAACTTGAAGTTCTCGAAAGTCTGATTATAATCTGGAGACTCGGATGAATTTGGTACTTCACTCTCGCCCAAAAGTTTCTGAGCAATTTTGCCTCGCTAAATTTGAATTGTTGCAAGCTTTGGTCTCGGCGAGAGATGTTGATGGGCACCAAACTCAAGCTTTGACAACAAGTGGTCCGTCTTCATCTTCTAGGCCAAGGGATGGCAAGAAGAAGAAGGGTGACCAAAGGCCATAAGCAATCGACTCAATCTGTTGCCAAGGGCAATGATAAGATGACGAATCTTTGGTGGTGTCAAGGAAAATCCAAAGAGGAAGTGCTTAAGGCTGCGGTGAAAGAGGACAATGGAGGTTTGCTGTTCCAACCCCAAAAAGGGCCGGAAAGAAAGGTAATTCTCACGCACTAAATGTTGAAACTTGTTTAGCGGCGATATACTTCTCATTCGTGGGTAGTTGATCGGGATCCACTAATCATGTTTGCTTCAAGGGTTCAAACCGATCCGACAACTTAGTGGCGGTGAGATCCTCATCACACCGGGCGATGCTCACGAGAGTGGCAAATTTGAAGCGATGGGAGAAGTGCACTGTCTTTTTTGAAGACAAAGTTCTAATTTTAAGAGATGTTCTTTATGTTCCCGGTTTGAAAAAGAATTAAACTTTCGGTTTCTAAAATTACATTAATGGATACTTAGTTTCTTCTAATAAGAATGACATCATTTCTTGAAATGATGAGTGTATCTGTTATGGGACATTGATGGAAAATCTCTATACAATTAACTGTGCACACCACTCATGAAATGCATCCTATAACACATCAACTGTTTTCGATAAAAGAAAACGTGAACGAGACACTTCTATGGCATCTAAGATTGAGACATATTAATTTAAAGAGGATCCAAAGGTTGGTAGAAGACGGTTCACTGGAGTCTCTCCAAGTTGAACCAATTCCAACCTGCGAATCATGTTTGGAGGGTAAAATGACCAAGAGGGCATTCAGAGCCAAGGGGAATAGAGCCAAAGAAGTGTTAGAAATCGTTCACACAGACGTATGTGGTCCAATGTCAACCAAAGCAAGGGGAGGTTATGAGTATTTCGTCACTTTTATTAATGACTACTCAAGGTACGGTTATATTTTCCTTATGAAGCATAAATCTGAGACCTTTGAGAAATTCAAAGAATTTAAGGCTCAAGCAGAGAATCATAGGGAAAAACGTATCAAGTCTCTACGATCCGATCGTGGAGGCGAGTACCTCAGTGATGAGTTTTTGAACTACTTGTCTGATGAAGGGATTGCATCCCACCGATCGCACCCTAACCCCTCAACAAAAGCGGGGTTGCAGAGCGAAAAACAAAACTCTTTTGGAAATGGTTAGATCTATGATGAGTTATCGCGGATCTTCCCAAGTCGCTCGGGGTCATGCCTTGAAAACAACGACTTACATTCTGAACTTGGTGCCATCCAAATTGGTTCCCAAAACTCCCAAAGAATTGTGGACCCAAGCGCAAGCCCGTTTGAGACACATAAAAAATTTGGGGTGTCCGCCCACGTGTTGGACAAGGAAGCGGGAAAATTGGATCCTCGATCGTAATTAAGGTTGTTTGTAGGATACCCCGAGGAACAAAAAAGGTATATGTTCTATGGTCCCGAAGATCAAAAGGTGGTAATAAGCACCCACTTTAGATTTTTGGAAGAAGACTATATGAACAAAAAGAAGACTTCGAAGTGAGATTACCTTAAATGAGCTAAAGGGCTAACCTCATTGCCAACCCAGACAAGATGACATACCAAACGACACACTTTCACAACCGGAACCTCGTCGTAGTGGGAGGGTTGCAAGACAGCCCGAGAGATTCATGGGGATAGGAGAGTTCTCGGACTTGATTCCCGGACAAGACGAATCAGACCCATGGACATATGACAAGGCAATCCAAGACAAGGATGCGGTTTCTTGGCAAACAACAATGAAAGCCGAAATGGGTTCTATGGATCATAACAGAGTGTGGGAGCTAGTCGAACCACTTAATGGGGTCAAACCCATTGGTTGCAAGTGGGTATATAAGAGACCGGACGGGAAGGTGGAAACCTTCAAGGCAAGTCTTGTGGCGAAAGGTTATACTCAGAAAGAAGGGATCAACTATGAGGAAACCCTTTCACCCGTAGTAATGCTCAAGTCCATCCGGATTCTCTTGTCGATTGCTGCGCATCTCGATTTTGAAATCTGGCAAATGGATATCAAGACATCTTTCCTTAACGGAAGTCTTGATGGAGAAATCTATATGCAACAACCCCAATGCTTCATTGAAAAAGGCCAAGAACACCTAGTTTGTAAGCTCATGAAGTCCATTTATGGACTCAAACAAGCATCCAGAGCTTGGAACCAATGTTTTGATCATGTAATAAAGTCTTATGGGTTTGATCAAAATGAGTTCGAAAGTTGTGTGTACAAAAAGCGTGTCAGAACTGCATTGGTATTCTTAGTACTATCGTGATCGACATTACGATCATCGAGAACGATGTAAAGGTGTTATCAGACGTAAGGGCATGGCTTTCAAAACAGTTTGATATGAAGGACTTAGGGGAAGCCGGGCACATCCTTGAGATCAAGATCACTCGAGATCACAAGAAAATGATGATAGGCTTATCGCAAGCTTCATATATAGACACTGTCTTGAAACGATTCAGCATGCAGGATTCCAAGAAAGGCTTCGTACCTTTCAGACATGGAATCCATCTATCCAAGGAAATGTGCCCTAAGACACAAATGGAGATAGATGACATGAAAGGCATTCCTTATGCTTCGGCTGTCGGAAGCCTTATGTATGCAATATCTTGTGACGAGACCCGGATATCCGCTTTTGGTTGGCATGGTGGCAAGATATCAAAGTAACCCGAGGAAAAGAACATTGACTACGCTAAAAAACATTACAAGTATCTGAAAAGAATTCGAGATAGGATGTTATTTTATCATTCAGATAGTCTAATCCCCATCGGCTACACGGACTCGGATTTCCAATCAGACATAGATTCCAAAAACTATCCGCCTCAGTTAGTGTGCTTTCATTTGGGAAGTGTAGCCATGAAATGGATAAGTGTGAAGTAGAAATGCATCACTGACTCAACCATGGAAGCCGGGTAAGTAGTTGCTTGTGAAGCAGTGAAAGAATATTTTGACTCTAGACCTTCTTAGTGGACTTGGATGGAGTTCCGAATTTGTCTAGCAATATTTGCTAGGGGCAGTTGCAAATTCAAGGGAACCAAGAGTCCACGAGTCAAACAAGCACACTGAAGGAAAGAAATCTTAGACGAGTAATCGTTAAGAGAGGAGATGAAGAGGTGGCTAAGATCGCATTGGAGGATAACCTAGTTAATCCTTTCACAAAGTGTCTGCCTCTGGAAACATTCAAGAGACATGTGGGAGGAATGGTTGTCAAGTGCATAGCCAATCTGCTTTGAGTATAAGTGGGAGACATTATTAGGTTCGTGTAGGTGACATTAGATGTCACGTATTAGGAATTACACGAGACATGCTGTAGTATACTTAAAAGCAGACTTTGAGTATAAGTGGGAGATTGTTGGGATTATACTGGAAAGTATGCTTTTACTTTGTATAATCAAAACTGAATTTCGGACTTATTTACTGAAATAAATTGTTTATCACTGATGCTTTAAATATCATCGAATGTTACATATATTTACTGCATAACTGTTCAATAAATAGTACGTGTTACATTGTAGTTAATTTAGTGATACCAGATCACAGAAGATTAAATTAACAGTCCCTTGTAACTAAAAGTACACCATTCACGACCTAGATGGAAATGAACAATCCATCGTGAATGGTTGAAGTGTTAGGCTCAGATTGGTTTGTCTTGACCAAGAGATTACACTAGTGCATGATTGATGCACTGAAGAGGACATACAGGAGGACAAATTCTTCAGAACTGAACTAGGAAGAATTAGACCTAAGTGGTTAGTTATTTCTTAATCTTCGTCCCTTAAATAGGATTGTGTGTGGTTAGTAACTATTGTTTTGACTTATCACGGGTAGAGAATCAATGAGATTCAATACTTTATATCTTGGGCAATATTACTGGTCACATGCGATTGCTAAGATTTAATACGAAGAATCGTGTGCGAGTACGCTCGTTTGATTTGCCCCCTTGGGAGGTTCATAAGATTTATCATACCAAATCTTGCAAGTGGAATTTGTTTCCGGTATGGATAATAATGTTGAACCGTTCCTTAACCAAGGATAAAAGATATTAATTAATGGAAAGCTATTTCAGTGGCTTGAATTAATTAATGGGCTAGATAATCTTAAACACGGGAAATAATAACCGGGAGCCATATTGACTGTAATATGGGTTAAGATGGATAGTGCAATATTAATCATGTAGTGGGATTAATTAATATTTATGGGCTTGAATAATATTGTGGCTCAATATTGATAATTCAAGATCCATTGGAAGGTCCAATCTTAATTCTCCTAAAGGCCCCTCAAGTAGCCCAACATAAAGTCCAATAACTGAAAAAGGTGTTTAAAAATAAAATAAATTTTTGTTGCCTATTTTTCCCTAAAAAATCGAAAATAATAAATAATAGAGGGAGAAAGATTTTCTTTGAATTTTGTTATGGAATGAAGATAAGTATTCTTGGAATACAAGATTATCTCATTAAATTCAAGAAATCTCCCACTTGATTATTTATTTGTAATTTTCGAAAATTTTGAAATAAAAAGGGAAAGAAAGATTTTCTTGATTTTCTTGAAAAGATATTATGGAAGATATGTATTTCTTGGAATACAAGTATATCTCATAAATTCAAGAAGATCCAAATCTTAGTTTCCTTTTCCTATTTTTTTCGAAATACACCATAACAAGAGAAGGTGGAATTTTTATGGAATATTTTAATTATGAAGAAAATAATATATGAGATATATTCAAGATTTCTTGGAGATCAAGAATTTTTTTTTTCCTCCCTATTCCATGCAAAAATTTCGAGCACCCCCTCAGTATAAATAGGGGATGAATGTTTCATCCCTAGGAAAACACGAAAAAAATTGGTTTTTCGGAAAAATATCAGCGTCGATAAAATATCAAATATTTTGAAACGTCGACAGATTGTGTATTTTCGAAAAACCTCAATTGTGAGTGTACAATTCCATGTGCTGGAAAAATTAGTAAATCCACAAAGGTGGTGCAACAAAGTTTATTCTTCCTTTTGTTAATTGTTCGCGAGCATCCTTCCACCGGATTGTCGAGCAAGGACTAGGGAATACTTGGGATGGCTTTTCGGTGTGTTTAATCAATGAGACCATTGCCATTCCAAGAGGTACGTTTACGTAAACTCGTAGTAATTCCACATGCGTAGGATTTACGTGATCTATTTATATGCATGATTTGTTGTTGAATTATTATTTGAATTAATATAGGATTAATTCATGCTAGTAATAATTGTTAGAATTAAATTTGTATTTATATATTCATCCCGAATAGATCCGTGCAAATAATTCCCCAACATACCTAACTGCCAGCAGACCAAATATAACATTTGTAGTAGGTGTATGTGCCAGATTTCAGGCAAATCCGATGCAAAGCCACCTGGAAGCAGCTAAGCGGATTCTTAAGTATCTGAAAGGGACAATAAACCTTGATTTATTCTACCCATCAGATGATAATCTAGAGCTTAGTGGGTATTCTGATTCTGATTATGGAGGTTGCAGAATAGACAGGAAGTCAACCTCAGGAACATGTCAGTTCTTAGGAAGCAATCTAATCTCTTGGTTTTCAAAGAATCAGACATCTGTTGCCACATCTACTACTGAAGCAGAATATATGGCCGCAGGAAGCTGTTGCTCCCAACTGCTCTGGCTTAGTTAGCAGCTGAGGGATTATAACATTGTAGCTACGAATGTGCCAATATTTTGTGACAGTAATAGTGCTATTGCAATTACACAGAATCCTGTTTTACACACAAGATGCAAACATGTGGATGTTAGACATCATTTCATAAGAGATCATCTGGAAAAAAAGAATATCAGAATGAAAAAGATTCATATTGATAAGCAGAGAGCTGATATCTTAACCAAGCCACTAGCTGAAGTCAGATCCAGAGAATTATATAATGAGCTAGGACTTCTGGACTTAGGAGAAAGTGCACCAGAAATCTTTGGTGGACTGGTTTCTAACACCAGTTGGTTAAGAGACTAATCAGAAAGAGGATCAGTTGAGAAATGAAACATTAACTGATCAGGGAGGATCAGTCAAGGATTAATCAGAAAAAGGATAACAGTTGAAGGGGGAACTTCAAAAGATCAGTAGAATCAGAAGTATAACTAATCAGAAAAGGACATTGTTGGGAAAAGACTAAGGATTAGAGGAGTTAAGATCAACACTGAAACAATCAGAACGGGAATTAATAGTCAAAAACTCGTGGTAATTGACTGATTACAATATCAGTCAATCAGATACGCATTTATGTTCCTTTGTCATTCTGTTTACTCATATGCAATTATCTGATAATATTTGCTTTTACTGTGCACATATCTTTTATGACGCACGACCTGCAAAACATTTAATGAGGACGCGAGGTATATGTATTAAATGCATTAATTACGCATTTTTAAATCCAAAAGCTGCAACCTATTTCTTCCCTGACCGCACGATCTCAATTTCCTTAAAACCGCTTAATCTAAACCGTCGATCTAGATTAAACGTTGCTTGGGTTTCCGATTCGAAAAATCTTTTTCCCTCTCCTTCTAAAACCCTCATTTCATCATTTTCACACTTCACAAACTCATCACATTCTCTGCAAATCTTACTTCTCGCAAACTCAAATCATTTTCTACATCTCACCATTTATTAGCATTTTACATTCATATTTGCGTGTTTATTCTGGTAAATATTATAGAATTTATGATTGTGCGTTCTTTTTCAAATTGGTGATTATGTACACAAGATTCTCGAATCTAACCACTACAAATTTTGCAGAAATGACACCTAAAGTAAGACAAGTTGCAAAAACTGCTCACTCTTCTTCACATGCTTCTCCGGAACCTGAAGATCCAATCTTTAGGAACTTTGCCGACGAAGTAATTGAAGAGAGATGTGTCGATTTCAGAACAACCACAGATCCAGAGTCTGAAATTCTAAAACTACTAAAGGATTGTGGTTTGAAGACATATTGTTCTGCAAGTGCAGATTCAATTTTGTTAGATGGTGCTCTTGAATTTCTCTACAATTTGAGAGATCATGAAGGGGTGTTGTACTCAGAGGTCCAGGGAGAGCATTTGGAGATTACCGATGATGACCTTTACATGATTTTTCAACTTCCAGCTCCGGCAGATGGATTTATGCCCGATGAATATCTCGCTGTTGGGGAATAAGTTGCACAGATCTATTCGGGGTGAATATTTAAATACAAATTTAATTCTTTTAATTATTACTAGCATGAATTAATCCTATATTAATTCAAATAATAATCCAACAACATATCATGCATATAATTAATTCACGTAAATCCTACGCATGCGGAATTCTATGAGTTTACGTGAACGTACCTCTTGGGATGACATTGATCTGGCTGATTAGACTAACCAAAAGAACTTCCCAAGTATTCCCTTAATCCTTGTTTGACTATCCGGTGGTAGGACACTTGTGAACAATTAACAAAAGGAAAATAAATTATGTTGCATCACCTTTGTGGATTTACTAATTTTTCCAGCACATGAAATTGTACTTGGGAATGAAAGAATCATCCCCTATTTATAGAGCTCAAGTGGTCGAAAATTGTGGCAAGATAATGTGGGAAAATCTTTTCTTGATCTCCAAGAAATCTTGAATATATCTCCTATATTCTTTTTCCCATAATTATAATATTCCACAAAATCCCACTTACTCTTTGTTATGGGATATTTTCGAAAATAATAATTCAAGATTTGGATCTTCTTGAATTTATGAGATATTCTTGTATTTCAAGAAATACATATCTTCCATAATATCTTTTCAAGAAAATCAAGAAAATCTTTCTTGCCCTTTATCTTTCAAATTTTTTTTCGAAATTTTCCTTATAAATAACCAAGTGGGAGATTTCTTGAATTTAATGAGATAATCTTGTATTCCAAGAATACATATCTTCATTCCATAACAAAATTCAAAGAAAATCTTTCTCCCCTTTTATCTATAAATTTCGAAAATAATTAGAAAAAATAAGCAACAATATTTATTTTATTTTAAACACCTTTTTCAGTTATTGGACTATATGTTGGGCTACTTAGGGGGCCTTTAGGAGAATTAAGATTGGACCTTCCAATGGATCTTGAATTATCAATATTGAGCCACAATATTATTCAAGCCCATAAATATTAATTAATCCCACTACATAATTAATATTGCACTATCCATCTTAACCCATATTATAGTCAATATGGCTCCCGGTTATTATTTCCCGTGTTTAAGATTATCTATCCCATTAATTAATTCAAGCCACTGAAATAGCTTTCCGTTAATTAATATCTTTTGTCTTTGGTCAAGGAACTGTTCAACATTATTATCCATACCGGAAACTAATTCCACTTGCAAGATTTGGTATGATAAAGCTTATGAACCTCCCAAGGGGGCAAATCAAACAAGAGTACTTGCACACGATTCTCCGTATTAAATCTTAGCAATCATATGTGACCAATAATATTGCCAAGATAAAAAGTATTGAATCTCGTTGATTCTCTACCCATGATAAGTCAAAGCAATAGTTACCAACCACACGTGATCCTATTTAAGGAACGAAGATTAAGAAATAACGAACCACTGAGGTCTAATTCTTCCTTGTTCAGTTATGAAGATTTGTCCTCCTGTATGTCCTATTCAGTGCATCAGTCATGCACTAGTGTAATCTCTTGGTCAAGACAAGCCAATCTGAGCCTTACACTTCAACCTTTCACGATAGGTTGTTCATTTCCATCTAGGTCGTGAATGGCGTACTTTTAGTTACAAGGGACTGTTAATTTAATCTTCTGTGATCTGGTATCACTAAATTAACTACAATGTAACACGTGCGAATTATTGAATAATTATGCAGTAAATATATGTAACATTCGATAATATTTAAAGCATCAGTGACAAACAATTTATTTCAGTAAATAAGTCTGAAATTCAGTTTTGATTATACAAATTAAAAGACATACTTTCCAGTATAATCCCAACAATCTCCCACTTATACTCAAAGTCTGCTTTTAAGTATACTACAAACATGTCTCGTGTAGTCTGTGACATCTAATGTCACCTACACTAACCTAATAATTTCTCCCACTTATACTCAAAGCAGATTGACAACGGTCTTGAAACTCATTCCTTCCACATGTCTCTCGAATGTATTCAGAGGCAGACCCTTTGTGAATGGATCTGCTAGGTTGTCCTCAGACGCTATCTTTGCCACATCTATATCTCCTCTCTTAACGATATCTCGTATAAGATGGTATTTCCTTTCAATGTGTTTGCTGACTTTATGGACTCGTGGTTCCCTTGAATTTGCAACTGCTCCGGCATTGTCACAATAAACAGTGATTCTGCTGGGCAAATTCGGAACCACATCCAAGTCCACTAGGAAGTTCTTGAGCTAAACCGCTTCTTTCGCTGCCTCGCAAGCAGCTACATATTCGGCTTCCATGGTAGAATCTGCGACGCATTTCTGCTTGACGCTTCTCCATGTCACGGCTCCTCCCCCCATGCAAAACACACTACCGGAGGCAGATATTTTCTGGAATCTATGTCTGATTGGAAATCCGAGTCCGTGTAGCCGATGGGGATTGGACTATCTAACTGATAAAATAACATCATATCTCGAGTTCTTTTCAGATACTTCAGAATTTTTTTAACTGCCGTCCAATGTTCTTTCCCCGGGTTACTTTGATATCTTGCCACCATGCCAATGGCAAAGCAGATATCCGGTCTCGTACACAGCATTGCATACATAAGACTTCCGACAGCCGAAGCATAAGGAATGCCTTTCATGTCATCTATCTCCTTTTGCGTCTTAGGGCACCTTTTCTTGGATAGATGGATTCCATGTTTGAAAGGTACGAAGCCTTTCTTGGAATCTTGCATGCTGAATCGTTTCAAGATAGTGTCTATGTATGAAGCTTGCGATAAGCCTATCATCATTTTCTTGCGATCTCGAGTGATCTTGATCCCAAGGATGTGTGCGGCTTCCCCTAAGTCCTTCATATCAAACTGTTTTGAAAGCCATGCCCTTACGTCTGATAACACCTTCACATCGTTCCCGATGATCAGTATGTCGTCTACGTATAGTACTAAGAATATCAATGCAGTTCCGACACGCTTTTTGTACACACAACTTTCGAACTCATTTTGATCGAACCCATAAGACTTTATAACATGATCAAAACATTGGTTCCAATCGATAAGAGAATACAGATGGACTTAAGTATGGCTACGGGAGAAAAAGTTTCCTCATAATCGATCCCTTCTTTCTGAGTATAACCTTTCGCCACGAGTCTTGCTTTGAAGGTTTCCACCTTCCCGTCTGGTCCTCTTTTTCTCTTATACACCCACTTGCAACCAATGGGTTTGACCCCATTAAGTGGTTCGACTAGCTCCCACACTCTGTTATGAAATATAGAACCCATTTTGGCTTTCATTGCTGTTTGCCAAGAATCTGCATCCTTGTCTTGGATTGCCTCGTCATATGTCCATGGGTCTGATTCGTCTTGTCCGGGAATCAAGTCCGAGGACTCTCCTATTCCCATGAATCTCTCGGGCAGTTTCACAACCCTCCCACTATGACGAGGTTCTGGTTGTGTAAGTGTGTCGTTTGGTATATCATCTTGTATAGTTGGCATTGAGGTTTGCCCCATTAGCTTATTTAAGGTAATCTCACTTCTGGGTCTTCTTTCGTTCATATAGTCTTCTTCCAAAAATCTAAAGTGGGTGCTTATGACCACCTTTTGATCTTCGGGACCATAGAACATACACCCTTTTGTTCCCTCGGGGTATCCCACAAACAACCTTAATTCTGATTGAGGATCCAATTTTCCGGCTTCCTTGTCCAACACGTAGGCCGGACACCCCCAAATCCTCATGTGTCTCATACTAGGCTTGCGCCCGATCCACAATTCTTTGGGAGTTTTGGGAACCGATTTGGATGGCACCAAGTTCAGAATGTAAGCTGTTGTTTCCAAGGCATGACCCCAGAACGACTTGGGAAGATCCGCATAACTCATCATAGATCTAACCATTTCCAAAAGAGTTCTGTTTCTTCGCTTTGCAACCCCGTTTTGTTGAGGAGTTCTGGGTGTAGTGAGCTGAGATGCAATCCCTTCATCAGATAAGTAGTTCAAAAACTCATCGCTGAGGTATTCGCCTCCACGATCGGATCGTAGAGACTTGATACGTTTTTCCCTATGATTATCTGCTTGAGCCTTAAATTCTTTGAATTTCTCAAAGGTCTCAGATTTATGCTTCATAAGGAAAATATAACCGTACCTTGAGTAATCATCAATAAAAGTGACAAAATACTCATAACCTCCTCTTGCTTTGGTTGACATTGGACCACATACATCTGTGTGAACGATCTCTAACACTTCTTTGGCTCTATTCCCCTTGGCTCCAAATGCCCTCTTGGTCATTTTACTCTCCAAATATGATTCGCAGGTTGGAATTAGTTCAACTTGGAGAAACTCCGAAGAAACCGCCTTTCACCAACCTTTGGATCCTCTTTGGATTTATATGACCCAATCTTAGATGCCAAAGAAGTGTCTCGCTCACGCCCGATGAACGTTTTTCTTTTCTCGGAAACAGATTGATGTGTTATAGGATGCATTTAAGTGAGTGGTGTGCAAAGCTTAATTGTATAGAGATTATTCGACAACGTTCCATGACGAGATAAATTTATCAAAAAGAGAAATAGTAACAACTTTATTAAAAGTAACCGAATATCCATCATGAAAAAAGTTTAGAAACTAAAATTAAATTCTTTCTAAAAACTCGGACGTAAAGAACATCTCTTAAAATTAAAACTCGTCTTCAAAAGACAAAGTGCACTTCTCCCATCGCTTCACCACCACTCGTAAGCATCGCCCGATTGTGATGAGGATCTCACTCCCACTAAGTTGCCGGGTCCGCTTGAACCCCCGTAAAAAAAAAAACAAACATGATCGATGGATCCCAGATCCACCACCCATAAATGGGAGGCATACGCCGCTAAACAAGTTTCAACAACTAGTGCGTGAGAATTACCTTTCTTTCCATTCCCTTTGGGATTGGAACAGGCAACCTCGAGTGTCCTATTCTCCCGCTTTCCAAAACTTTCCTCATACTTGATTCCATGCTTTTATTTGATGTTGAGTCTGCTTGGTTCAACTTTCTTCTCTTTTCATCATCCTTATCACCACGTGACCTAGGATGAAAAGAAGATTTCTATTTTCCCAAGTTCTTTTCCTCGCGCTCCCTTTCCCTTTCAACCAAAGTCAGGGCATTTACAAGATTATCCACTGTAAAATCTAGATCTTCCATTAGATACTCAAGATAGTGGTGATTATAGCTCTTTGGTAAGGATTGGAGAATGAAATCAATCTTAGTCTTGAAATCACATTTTTCACCGAGGATCTCAAGTTCCTCAAATAGCACCATAACCCTAAAGACGTCTTTGCTTGTACCGATCGTCCCTTTTTCCATTTTTAATTCAAAGAATTTCTTGCTTCACACTTTGATCGCCATATGGTCCGATGTGCGAACATCGCTTCGAGATTCTGTAAGATGTCTGCAGTTGACTTATATTCTTGATGAAGGTGTCTCAACGCATCTGACATATGCGCCAGAATCGTATCCTTCATCATAAATCATCTCATCCCATATTCTGGCGCCCTTAGTTGGTTTTTTGGGTTTTGGTGTATCAAGTACCCATTTGGAAGGTGATGCGGTTAGGACAGGTTTTAGTTTGTATTTCCAATCAAAATAGTTTTCACTAGTAAGCAAATTGTCTTTAAGTATATTGGACAGTGGATTAAAAGGTTGCGACATGATGAACTGAAATAAACAATAATATGCATAAGCACAAAATATCACAAGGTTCGATCACATGCATCATATTAAAATCTCAAAAAAAATATGAACATGCATCAACCAACATCTCAAAAACAGTTTAAATAAGCCACGTGGGGTGGGTCATTATTTAAACACATTCAAGCAGGTTACAAACAAGAACAGTTACAAACCTTTAATATCCAGATTAATAGTTGGCTCCCACTTGACCAATACAAAATTGACAGGGACTTCGGGGAAGTATATGCATATTAATTTTATACCTAAGTAATAACCATGATTAAATACAGGATTATTATTTCAGATTGAACGAGCCTCCCAGGGAGGTCATCAATGCCGCCAATAGTAATAATCCACAATCATCCATTTGGAATTTATTCATGTGAAAGCTATCTTTTGACCGGCCCCGTGGGGAATTTCTCCAAAAGAATTCACAAATAAATAAATCATGGAGGTCAAAATTAATTCAATTTTATTATCCTAAATAAAATTGTCAATTAATTATTTAAACATACTTAGTAATTTTGAAGGTGAGATTTTTCATTGGGCAACTCTCATGCAAAACACATTTAAACAAATTAAATAAAGCATAAGATAAAGACAATAATAAATCAAGCAAAGCGAAAAAAATAAACATATTGGGCACAAATTATCCAATTGTCATGGTTTGATTTTTCTTGGCTTGATCTTGAAGAAACGCCGCCTTGAATTTCTCCCACTCGTCGTCTCGAAAAAAAAATACTCGCGTCTCGAAATGCCACGCCAAGTTTCTCGCGGCCGGATCGCGCTTGCCGTCGCCGGCCACTTAGCCAGAAATCGGCCTCGGCGGCCTCAAATGCAGACTCGGCGATCTTCGCCCGCCCTAAGATGGTCCGGCGTGGTCCAAGGCTACTCGGCGACGCCCGCGATCCACGCGCGTGCTTTCGCCGACCCCCTCGCCATAAAAAATAGCATTGTCCCAAGACGTCTTTATGCGTCGCCAAGATCCGTCCACTTTGCCCACAAGACGGCGTGTGCGCGTCTTTTCCTGCCGCCCGCCGGCCTATGCAGATCTCTCAAGGCGCTCGGCCCTCGGCCTACGCCCTACACCGCGTCGTGCTGCAAGATCCACGCGTCGCACGTGCCTCCCTTGGCACATTTCGAAGCGACGCGCCCGCTTTCACGCCCGGTTACGATTTTATCCTTTAATTCTTCGTCTCGCCTTTGTTTTTCGATTAGGGTTACAATTTATTTACAAAAAATAAATAAACCTAGATCTAGACTAGTCTATTACATTGATCAAATCAAACAAATCCTAATCTACTCGTGGATTTTCTCACGAGGCAAAACGAATCCGAACGAATCTAATTAAAAACCACAATTTATATGCATGCATAAATAAACACATTAAATTCCATGACAATTGGATACCTGCAAAAAAGATCTATCAATTCTACTATCCAATTTCAAATTTAATGTCAGTGAATTAAATTACAATTTAAAAAATTCAGAGCCCGAAACCGTGGCTCGATACCCATTTTGTTGGGGAATAAGTTGCACAGATCTATTCGGGGTGAATATTTAAATACAAATTTAATTCTTTTAATTATTACTAGCATGAATTAATCCTATATTAATTCAAATAATAATCCAACAACATATCATGCATATAATTAATTCACGTAAATCCTACGCATGCAGAATTATACTAGTTCACGTGAACGTACCTCTTGGGATGACAGTGATCTGACTGATTAGACTAACCAAAAGAACTTCCCAAGTATTCCCTTAATCCTTGTTCGACTATCCGGTGGTAGGACACTTGTGAACAATTAACAAAAGGAAAATAAATTATGTTGCACCACCTTTTGTGGATTTACTAATTTTTCCAAAGACATGGAATTGTACTTGGGAATGAAAAGAATCATCCCTATTTATAGAGCCAAAGTGGTCGAAAATTGTGGCAAGATAATGTGGGAAAATCTTTTCTTGATCTCCAAGAAATCTTGAATATATCTCCTATATTCTTTTTCCCATAATTATAATATTCCACAAAATTCCACTTACTCTTTGTTATGGGATATTTTCGAAAATAATAGGCAAGAATCCAAGATTTGGATCTTCTTGAATTTATGAGATATTCTTGTATTTCAAGAAATACATATCTTCCATAATATATTTTCAAGAAAATCAAGAAAATCTTTCTTGCCCTTTTTATCTTTCAAAAAAATTCGAAATTTTCCTTATAAATAACCAAGTGGGAGATTTCTTGAATTTAATGAGATAATCTTGTATTCCAAGAATACATATCTTCATTCCATAACAAAATTCAAAGAAAATCTTTCTCCCCTTTTATCTATAAATTTCGAAAATAATTAGGAAAAATAAGCAACAATATTTATTTTATTTTAAACACCTTTTTCAGTTATTGGACTATATGTTGGGCTACTTAGGGGGCCTTTAGGAGAATTAAGATTGGACCTTCCAATGGATCTTGAATTATCAATATTGAGCCACAATATTATTCAAGCCCATAAATATTAATTAATCACACTACATAATTAATATTGCACTATCCATCTTAACCCATATTACAGTCAATATGGCTCCCTTGCTATTATTTCCCGTGTTTAAGATTATCTAGCTCATTAATTAATTCAAGCCACTGAAATAGCTTTCCGTTAATTAATATCTTTTGTCCTTGGTCAAGGAACGGTTCAACATTATTATCCATACCGAAAACTAATTCCACTTGCAAGATTTGGTATGATAAAGCTTATGAACCTCCCAAGGGGGCAAATCAAACAAGCGTACTTGCACACGATTCTCCGTATTAAATTTTAGCAATCATATGTGACCAATAATATTGCCCAAGATAAAAAGTATTGAATCTCGTTGATTCTCTACCCATGATAAGTCAAAGCAATAGTTACCAACCACACGTGATCCTATTTAAGGAACGAAGATTAAGAAATAACGAACCACTGAGGTCTAATTCTTCCTTGTTCAGTTCTGAAGAATTTGTCCTCATGTAGGTCCTATTCAGTGCATCAGTCATGCACTAGTGTAATCTCTTGGTCAAGACAAGCCAATCTGAGCCTTACACTTCAACCTTTCACGATGGGTTGTTCATTTCCATCTAGGTCGTGAATGGCATACTTTTAGTTACAAGGGACTGTTAATTTAATCTTCTGTGATCTGGTATCACTAAATTAACTACAATGTAACACGTACGAATTATTGAACAGTTATGCAGTAAATATATGTAACATTCGATAATATTTAAAGCATCAGTGATAAACAATTTATTTCAGTAAATAAGTCCGAAATTCAGTTTTGATTATACAAAGTAAAAAGCATACTTTCCAGTATAATCCCAACACTCGCCATAGAAGATAGTATAATTATCAAATACCTTCTCCGCCCTGCTGATGCTCATCATTCCAAGGGTTTTAAGAAACCGATGTTGAAGCGGAAATATCGGCTGTTGTTTGATATTGTTCAGAAGGTAATCGTGGGAATTACCTACAGTCTGGATGTTGTCACTCAGGAAAAGGCTCGAATCATGACTGCCAGCATCGACAATGCCAAGATTAACTGGCTGGAGTTTTTGAAAAGAATGTTATTGGAGGAATCAACCAAGTTTGTGGTATAAGAAGGGAAAGTCGTTCTCTCTGCCAAGATCACAATGCTGCATAAGGTCTCTCTGATTCTGATTGATCTAATGAGAGACAGAGATTGGAGCGAGGACGAAATGATCCCCTATAAACTCACGCATAAGAAGATGTTGTTGGTTAACATGTTAATATCTGGTCCAACTGATGATGTTGCAGAAGCTGCTGTTAAACCAGCAACCGAAGTTCGCAGGACCGGAAAAGGTGGTCAGAAGAGAAAGGCAACCACCAGGAAACCAGAAAAATGAGTTGTATTCAAAGAACCAGCCATCAAGAAGGCTAAATCAGCACCAATTACAACAGTTGGTGGTAAAGGAAAGCAGAAAAGGCAGACAATACTGGTGGATGAGTCTACTGATTCTGATGATGATCGCATTCCGATCAGCAGACTGCCTAAAGGTCCTGGACAAGCCTACAAAGGCCCTGCTCAAATGGAGCCGTCGCCTACAACCCTGCAGGTTCACTCGGACAAACCTGTTTCTCCTGATTCAGCCCATCTGGAGGCCTCTTCACTTGATCCGGAGGCTCCAGAATATACTGAACCAGTAACAGCCGTGCCAGAAGAAACTTTGTCCTTTACAGAGAAGATCATCAGACGGCGTTTGGAGAAGATGATCGAGGAAAGATACCCAGAGCTTGCCATCAAGCCTGATGCAAAGGCCACCGTTCTGGATGTGCTTACTTGGAGGGATATCAGGCTAAAGAAGTTTGAGGATTTTGGAACTGTGCTTGAACAGAAAGGTGGAATTCATCCTTTTCTGGAATATGAGCTTCAGATGCGCAAGATTGCTGGTGTTGAGACTGCTCCTGATCTACAGTCAGATGATGCAGTAGCAGGATTGATTACAAGACAGTTGGGTATGCTAAATACCCCAATCCATAGAGCAATGACCCACAAGATGGTCAAATATAGTCGTGCAATGCGGCAAATGCATGATTCTGATGATGAAGAAAAGGTTGGCGATGGAGGCCCGATCAGTATTGAAGAAGTCTTCGAGCAAATGGCAGACACTGCGAAGACATCAAAAGAGATAAGAATCATTGAGGAACCTGAAGAAGCTGCCGATGAAGCTGTTGTGGGAGATGCGGCACAGTCCCCATCAGTTGAGGCACAATCTGCTGAGCACGTGATAGACCTGACTGCTGGAGGGAGTCCAGCTGAAGATATGGAGATCGAAGGCCCCTCAACATCAGCAGGACAGGTAGTGCAGATTCTCCAAACCTCTCCATCCTTCGAAGAGAACCTCATGAAATACATCAAGAACTCGTTTAGGGCGAACATGACACATATGTTCAGAGATGATGTCAGCTTCTTCGTTCCCCGCCAGATAGAGAAAGCCATCAGAACCGAAAGAGAACACGCATCTTCTCACTGCATGCGAATGTCTGAAGAGATGAGAGATACAACAGCTGATAAGATGGTGGAAGTTAACGAGCGTCTGTCTAAGATTGAGGAAAACAGGAATCAACAATTCACCTTGATGATGAATGAGAAGATGGCTCAGCTGACCAAACTGCAAAGTAATCTTACAGATGCAACTAAGAGGGCCAACTCTTCTGCTGATAAGCTTGAGAATCTGTTCGACAAAGTCAGCACTATGGTAGATAATGCTCAAATTTCTATGCTGACAGTTGTTGAACAAGTTAAATCTGATGCTGGAATTGAGTCTCCTGCTCTGAAGGCACTGCAGCAATCTCTTACTCAGACTATTGGTAATCTCAGCTCTGAACTGAAGACGCTTTTTGAGGGAACCAAAAAGGGGGAATAAGAGAAAGATGCTGAAGTACAAGGCAGACTCAACTAGGTTGAAAATTTTATGGCTGGCATCCAGATTAAGCTGGACAAGAAGAGACTACAGAAGGATGCTCACGCAGCTGCAGAACTGGAGGAAGCAGAAGGCATCTCTTCTTCAACTGAATCTGATGAGAAAGCAAGAACAATAAAGAAGGGAAAGAAAGTTGCTGCTGATGATAAGAAGAAAAAGCTGCTGGATATTGCTGAAAGAAGAAAAGTTGAGGAACTGAGGAAAGCTGAGCTGGATAGGAAGAAAAGGCTGGAGGAAGCATCAAGCCTTGATAAGTCATACAGAAGAAGAAGAAGAAGAAGAAGAAGAAAGGGCTGATTGCTGAAGCTGGTGAAGGATCGCACCTTATAGAGCCAATTCTGGATTGAGATGTGGATGTGATTGTCAAGCCAGATAGGAATATGGTGGCAGAATGGAAGAAAATCAAAGGAGAATGATATATCTTGGCTTACATCAATCAGGTTATTCCAACCAATGTTGAAATAAATGAAATCTTCAGAGATTGGTTGAGTAACAAACATCCAGTATTCTATGAGAACATCATGAGAGAGGCCAAGAAACTAAGTTGCATACCAGTTGCCCCTGAGGTCGAAATCATGGAATACAAGAAGACTCTGGATGGAAAGTTGGACAAGATTGCCTTTAATGCAACTTTGAACATGTGCTTGGCACAAGATGATATCTTTGAAGAAAGCAAAGTTGCAGAAATCAAGGCAAGACTCTTCGAGATGTGTGTTGTTCCGATGGAAGAGGGATACTCAAGGAATCAGAAGACTCAACTCTGTAAGATCAGAATAGGATTTGTCTATCTTGTACTTGTAATGCTAATATTTTTAATAAAAATTCCTATCTTTCTGATCTTAAGAGAAACTCTCTTTGTCTTCTAATTTACTGTCTCTCTTACTTTAACTTTAATATTGTTCAGCATAATTTCTGGTAAATGTTTTGGTTTCATCAAAAAGGGGGAAATTGTTGGGAAATTTAGAGTTTTGATGGAAGTTCTAAAATAGTTGTAATAGGACCAGTCGAACCTGTTAGTGGACTGATAATTTGATAGGGAACCAGCTGAACATGTTAGACATCTGATGAATTAGAATCATATTGAGGGAGAATTCAATATGTATAGACGAAGATCAGAAGCGAAGATCAGAAGAGAAGATCAGAAGTGAAGATCAACAGACACAGGAGCTCAGAAGACTTTGTCTTTTGTACATCAGCAGAGTCGATAGGTTGAAGCTAAGACAACCATATCAGAAGACTCAAGATTACTGATCAGAAGGATACTGATCAGGACAAGCTTAGTCAGAAGCATGATAAGCATATCTACCTATCAAAGGTATACGATGAAGATCAGACTAGAAGAATGTCAACTGAGTTGGCTTTACAAGGAGCCGAATAAATGTACCTACTAGCCACTTAGAGATTGTCACGTATGTACGGATCTGACGATGTAGGATATGGCGTATCAGGGCAAATGACTAGAAAGGACGATATGCACGAAGGCGGCATGGCCTTCCTGAGCACGTCAAATCAAGCCCGCAAGCTACCTAAAATAGCCTGAAATTCAAATTGCTCTCCAACGGCTCTTTGATTTCAAGGTCTATATATATGGGATCAAACCTTCATAGTAAGGTTACAGAAATTATCATCAAGCTCAAGCTATCCGCAATTTCCGCACAAAGAACACAAAATCAAGAATATTTTCTAAGTGTTCATCCCATAGTTTTTAGCATATAATTTTTATCCTTTAGCTTTAGGCTACTCAAATACTAGGAAAGAATTCAAGTTGGAACACAACAAATCTTATACCAAAACTCACAAAGTTAGGTTAAGTTTGTTATAACAAGATTTTAGTCTAGGGTTTCTAGATCTGATTTCTGGGATTGGTTGAGTGAGAACTCGTGAAACATCTGTTGGTTGTACTGTGTTGGACTAACACATTAAACTAAGTCAAAGTTGGTTAAGTTGGTGCCCCTGCTGATAGGGAAGAGTGGAAGTAGGACGGGTTGTCCGAACCACTATAAAAATCTGGTGTGTTTTATCTGCTTTACACTTTGCACACTACCTGGTTTTAATATTACATGCATATTCTGAGTCTGGATCAGTTTTGCATCAAGCAACTGATCTGATCAGTTTGACACTTTGTCATCTGATTCAAAACAGAAAACTTAGAATTCTGAATTAACAAAATTGGTTTTTCACACGGGTAAAATTTAGCTTCCGCACATCAGTTAAACTGATAGACACCGAACTGATCTACCCTCAGGCGATCAGTAAGTTGGATATCAGTCCAAACTGATTCACACACACTCTGATCAGGCATACTTGCTCTCACACCTAATCTCACGAAAAGTTTTCAGAAGTGTATTCACCCCTCCCCTCTAGACTTCTGCCCTCACGAAAACCCATTCGGGACCTACACAAGTTGTGGAGGAGGGAGTGGTCTCGTTGGAGCATTACAAGGTGGCGTTGAGAGCATTTGAAGAGTCGTAGGATCGGGTTCATAGCGTTGAAGAAACACGTTCTTTGCCATCTTCTGGTACATAGTATCCTTTGATATTTTTTGTCTAGTTTAGTTAGTTTTGTTCAACATGAACAGGCTAGGCTTCAAGTTTTGTATGATATTTGTTTTATTTAAGGATGCAACCGTTTAGGAATGCCCCTGATCAATTAAGGAAACAGACTAAGTTGTCTGTGAAATACTTTGGTCCATATCAGGAAGTGGAAAAGATTGGGGCGGTGGCTTACAAGCTTAAATTACCGTAGGAACGCTACATCCCAGATTTCATGTTTCGCAAATTTCAAAATGAAAAATCAAAACAAATACACTCCTCAAGAAATACTGTAAGACATCAATGAAGAAGGAGAAGCAATGGTTTTACCTGTAGCAATAATAGGCCGCTGTTGTGTGAAGAAGAGGAATCACACCGTGAGCCAATAGTTGGTGCAATGGAGCAATGGGTTTCCGGAAATGGCTACTTGGGAGGACACCGGAGTTATTCAAACTAAATTTCTCGGATTCACAACTTGAGGAAATTTCTCGGATTCACAACTTGAGGACAAGTCGCATTTAGGGGAAGGTATTGTCGCGTTTATGTTTACTTATCTGGTGTCGCAATTGGGCCTTGTTCGCTTGGGTCCAATTTAATAAATGTAGTGGGCTATATCCGTTTGGGCTGAAATAATTAAGAACATTGGGCCTTGTCAACCATTACCATTGCCAGCTGAATTATCTGTGCCATCCAATTCGTATTCCATCCAACGGTTCTCACGCCTCTCCATGCGACACTTGCAATGGTTTATCGGTCTTGACGAGCACCCAATGAATGGACGTGAATTGTGTAAGGTAAATCCTCTTGAATATTCTTCTTCCTATTCCTGCAATTTCGCTAACGTACGCATCTTGCAGGATTCCTATTTTCCGGTGAGAATTCGTGGATGAGAGCTTATCTCGGGATGGAGAGTTCTAATGTGAGTTTATTGAAATCGGTCAATTAAATTCTCTAAAGCCTTACACTAAATATGGTTGTGTCGTTCTTCAGGGGTTGATACATGGTTCCTATTCTTATGGCGACGTGTACCCAGCGGTGATACCCGGCGATTATCGTGTTTATTTGTTGATTGTGTTCTTATTTTCCATTTCTATAAGCCTTCCCCTGTTTACTGCTATGAACTCTTAAGATATTATTGAGTTGCGTTGGCTTGGTGTTAGTTTGCGATACTATTGTTGTGTTTATCAATCGAGACATCACACTCACCCAACCCACCTCACATGATACTCATTGTTGATGTTCTAACCAAGCAATAACAATACAATTAATAACACTTAGTGATTGACCACTCAATAATACATATTACCATTACCATTCTCATTCCCAAGTCATATCAAACAGACCCTAATACTATTTTCTTGTCATTGTTTGAGTGGAAAGAATGTGAGCAGATTTTGTGGTGATGGCTTGAGAAGAGACGAGAATGACAACTCTCTATGTGGGGGTGTATCCTTTGATTTTTTTTTATATTTTAGATGAAATGAAAGGTTAAGAAGGAAAATGGTAGTTCAAGAAATTTATGAATAATGTACTCATTTTGTTAGAGGTGAACTCATCTAAGTGGTGATTATCCTTTTTTCTAATAACCCGTGCCCAAGAAATATATCTGGAAAAATAAATCGTCATCAATTTTACATATATTCATAGTGTAGTACCCAAACTTCTCACTTCTCACTTCTCACTTTCTCACTTCTCACTTCTCACTACTTTTTAATTATACTTTATCATTATTATTTGCATTTCGTATTACTTATGTGCTATTAATAATTCCTCTTCGTCTTATCTTTTTTTTATAATTGATTTATATTCATTTACATAATTAGTGGTGACGAGACCTAGTGATGGGAGGAGTGGTGCATTTCCTAATATTGGGGTGCGGGCCTATTTCTTATAAGACTTTAATTAGATGAAAATTAATTGATTTAAAACATTAATGGGCCTTGGATTGAACCAGAAAACCATCCAGAAAACCCAATATATAAGAACCCAACTTACAGTTGGAACACTACACCACTATTTTCCCCAATTTCGTTTTCCCCCATTTCCCTTTTCCGGCGACGATATCCCTAATTTCCACCCATCTCTCCATCATGTACTTACATACGAAATTGAAGTGTTTGAAGAAACTTATGTCACCACTGTGACCAAGAAACGTCGCCGTATTCTTGAATGGCTAAATGAGATCAACGACGTCGATTCTCCTCGCCGATATATTGGTTTAGACATTAGGGTTTTGAAGAACAATGTGGGCGTACTGCAGATCGCTTATGGAAAAAGATGCTTAATAGTTCGTGTAGTACGCATGCGTGATCCGAATTGCCCTGCTCTGCATACGTTCTTGCTCGATACAAGAAATGTCTTCGTCGGTATTGGAGTAAGGCGAAGGCGAATGATCGATATACTTGGAGGGACGCTGGCGATGGGAGATTCCTCCGATAACGTGGCATTCATTCATGGATGTTGGTGAATATGCCGCTATCAAATTTGACCAACCAAACTTGGTACACGCTAAGGTCAAGAAACTTGTAGAAACGACTAGTGTCGAGCTTCCATTGGGGAAGACCATTCAATTGCCTAAAGCTAGAGACAATTGGGGCAGGCAGACGAAGCTTTCGATTCGACAGATTAGGAATGCAACAATTACTGCCGTCGCTTGCCACGAAATGTCTAAGTGGATGAAGATCGGAGGCGTTAACGGTAGGTATATATGTGTTCATGTTATTTTTAATTTGTTAAGTAGTATTGAAAATTTCTGTGCGATTAGATTAGATTTTCAAAAAACAGGGGCCATATTTATTTTCTTGAGAATCTTGGGAATGATTTTGTGCTGAGAGATTAATTTTTGATAATTAGTATTAAATTAGATTATCAATGCATCTTTGATTTAAGAATATAATTTTTTTTTTGGTAAATTTGAGCTGACTACTAAAATTTCAAACAGGGGATTTTTTATAATTAGTATTAAATTAGATTATCAATGCATCTTTGATTTAAGAATGGAATTCTTTTTGGTAAATTTGAGGTGACTACTAAAATTTCAAACAGGGGCCATTTTATTTTATTGGAATGGTTTTGTACTGGGATTCAATTATGATAAATTAGATTATCAATCCATGTTTGATTTTAATTTGATTTTTTTTAGTAAATTTGAGCTCAAGTAAGATTAGTTTTGATTCTCAAAAAACAGGGGCCATGTTTATCAATGCATCTTTGATTTAAGAATATTATTTTTTTTGGTAAATTTGAGCTGAAAATTGTGGGGACAGTGGTGACGACGAAAGCTTTTAGCTCTGTTTCTCTATTGTAATTTGGGTTCGCCATTTTTTTATGTTTGTGGACATTTGATGAATTAGATAAGGAATTAATGAATTTATTGTCAAACTGGTTCCGTCTTCATAATGACTCATTTTCAAAACTGGACTCTAGAAAAGGTTTCAAACATGGCTAGAGTTTAGTTATGTTCCTTTTGCTAATTATTTCAATTATATTTTATCAGGACTTGGCAACCAAAGATCAACAATGACTCATCAGAGTGTACGCTGCTAGTACGTTCATATCTCCCGCCTGCCTGATATTATAACTATTGTTGTGACGAGCCAGCCACTAGCAGCAAGTGAGTGGGTTCGTGATGTACAGACGAGTGGTGACCGTGCTACCATCGGGTTTGACATACATCAGCTTCAGGGCGCTGCACCGCAGAGTTGCGTACTGCAACTCTGTGTAGGTCGCAGGTGTTTGATGTATCAGTTGTCTTCTTCCGAACCTGTCCCGGCTTCAATTACAGAATTCCTCTCTAAACCCAATAATGTGTTTGTTGGGATGGACATCGTTGTGAAAGTGCCTTTACTTCAACAGTACAACGTTGGGATCAATGGGCACTTTAAAGAGTTGGGAACCAGAGGGGCATTCTCAAGCAAGCATCTCTTGAGGTGCTCAGCCGGTATGTTTTGGGGACATGGGTAAAGAGATCGGTGACAAACCTGAATGTGGCAGCATTGAAGGACATCACCCCAGTCCAGATTCACAGTTGCGCTCTAAACGTTTACAGTCTTTATAAAATTGGCTATGCATTATCTATGATAGACTGTTAGCCTAGATGATGTGATTACTATACATACATGAATTTTCCCTTTTTTTTGACAATGTGCTGACCTTATGTTGATATGTCGCTTGTACTTTGTGCTTTTGTATAGAGGGTATACATTTCTACCCATCTGAACCTGTTTCAATTCTCTATCTGAACCTCACTCTTCACAAATCCTCACTCTTCACAAATGTAATGAGTTCAGCATGGTTAGATATATGGACCTCACTCTTCACAAATCCTCCTTTGAGTACTGGATTCTTAGTCTCTTTGTGGTTGATGGTGTCAGTTTGTTTACTCAACCTAGGGACATTCACAAGAGACGCAAGAATAATTTTGCAAATTAATTATTTTCATTAATTAAATTAGAAGCCTTCACTAACATTAACTTTGCAGAGCTCAAATATATTACTTGCAATTGAATCTCCAAACACCAAAGAGTAGGAACATTATCAGACTTGGATAAGCAATTGCTTCTTGTATAAACCCATATCATACATAACTTGAAGCCTGCCCTGTTTATAACTTCATATTGAAGAAAACTAACAAAACAAAAAAGAGATAGACACTACGTAACAGAAGATGGTAAAACGTGTGTTTCTTCAACGCTATGAACTCGTTCCAACGACTCTTCAAACGCTCTTAGAGCCACCTTGTAATGCTCTAACGAGACCACCCCTCCTCCACAACTTGCAATGCACTTCTACACAACTGGTTAAAACATTTCACCCCTTCACAAGTATCAAAGTCACCACCCGTCCCATCCTGTACAAATGCCCGTTTATAATCCTTCTTCCATCGTGATAAAATGTATTTATATGGGATTTCCTCCACTCCATTAAAGTTCAAAACACACAAGGCGTGCCTACATAGATAACCATAGAAGTTAAAGCAGCTGCAAATGCAACGAACCTCAGAAGCAGCTCGATTGTAAAGAACTTCAAAATCTCTGATCTCTCTACAGTTCCCTTCTTGCAATACCCTTTCCTTGACTAGAAATATTGTGATTGGTCCATCCACGTGTATCTGTGTTGTACTGAAACACGAGTACATCTCCTCAATTTCCACCTGGAATCGTTTGAATATTGCCCTAGTGTATACCTTGGACAGCTGTAGTTCGAATGAACATCGTGTTTTCAGATCTGGGGTCGTGTTTCTTGACTCCATATCTGCAGCAACTTCTTCCTTATGGTTTTTCTGAAGGACTAATTCGTACTTATCAAGAAATTCTTTCAGTGGTGTTTGCTTGTGTAAGTACTTGTTGAAAAATGGATTCAACGTCTCACCGGGTTTCGTAGCAGACATTCCCATGAAGAAGGTCTCCTTCAAGTAAACAGGGGCCCATAGTGCTCGATCCTCGTATAATGATCTCAGCCAATCGTTATCAGCAACTCCAAACCGTTGGATCATATACCCCCATGCTGCTTCAAAATCGAAGGATTTTAACGTCTCGTAAATCCCTTTTAGTAATGCTTTTCTTATGGCATCATAGCAAGGCAACCCTCCTAATTTCTCGGGGACTTTTCTCATAATGTGTGACAAGCAAAATCTGTGTTGAGACTTTGGGAACACATCAGCAACAGCACTCTGCAAAACCTTGCATTGATCGGTAATAATGGTTTGTGGGGAACCAGATGTAATACTAAGCCACACTTTGAAAAGCCAAATGTATGAATGCATCGTCTCGTTTGAAAGCAGCCCACAACCAAGTAAAATCGATTGACCATGGTTATTAACACTAACAAACGAAACAAGGGGGACCTCATACTTGTTGGACAAACATGTTGTATCCAAGAAAATTACGTCACCAAAGTAAGCATTCGCAGCCCTAGATCTAGCATCGACCCAGAAAACATTCCTTAAACGCCCTTCATCATTTAGGTCCATCGAGTAAAAGAAATTCGGGTTTGTCAACTGCAGACGGCAGAGATAGTTGTACATTGCTTGTGAGTCCCCTTTTCTAAGGTACAACTGATTGGCTTCATCGGGTGGAGTTGTACATTGCTTCTGATTGAAATTAGAGGCCCCATCACTGCCTGCATCTATCACGATTGTTCGGTACAACTTTACTGGTTGTACGTCAGTATAAGAGTTAGAAAGCAACTTCCTCTTAATTCCACTCTTTGTAACTTCCGCTCCTAATAGATGGTTGTGGTCAAGAGTAACTTCAAGAATCCTCCACCTTTTGGAATCCACTAATCTCATCCTCATCATAGCAGGACAGCCCGTTCTTGTTTCTTTTCGTATTCGGTTGACATCTTTAACTCTTTTGAACCCCTGGCTACTGCAGCATAAGACCGCACCGTATTTCTCTCTGCTATTTCTTTTGAACCAAGAGTTTTTCACTCTTACACTAAAGCCTGCCTCTCTGGCATAACAATTATAATAGTTGTAAGCATCGTCATAGCATTCGAACTCCATTCCCACGGTAGGAGCAACAAATTCTTTCCTTCCTTCAGAGGGCTTCTCTTCGGGGGATACCATTTTGACAAGCGGTTTCTGGTCTATCTGTGGTTCCCTCAGAGTTGGGAGATATTTCTTCCAAGCTCATAAATGATCTCAATGGAACTGGAAAAGCACAAAACACGTACAAATAAAAACAAATGCCTCAGAGAAAATATTATGAAAATTCTTGCAGGAAAATAAAATATGCCTCAGAGAAATCAACAATGTCAATAGTCTTCCTGTCAACACCAACTGCAATTAGATAAAAGTTGTCTTTTCATCTCACATTTAGTTGATAGAAATTCTAAACCGAAATACAGAATTCCAGATCAAGTGCCACCTAAATTCATTCAATTAGTCTCTTGTGACATCTTATGAATGCACACAGACAATCAAGCAAATAGAAATCAACATACTCTTCATCACTCTTGGCTGTTAAACCCCCTAATTAGTCCTTCTCACTAAATCCATCAACCACTCTCAAATTACAAACAGATTAATCACAAATACTGGAAAACTAATCTAATATTTAGGGCTCTAAGATGATAACTTGGATTAAAATCAATATCTGTAATAAAAATAACTCCAGTTCGCCAAAACTCAATTGTTAGTAATACCACATCGACAATCTACTCAATGAGATTCTCCGTAATATGCATTTTTCTCAGTTGCAATCAATTGACAAGATTTTAAGATAAATGAAAATAACGCCGTTTACCTACTACCAGAGACGGCGGATGCCCGGCCGCCGGAGAAGGTTACAGGCTTACAGCAGCTTCGGCGAGAAGAAGGAGGTAAGAATTTTATATCAAAAAATTAAAGGTAAATCTTCTTCTTGGTAATAAAATAGAAGCTCCGTCAAAGAACAGAAAACTTATTTTTATAAATATCATATAAACTGTATTTTTATCAGTTTATCACTAAAAAACTATACATTTATATTTTTTATTAGAACTTTCTAATTTTATTTTGTTATACTAATAAATATTCACTTTACTTTATTGGATCTTTATACCTTCATTATTATTCACACCAACGGTGGCGGATCCATGATTTAAAATTTAAGGGTACCAACATTATTAATAAAATATTTTTCCATCCCACAAGACTTTGCACATTTATTTTTTTGCTCGTGTTTTAGAGAGCGAGTTATTTATTAATATTTGAAATAATAAAATAACTTTTAAGGTGGGGTATGATAGTTTTACCCCTTCTCTATCACATGTCTTCTTAAAATTACTTGATCATTTCAAATATTAATAAAAAGCTCGTTCACTAAAGTACGAATCAAACAGTAACTGTCAAAGTCTTTCGGGACGGAGAGAGTATTATTTAATACATAAAATGTCATACAACTCAATGCAGACTAAACAAAAAAATATGTATGTAGCATTCAAGTTAAATTACAATTGAGTTCGTTGAGATATTATTTTTTACAAGAATATATATTATTATTATTTAGTATACACAAAGACGCGAAGAATAACATAAAATCTAGTTTATAACAAGAATTTCATATCAAATTCTTTTATAAATTAACCCAATAATTGAACAAATAATAAATATGATTAAATATTTCATAAATTAACACAATAATAAAAAACATAAATTCTTCTTTTTCATAATATGAAATTGATGCAATTATACTTATAAATTGATATAATTATTCTTATAAATTAATACCCATGACATCTAATGTCATGATATGATATTAGTTTATAAGTTTAATAATATCAATTAATAAGTTTTATGATATTAATCTATAAGTGTAATGATATATATTTTATACAATTAACAAGTCTTACCAGAGATTGGCTCATAAAAAAAATACTAATATACATGAATTAAAATATTTAAATTACTATTAATTAATTATTTTAAATAAATAACCTGAATATAAGAAAGGTTGAGTAACATAAACGTGAGGTAATTATTTCAAGGAAAAGGTAAAAATACACGAGGTTTGAACTCAACTCAACTCAAGAATGCGGCTAGAACAAAAACCACCAGGCTAGGCAAACTGATACATTACTATTTTTTTTTTTTCGGACAAAGTTAGTTGTTAATATACACCAAGACTCCAAATATTTCATGAAATCACCAAACCACCTTATAACTCCTATAATTTCAAATTCGTTTCAAAAGGAATTGAACATGAGTCTCTCACTCAAATGAGAAGTCCAGTAACCAGGTGGGTTAAACCCCCCGTTAACTGATACATTACTATTTATATATGTACTGTTGTATCCTCTTAAGGTGTGTTTTTTAAAACACTTAAAACAACTTTCAAAAGCACTTATTATATACGCCCTGAACCTCTTTAAGTCCGCCACTGCACACCAAGAGTTCTTATATACGTGCATAATGCATATCCAAGATTAGGCAGGTATCTTGTAAAATTACAAACCGTAAAATTAATTTTATATTTACAAATCTAATTTTTTAATTATCACGAGTAAGACCTCTTTATAGTATAATTTATAGTATCATTTTAATAATAATAAGTCATATTTTTAATTATCACAATCAATTTTCTTACCGATATAATGTATACCCTTTAATTATATAATTCAATTTTACAAATTTTCTTATGCGAAATTTATTTATAGGGTACGTTGTTATTAATATTATATATTAACTCAATAATATAATAGTATAAAACATACAAACTTAAAAACTAAAAATAAGAAGTAAAGGTAGTAGTTAAGGAGCGCTTAAAAAGTTGTACTCTCCACCCCCAACATATTTCGTCCAAATTTTTTGACACAGTTTAAGAAAAAGTGTATTGACTATTGAGTAGGGGTAATTTTGTAAATTATTATGTATAAAATAAATAAATTACTCAAAGACAAAGTATAGTGTGAACAAGTTTTACGGTGAAACTGGTTAAGAAGTGTGACTTATATTACTAAAGTGTGTGGCTTTTTACTGTAAAGTGTGTGACTTTTTACTCTAAAGTGTATTACTCATAAAAGTGAAGGGTGTGACTTATATTATAGCAAAGAGTGTCGTAGTGATAACTGAAGTGTGTGACTTATATTACTAAAGTGTGTGACTTATAATACTAAAGTATATATCTGTAAAAAAAAATCAATTTCACGGTGAACAAGTTTCACAGTATACCAACTCTTACTCAAATTAGTCTGAGTGTGTGTATCTATGAGACTTAAAAATAATACCCCATCTGTTCCATATCAGTTTTAACACTGATTTACGCCAATGATAAATTGTGTACTTGTGAGTTGATTGTGTTAGAAAATATAATGATATAGAGTGTAAATAAATGTATATTATGAAAATAAAAATTATAAATGAAGTTTTTTTTTTTAGTGTAAAAATTAATGTGAAACAAATTAAAAGGAAAAGTGTGAAAACTAGGGATTAATATTTTGTGTAAATATTATAAGGCGGAGTTTAGTGTGTTTTTTTTTTTTTTTGGGTATATGCATTTTGGCATTTTGCAAGTATCTACTAGCAATTATTCCTATAAACTTGGTTAATTGTTTGTTGCCGTTTAATTTATCATTGGCGTAATTGATCCCACAGCCGATTAACCAATAGTAAGCATCATTTCGACACAATTGCAGCATTTATTTTCATATTAATTAATTATTCAAAGAAGAAATATTTTTACTATTATCTTGATGTGGAGTAGTTCTCTGTTGAATTTAAGATTTTTCACAATTATCAATCCTCACTTTAAACTTTTTACGGAAGAAATTTTAGTTAGCTGCTTGGCAACTGTAGTTTTCGTTTTTCTGATGAATATGATGAGTTAGCTAGGTTCATTAATGGAAATATTAATTTGATACTTTTTCCTAACCGTAATTTTCATAAGAATACTGGAAGCAGATATCAGTGGGAATGAAAAGAGTAACAATCCATGAAAAAAAAGATAAATTTGAACAATCAAATGAAGCTACAAAATTGAGTGTATTCAGCAATTTTTGTGGGAGTCAATAGTTGACACCAGTTGATGCATGCTTGTGCTGTATTGTTGGCAATTTATATAGCAAGAAACATGTTTGTTTCAGTTCATTTGGAGTAAATAATTTGGTATGAGCTAAGATGAGAAGTATGCTCATTCTTTTGTCTCTTACCCTTAGAGAAATGCAAGTTTTGTTTTAGGCATAAACCTAGTTAAAAATGTATCAATCATTAGCCAGATATTTGATGTTGTGCTGTTTTCCTCCATTCCTGGTTTTTATTATATGATTCGATTGATGGTTGAAATCCTCTTTCAAATTTGTTTATGTATCCCTGTCGAATGGCTTCTGGATTATTTCTTATATGACTAGGTCTCCTCACGTTTTAAAAAATGTTTGATTTTACGTGTATTTTTCTCAACATATCACTAAACCTTGATACTTATGCTAAACAATATTACTGAGTTCACCGTAAAACTTCCATATACTAAGTTCATAGAACTTTTTGTCTTATATACTTTATTGCTTTCACTAGATAGATGAAGTTTCTCTGAATAGCGAACCAGCATGTGATGATGAGGCTGAAGAATACGAGATCGATGGAGAATGCACGATGACTGAAAACATAGGTCAAGCCGGTAACATTTTACAGGGTGACAATCATCTGCCTCCATCAGACGAGCCTTGTCGAAAATGATCATAATGTTTTTAAGTATTAAGTGAAAATATGTGTTATATTTGAAGAAAGAAAAAATATTTACTAAAATTGATCAAAATAAAAAATATGAGTTAAATTTAATTATTTGGCCAATATAATTTGTAGCCTGTACTCTTCTACTATGCATGACTTGAAATTTTAACAATGTACACATATATAATATATAGGCCGATATGAGAACAAACAAAATCATAAGTATATCAGCATAAGGTCCAAACATAACGTGATAACGATCCCAAATAACAAAAAGAAATGTTATTTAAAAGTGCATATATTTCTTTATGGGTTTGTTGCAGCGAGTGTGGAAGCAATTTGCGGTGCCAAGACGTTAAAATAAAAAAAGCAGAAAGATGTGTGACACGTGACACCTTATGGTGGTTGTTGTCGTTGCGGTGGCGGTTTCGGTCGATAGCAAGATGAAATATATGAGCCACGACGTGAAGTGGATAATATCTTAGTCCGGGTTTAGTCCATATGTCACGAGCTCATATCTAGGGTCGCTCACAGTTTAGCGAAATTTGCATCATCATCCTCCGATCCTCACGCTTGATTCGAGGCAGGTCTTCCCCAAGTTGAAATTTGAAGAACTAGCTTAACTAGAGAGAGATTAGTTGTTCTAGTTGAGCTGTATTTCTTGTAAAAAAAAAATTATGACAGTAAACAAAGTTTAATCAAGTCGACTTATATCAATATCAATAGTGATAGGATTTTTTCTTAAATTTTGTTTTGGTTTCTTATTGAAGTGGTGTCAAAAATCTATCATAATGTATCGAATTATAAAATAAATAAACTATATATATATGATATCGGTAATGCTGCCTGATCAGATTCTGCCAAGGCAGAAAATGATATTTTGATAATAACAAATTTAATTAACATGCTAAATGACTAGAATGCCCTTAGTATACTTTTAATATTTTGACCGTCTCTCTCATATAAGGAAAAATCCTTCTGCAAAATATGTGCAGAAAATAAAGCTCCGATCAGGAGCGCTGCCACGCCGCCACCATCGCCACCACCACTCCCTGTTCGGCCGCCATTCCAAAAAAATCGCCTCTTGTCCAGGAAATAAATTCCTCAATCCATTTTTTATTTTATTTACTCGAATGAATTGCGTTCTTAAAATAATAAAATGATAAATTACCTTGAATTAGATGAACTGATACTCCATAGTTTCAAACGTCATCTTGAATGGTATTTTTGTATGAACTTATTGCAAAATTTGTATCTCTAAAATGCTATATGAAATTTGGATATCTAAAAAATTGGATCACCTGGGGTTCGGATATTTAGAACGGGTTTCGAAATTTGGATCTATAAAAATGCTATATGAAATCAAATCGGTGGTAGAGGGTGATTGTTGCGTGGGATGGGTGGGAATTGAAAGGGCATAAATTGTAGAACGGGAGTTGCAGGGGCGGTGGGAATGAGATGAGTTATTAACTCATAAAAAAGAATTAATAATAAAAATAAAAATAAGTCATAAAACATTTTAAATGTTGTACTAGTATTTAAGTTGATTTTGTGAGAATTGAAAATCCTCAAATAACGATGATCAGGTGGGAAGGATAAAAGGGAGTGGTGATGGGGCGTCTGTGATTTCTGTGATTTGGGGGTGTAGTAAGCCTGTAGTTTTTAAACCAGACGGCGGCGGCGGCAATGGTGACGGCGACGATGGTGATGACGGGGGTGGTTATTTGGGGATGCAGTATGCCTGTAGTTTTTAAACGTCGGCGGCGGCGGTGGCAATGGTGTTGGCGGCGGCGTTGACGGGGCGCTTATTACTGGTTTAACTTGAAAAGATTTCTTTAAATAAAAACTCACTCTCAAGGGCAAAATAATAACTGTGTGTTAGAATCTGCCATTTAGCGGCTCTCATATGATATAAAAATAAACGTAAAACAGTGATGATAAATGATAATAATGTATTATTGTTACCTTTTACCTTTTATTATACTCCGAATTATTTGCAATTTTACCTTTCAATTTTTGATGTATAATTCTTACTTGTTGGCGCAAGTACGGTGAGTTTTCTGTTCTCGCCGGAGCGCTGTCGGCAAATTTCTCCGGCGTCTGGGTATTTGCCGTCTCCAGTAGTAGGTACACCGCATTATTTTCATTTATCTTAAAAGTCTTGTTAATTGATTGCAACGGAGAGCTAGTAGGGAAAATGTATGTTTTTGAGAATCTCATTCAGTTGATTTCAATGTTATTTACTAACAATTGAGGTTTCGCGAACAGGAAAAGTTTAATTACAGCTATCAATCTTGATATACAGTGGAGAAACGAGAAGGACAAAGTAAGGTGTTTAACTGGTCTAGAGTGATGAACGGAATACAGTTGTATCTAATTACAGTTGGTGTTGGCAGGAAAACTATTCACATTGTTGATTTCTATGCTCTAACGGAAAAAGAATGAGTTTTTTATTTATATTTCTTTATTATTGAACTCATCGACATCAGAAGCAGTTATTATCATTATCTTTCCTCTGAGGCATTTGTTTTTATTTCCACGTGTTTTGTGTTTTTCCAGTTTCATTGAGTCATTTCTGATTTGCATGGAAGAAATATCTCCCAACTTTGAGGGAACCACAGATAGACTAGCCTGTGCTACTCCACCAGGAAGAGAACCCTTCTGAAGGAAGGAAAGAATTTGTTACTCCTGCCGTGGAAATGGAGTTCGAATGCTATGACGATGCTTATAACTATTATAATTGTTATGCCAGAGAGGCAGGCTTTAGTGTAAGAGTGAAAAACGAAACACCTCGTTTCATTTGTTGGCATAAATCACCACGGTCAATCGGTATTACTTGGTTGTGGGCAGCTTTCAAACGAAACATTGCATTCATACATTTGGCTTTTCAAAGCGTGACTTAGTATTACCGCTGGACGTTCCCCACAAACCATTATTACCGATAGATGCAAGGTTTTACAGAATGTTGTTTCTGATGTGTTCCCAAAGTCTCAACACAGATTTTGCTTATCACACATTATGAGAAAAGTCCCAGAGAAATTAGGAGGATTGCCATGCTACGATGCCATAAGAAAAGCATTACTAAAAGGGGTTTATGAGACGTTAAAATCCTTCGATTTTGAAGCAGCATGGGGTTTTATGATCCAACGGTTTAGAGTTGTTGATAACGAGTGTGGCTGAGATCATTATACGAAGATCGAGCACTGTGGGCCCCTGTTTACCTAAAGAAGTCCTTCATGGGATTGTCTTTTACAAAACCCGATGAGACACTGAATTCGTTTTTCAACAAGTACTTACACAAGCAAACACCACTGAAAGAATTTCTTGATAAATACGATTAGCCCTTCAGAAAAACCATAAGGAAGAAGTTGTTGCAGATATGGAGTCAAGAAACACGACCCCAGATTTGAAAACACGATTTTCATTCGAACTACAGGTGTCCAAAGTATACACTAGGGCAATATTCAAACGATTCCAGGTGGAAATTGAGGAGATGTACTTGTTAGGAATTAAACAAGTAATTATAGAGAAAATAATAGAACTAGGAATTTAGAAACAAACAATTTGGTTACCTAGTTCGTCAGGAATGACTACATCTGGGGGCACTACCAAGCCAGGAGATTCACTATTATTTTCGTGTGTTATTTTCGTACAAAGAGGCAAATACAATGAATCAAGATATTTAAATGAGACTTGGGCCGAAGCCCTAATTCACGCGCACAACTTTTCGGAACCGCTCGACCAGGGCATTTGGTCGAGCGGTTCTGCTCGATCACGTCCACAGCTCGAGCGCCCCGATGGCATTGGAAGGAGGCCTGCTCGATCGAGCATAGGTGCTCGACCACTCGTCTTGGTTGAGCGCCTCCCTGGGTCTGACTCCCGTCTCCTCAACCCAACATCCAGTCTCCACAACCCAACAATCTCTCACCTGGAGACTGACTCCAACTGCAACTTGTCTCCCCCGTTGCAGCGGTTTCTCTCACTGGTAGTAGTGCCGGGCCTTATGCTCAGTTTCCAAGGCCAGTTGAAATCATGCATAACTTCAACTTTTCTAAGGTCACAACCTTAGTCAACATGTCAGCAGGATTCTCACTTCCCCGGATCTTCATCAGCTGTAAGATCTTGTTCTCAATGAGGTAGCAAATGTAATGATACCTCAACTCGATGTGCTTCGTCCTCGAGTGAAAGGCCGAATTCTTCGCCAAGTGAATAGCAATCTGACTGTCACTATACAGATTACTATCCTTTTGCTCCCTCCCCAACTCACACGACAGATTCTGCAACCAAACCATTTCTTTACTAGCCTCAGTGACTGCAACGTACTCTGCTTCTGCAGTGGACTGAGCTACGATCTTTTGCAACTTAGAAGCCCAAGATATTGTAGTACCACCAAAAGTAAACACATACCCTGTAGTACTCCTCCTTTTGTCGAGATCATTTGATGCCAAGTCTGCATCAACATATCCTGCCAACTCAACGCTTTTGCCCTCAAAGCACAAAGCTTGTTCAGTAGTACCTCTCAAGTACCTTAGGATCCATTTTGCCGCCTCCCAATGCTACTTACCCGGATTGCCCATAAACCGGCTAACAACTCCCACCGCTTGTGCAATATCAGGTCTTGTACACACCATAGCATACATCAAACTTCCAATTGCTGAAGCATACAGAGTGTTTTGCATGTAGGTCCGCTCCTCTTCGCTACTAGGTGAGTCCTTGTTGGATAGCTTGAACTGACTTCCCAACGGGACCCGAACTGGCTTTGCATCTTCCATACTAAATCTCTCCAAGACTTTCTTTATGTATTCAGTCTGTGAAAGATACAACTTTCCTGCCACCTTGTCACGATCGATTCGCATACCCAAGATTTGCTTGGCCTCTCCAAGGTCCTTCATAGCAAACCTTTCAGACAATTTTTCCTTCAACTTGCTCACCTCCCGAGCACTAGAGCCTGCTATCAACATGTCATCAACATATAATAGCAAAATGATATAACCATCATCATACCTCTTGAAGTAACAGCAATGGTCAGCCTCACACCTATTGATCTCAATCTCGTGCATGAACCCATCAAACTTCGTGTACCACTGTAATGGAGCTTGTTTCAGACCATACAAGCTCTTCTTCAACTTGCAAACTAGCTCACTACTCCCCTTAGACAAGTATCCCTCTGGTTGCTTCATGTAGATGTCCTCATCTAAATCACCATGAAGAAAGGCGGTTTTCACGTCCATCTGTTCTAATACCAAATTTTCTGCAGCAACCAGACTCGGAACTAATCGAATGGTAGTTAGCTTCACCACTGGAGTAAAAACATCAGTATAGTCAATACCATGTTTCTGCTGAAACCCCTTCACAACCAATCTTGCCTTGTAGCATTTGCTTCCATCAGCCTCCTCTTTTATTCTGTAAACCCACTTGTTATGCAGTGCTTTCTTGCCCTTAGGAAGCTCAACTAGCTCCCAAGTTCCGTTGGTTATCAATGAATTCATCTCATCATCCATTGCAAGTTTCCACTTGTCCACCTATTCACTATGTGTGGCCTCTGCATAACATTCAGGTTCACAACCATCAGTTAACAATAAATAATAAAGGGAGGGTGAATACCTATCAGGAGATCTCCGATCTCTCGTGGATCTCCGCAGCGGAATTGTTGGTGGTGGTGTACTTGGTTCTTCCTCAACAATCACCTGATCATCTAGAACCCCCTTGCTCCCACCCGAGTTCGAAATGTCTAACTCCACAACCTGAGATTCAGAACCACCTTCTTTGGATATCCCCAACATGTCTTTGTACATCACCTGTTCATTAAATATGACATCTCGACTACGAATTATTTTTCGATTTTCCTCATCCCAAAATCGATTGCCAAACTCATCACCGTCATATCCAACAAACGTACACTTAACAGATTTAGCATCTAGCTTACTTCTACTCATAGCATCAACATGAACATATGCAACACATCCAAATACTCGAAAAAAAGACAGATTTACCTCCTTTCCCGACCAGGCCTCCTCCGGTATGCAATTTTCCAAAGGAGTTGAGGGTCCTCTGTTTATCAAGTAAGCTGCTGTGTTAACTGCCTCTGCCCAAAATATCTTTGGCAGCCCACACTTCTATCTCATGCTTCTAGCACGTTCACATAGGGTTCTGTTCATACGTTCTGCCACACCATTCTGTTGTGGGGTTCCTCTCACGGTTTTCTCCATCTGAATTACATTCGCCTCACAGAATTCCTTGAACTCACGGAGCTCATACTCTCCACCATTATCAGATCTCAAACACTTCACCTTGAGACCTGTTTCAGTTTCTACAAGAGCCTTCCATTTCTTGAAAGCATCAAAGGCATCAGACTTATTTTTCAAGAAATAAACTCATACCTTCCTCGTAGAGTCGTCAATGAAAGTCATGTAATATGATGCTCCATCAAGGGATGTCACTGGTGCTGGACCCCACAAGTCACTGTGAACTAACTCCAGCTTCTGCTTCTTCAAAGCTCTGCTTCCCTTCGAAAAACTCACCCTTTTCTGTTTTCCGAATACACAGTCCTCACACAAACCAATGTTAACTGTCTTGAGGTCTGGCGGTTTACCCTTCGAGCACATAACTTTCATCCCCTTTTCACTCATGTGGCCAAGACGACAATGCCACAAATTCACATTCCCCTTTTCACTTGCAAGAGCAATGTTGTCCCGGGTGTTGCCTGTCATATACAACGTTCCCTCTTTATTTTCACGAGCCACTACCATGACACCTTTGGATATCTTCCACATGTTACACCCAAGTCACCTTGTAGCCCTCATCATCAAGTTGCCCAACTGAAATCAAATTCCTCTTCAATCCAGGAATATGTCTCACATCTTTCAACTGTAACACAATCCCATTTGGTGTCTTAATCCGAACATTCCCCTTCCCTTTGATTTCCAAAGGCTCATCATCAGCTAGATAAACCCTCCTAAAGTTCCCGGAAGTGTACTTCTTCATTACGTCAGCACTGCTGCACGAATGAAACGATGCTCCAGAATCTAACACCCACGACTCCAATGGACTGCTTACACTCAGAATCAATGCATCTGAGTCCTCATCAGTGGCAACGTTGGCTGAGTTGTCATTCTTCTTTGGTTCATTCCCTTGTGCCTTGCACTCCCTTTTGTAATGACCAAGTTCATGACATTTGTAGCACTCAACCTTACTCTTACCCTTCTTGGGCTTATCTTTGCCCCTTGACTTCGATCTACCCCGATTTGGCTTTCCCTTGGATTCAGATCTGCCTCTGTTTCCCGTACTCAAAGCAGATCCTGTGGCCACACCCAACTCTTTCCGACGAATTTCTTCGCTCATGACCAAATCTCTAACCTCATCGAATTTTAGTTTCACTTTACCCGCTGAAGCACTAACAGCTGTTACCGTTCCACTCCAACTTTCTGGTAAAGAAGACAACAAAATTAAGGCTTGAACTTCATCATCAAAATCAATCTCAACCGAGCTCAATTGGGCTATGATCATATTGAACTCGTTGAGATGGTTGGCTACCACATTATCCTCCGCCATCCTCAGGTTGAATAACCTCCGCATCAGATGAACCTTGTTCGCTGCAAACGGTTTTTCATACATCTCAGTCAAAATCTTCAGCATCTCCTTTGTGGTTTTTGCTTTCACCGTGTGTAGGGCGACGTTCCTGGATAACGACAGACGAACCACACTCATCGCCTTCCTATCCAAAGAACTTCCACTCGTCGTCCTTCATCTCTTCAGGTTTTTCACCCAACGGTTGATACAGATCTTTACCGTACAGGTAATCTTCGATCTGCAATTTCCAGAATCCAAAATCCATTCCATCAAACTTCTCAACAAGCTATTTTTCTTCAGCCATCATAATTGCTCTCCACAGATCCCTCTAACCAGATGCTCTTGATACCAGTTGTTAGGAATTCAACAAGCAATTATAGAGAAAATAATAGAACTAGGAATTTAGAAACAAACAATTTGGTTACCCGGTTAAATCGTGAATGACTACGCCTGCAGGGCTACCAAGCCAGGAGATTCACTATTATTTTCGTGTGTTATTTTTTTCGTAAAAAGAGCAAATACAATGAGTCAAGGTATTTAAATGAGACTTGGGCTGAAGCCTTAATTCACGCCAAGACAACTTTTTCCGAACGACCGGGGCATTTTGGTCGAAAGCTGCCTTCATCACATCCACAGCTCGAACGCCCAGATGGCGCTGGAAGGAGGGCCTGCTCGACCGAGCATAAGTGCTCGACCACTGCCTTTGGTCGAAGCCTCCTCGGTCTGACTCCCGTCTCCTCAACCCAACATCCAGTCTCCACAACCCAACAGTACTCGTGTTTCTGTACAACACAGATACACGTGGATGGACCAATCACAATTTTTTTAGTCAAGGAGAGGGTACTGCAGGAAGGGAACTGCAGAGAGATCAGAGATTTTGAAGTTCTGTACAATCGAGCTGCTTCTGAGGTTCGTTGCATTTGCAGCTGCTTTAACTTCTATGGTTATCTATGTAGGCACGCTTTGTGTGTATTGAACTTTAATGGAGTGGAGGAAATCCCGTCAAAATACATTTTATCACGATAGAAGAAGGATTATAAGCGGGTGTTTGTACAAGACCAAATGGGTGAGAATTTTGATACTTGTGAGCTGTTGAAATGGTTTAACCAGTTGTGTGGAAGTGCATTGCAAGTTGTGGAGGAGGGAGTGGTCTCGCTGGAGCATTACAAGGTGGCGTTGAGAGCATTTGAAGAGTCGTTGGATCGGGTTCATAGCGTTGAAGAAATGCGTGTTTTGCCATCTTCTGTTACATAGTATCATTTGATCTTTTTGTCTAGTTTAGTTAGTTTTGTTCAACATGAACAGGCTAGGCTTCAAATTTTGTATGATATTTGTTTTTCAAGAAGCAATTGCTTATCCAAGTCTGATAATGTTGTTTTTGATTGTCATCCTACTCTTTGATGTTTGGGGATTCAATTGCTAGTATTTTATATTTGAGCTCTGCAAATCTGTGCAGGTTGTTGCGTGTTTAATGTTTCAAATGAACAAAGTCAAGATGTGATTCACCACATTTGGGAGAGAGATAAAAGTTTAGGTTAACAATTTGAGTGAAAATGTCTCACAAAATATTATTTATCCTCAAAGAATGCGTCAATTGGACCATTACCATCTACTAAAAGTATCTTTCACAAGAATTAAGAAAATTATTAAATAAGTATCAATTAATATGTGTAATGTGTCAATGTACCCGTATATTTATATACATGTTTATTTATTTATTTTGATAGGACAAATGATGACTCGAATTCATGACCTGACGACATAGATAGTGGTGTTTTAATCACTTAAATTATTCCATTTCATCACGTATACATATTCATTTATGATATTTAATTCTTCTTAATTAGCGCAAAATGACAAACATTTTGGGTTGAAAATATTTCTTTAAAGATAACATTTTAAGATATACATTTTGGGTGGGGGTGTAGAGATGAGTGCTCTCAAGTTACAACCATTAAGGGAGTGTTTGCAAAAATTTATAAGTGATTATGATCACCTAGAATTGTATACAGAAGTAATTTTAAGTGTTTTATTTCTTTTTTAATAGCTTAAATAAGCTCTCATAAGCTATAAGCTAGAAGCTTCAAAGTGAATATTTTTAGTAGTTTATTAGTCTTTTTTAAAAAAAAAAATTAACTTTTTTTACAAACACTATCAATCACTTTTTTCATAATCAATAATTTTAACCACTTCTCTAAAACCATAACTTTCAAACACCCCCCTAAATTTGATTGTAACCAAATCCAATAGTTGTGATAGTGCATTGGCTATGTACTTGTATAGTTTGAAACGGTCTTTTGTGAATAAAAAATAAAAGAAAAGGGCAAAAAAACTTAGCAAGGGTAGATCTGACATTTCATTTGGAAGATAGGGCGATGTGCTAATGAAACCCGGCAGCACACCTTTTTGTGTACAACCAATCGTACCACCTACTACCTGGGGATACCGCTCCGCGCCGCCGCAATCTCCCGACCGGCGCCGCCATTAACCACTAGTAAGCATCATTTCGACACAAGAGTATTTGCAGTATTATTTCCATATTAAATTTAATTATTCAAAGAAGAAATATTTTTATTATTTTGATGTAGAGTAGTTCTCTGTTGAATTTAACTATCAATTGTAAAGGATTAATTTCTCTGGAGTTGGCAGTGGTGTTTTGTGATTGATTACCGAGTGATGGAATTTCTCTAAACTTTTTATGGGAAGAAATTTTATTCATTTGCTTCGCAACTCTAGTTTTCGTTTTTCTAATGAATATGATGATGGGTTAGGCATTACCACCGTTTGCGTGCATTAATGGAAATATTAATTTGATAATATTTCTGAACCATAATCTTCATAACAATACTAGAAGCAGATATTAGTGGGAATGGAAAGAGTAACATTACGGATTCAGGATCTTGGATCTTGTTCCCAGGCAAACTTTTAATACCCCAACGGGGGCAAAATGTCAAAATTTACGATTTTAAAGCATAAATATAATTTTTTTATACATATTACAAAATTTTAAAATCCCAACGGGGGCGACCACCCTCTAACAATCCATGAAGCGGAAGAACTTTACCTGAAAAACAGAAAAAATTGAAACTGGAACAACTGCTGAATACACCCACGTGTGCAATAGTATGAATCTATCTGTACAATCAAAAGAAGCTACAAAAGTGAGTGTATTCAGCAATTTTGCGGGTCGATACCATTTGATGCATGGTTGTTCTATGTTGTTGACAATTTATATAGCAAGCAAGATGTTTCTTAAAGTGAGTAAATAATTTGGTATTAGAGCTACGATGAGAAGTATGCTCATTCTATTGTTTCTTACCCTTGGAGAAATGCAAGTTTGATCAGTAGCTTATCTAGACTAGGCAACTTTTGTTTTTGGTATAAATAAACCTAGTTAAAAATGTATCAATCATTAGCCAGATATTTGATGTTGTGCTGTTTTCTTCCATTGCTGCAATTGATGGTTGAAATCTACTATCTAATCCGTCTACATATCCCTGTTAAATAGCATCTGGAGTATTTATCATACGATGTATCACGTTTTTTAAAATGTTTGATTTTACGTGTATTTTTCTCAAAAGCATTAAACCTTGATACTTATGCTAAACAATATTACCGAGTTCACCATAAAACTTCCATATACTAAGTTCATAGAACTTTTTGTCTTATATACTTTATTGCTTTCACTAGATGGATGAAGTTTCGCTGAATAGCGAACCAGCATGTGATGATGAGGCTGAAGAATACGAGATCGATGGAGAATGCACGATGACTGAATACGTAGGTCAAGCCGGTAACATTTTACAAGTTGACAATCCTCTGCCTCCAGCTGTTGGGATGGAATTCGATTCCTATGACGATGTTTATTACTTTTATAATTGTTATGCTAGACAACAAGGATTTGGAGTAAGAGTGAGTAATACTTGGTATATAAAGAGCAAGGAGAGGTATAGAGGCAAATTAAGCTGTAGTAGTGCAGGCTTCAAGAAGAAAACTGAAGCCAACCGTCCAAGACCCGAAACAAGAACGGGGTGTCCCGCAATGATCAAATTTAGGTTGATGGAGAACAATCGGTGGAGAATTATAGAAATCGAACTTGATCACAATCATTTGACCACCCCTTGTAGTGGTAACATTTACAAGTCTCACAGGATAATGGATCCTGGAAGTAAGAGGCGTTTGCCAATTAATGAAGTAAATAAAATCAGGTTGTTTAGAACGGTGGTCGTTGATGCAGAGGATAATAATCGGGTTTCAAATTTCGATGAAAACGAGCTTAGTAACCATATTGAGTTAGGTGATTGCAAATTGAAGGTTAAACGGGGGGATGCTCGGGAACTGCTCGATTTTTTTAAGAGGATGCAGTTGAACGATCCTAGTTTCTTATATGTGATGGATTTAAACGAGAAAGGGTGTTTACGTAACGTATTCTGGGCTGATTCAAGGTGCAGGGGTGCGTATAATTATTTTGGTGATGTTGTGTTCATCGATACCACATGTTTGATCGAAAATTACGAGGTTCCACTGGTAGTTTTTACTGGCGTCAACCACCACGGACAGGCGGTGCCGCTAGGGTGTGGGTTGGTCTCTGGTGAGACTGTGGACTCGTTTATGTGGCTATTTAGAGAATGGCTGACATATATGGTTGGACGAACTCCCCAAACTGTGATTACCAGTGTGAATAATAAAGCCTTGCAAACTGCTGTTGCTGAGGTTTTCCCTAGGGCTTTTCATTGTCTTTCTTTGACAAATGTTATGAAGATGGTTTTGAATGAACTAGTCGGGGTTGAGCAATGTGATGCGGTCAGAAACGGGCTTGTTAGAGCGGTTTATCATTCGTTGAACGTAGATGAGTTCGTAGCAGCGTGGAGGGACATGGTGGAAAAGTATGGACTTACGAATCTTGAATGGGTTCAAGTTTTTATGAAGATCGTAAGAGATGGGCCCCGGTTTATTTGAAGGAGGTTTTCTTGGCTGGAATGGTGCCTATTAAAGAGAACGGGAGATTATTGACATCACCATTTGAGGAATACTTGACTCCACATACTTGTCTTAGTGAGTTCCTTCGTAGTTATGATCGAGCTCTGATGGAAATCGAACAAAGAGAGAGATTGTCTGATGCAGAATCTAGGAAACCTAATTTTCTGCTAAAGTCAAGATTCTTTGTGGAGTTGGAGCTCTCAAAAGTATACACAAATGACATATTTGAGAAGTTTCAAGATGAAGTAGAGGGCATGTACTCGTGTTTCAGTATTAGACAGACGAACATGGAGGGCTCGTTTGTGACTTTCGTAGTCAAAGAAGACGTGCAAGTCGAGGAAAACAGCAAGGAGACGAAAGAGTTTGAGGTAATGTACAACACTTGTGATGCTGAGGTTGTCTGTGTTTGTGCTCTGTTCAATTTCAGGGGATATTTGTGTAGACATGCCTTAAGTGTTATTAACCAGATAGGTTTGGAGGAAACTCCACCTCAATATGTTCTTGCGAGATGGAGGAAGGACATTGAATGCGATTATTCTTTTAGCTACGGATGGGATGGAATTGACATAAATAACCCTGTGCATAGATACGATAGCTTGTACAAGAGCGTTCTCAAGATCGTTGAGGAAGGGAAGAAGTCCCATGATCGGTACAAGTTCACTCTTCAATCGTTGAATGAAATTCTGAACAAGGTTCGTAGTTAGAATTAAAATCGAGCAAACCATGTGTGCTTTGTATCTTCAAATCTTCATTCTTGGCTTGCATATCTTGATTTAGGACTTAGGAATAAGAGTAGTTGTGTATGCTGGTTAATGTACAAAGATATAGGATTCAACATTGTTTATGTATTGTTCTTAGGTTCACATTCTCATTAAATTGGCTACTAAAATTGTAGTAAATCCTAATAGTGAAGTATTTATAATCAGAATGAAATGCTTTGTATTGGAGCATTTTGGAGTTCCATTTTGAACCTTTTTATTAAGTGTATCTAAAATATACTGCACTCTTACTATATGTATGAGTTATAAATATATTGATGACTTGGTCTTATGAAACAGTTTTACCACCTAATTTGCAACTAGCACTTTATGGTAAAACAGTTAATACCTTTTAATGAAACAACTAATACTCTTAAAAGTTGCAAACAAAATGCAAACTTATCTTAAAATATACACAACATGTATGAGTTATTTATAAATATCTTGACATGAAATCTTCAAAACATTCATCCAATTCTTGAAACATCTAAAAGAAACTTCACATTCTGGATAATTTCAATTCCACATTCCATCACCAAAATTAAGCAAAACTCATCTCAACTCCTCTCCTCTTCTTATGATTCATCAAGCTGATCATACCTCAAATCATTAAACATCAAGAACAAAATGCTTCAATTAGAACCCGGATCGAGCACGGGCAATCTGCAATGCATACTGAAGGATTTATCCATCTGCCTCGTCCCCGGAACGAAGAACTGGAAAATCACGATCAACGAAGATCCCTGCGAAGAAATCCCGTAAAACGCGCAATCCGGTTTCGCCAAGCTATACTGCAAGCACTTGAAGAAATGCTTCACACTCACCTCCACTCTCATGGCATCATCTCTGTGCACAGCTCTCTCCATTCTGGTCTGCCCACTCAATCCCCTGTCTTCCTCAACTGGATCGCCTCTCTCACCTAACACCATCAGCTTCCTGAATTCGGCCCCCAGCGTGATCAGCGTAGTCGAGATCTGCAAATGGAGATCCCCGTACTTGCTAACGGAAACCGCCATCACATCGCCGAGATGCTTCATCCGGTCGACGAAGATCTGGAGCAGATTCAGATCCGGCGCGCGGACCAGCGTCGCCGGCATTTGCTGGCTGCTCTCGAGCGCCGACTGGATCTCGTCGACGTCGGCGCGTGAGAGCGGTTTCGAGACGGGGACGTCCTGCACGACGGCGGATCTGTGGCCTCTGGCCTCGAGCGTGAGGAACGGCGTCGCTTGGGTGGAGTGCGCGGGGATTTTTTTGACGAGTTTGATGAGGACGCCGCCGGAATTGAGGTCGCGGGAGCCGGCGTAGATGGCGAGGATGGAGCGGAGGGCGCGGTGGAGGAGCGGGAGGTCGATTGAGAAGGCGATTTTGTTGTCGTTCTGGCTGGAGATGCGGTAATCGTGGAAGAGGGCGGCGATTGTGAATTGGGCGACGGAATGGACGCCATGGGAGGTGAGGAGGTTGTGGAGGAAGAAGGCGTGTGTGGGGGTGAGGTAGAGGTGGCAGGTTTTGCCTAATTTGTCGAGGGCGGGGAGGATTCGTTTCTCCAGGAGGTTGATGCCGTTGTCTGTCAGGAATGCTTTGAATTTCATGGCGGCGGAGCGGCGGCGGTTGGGGGTGGGAGTTGGGGTTTTGAGAATTGGGGAAGAAGATGAAGGAGGGTTTTTGGAATTTGGGGGAGAATTTGGAGGGAAGATGGAAATGATTTAGCTAGTTTTTGCATTTTGTGCCAAAAAAGAAAACGGGAAATTAGGCTTAAATGTTAATGCCACTTCATAATTAGAATCATTAGATATCTTAGGAAAATTGGGCTATATGTCTCCACAAAATTATAATTTGATAATTTTTTTTTTTAAATCTATTTTTCACGCACAATATATCAAATAAATATCTTTGAGCTATTTTAAAGGTAACACAATTTTAAAAAATAAAAAACTTTTATAACTTAAGAAATGTAAAATCAAGAGTTATTCAAAAGGTCATCCATAATATTTGGAGACTTTCACATAATAATGAGATCTTGGGAAAGATTTAAGACGCCCGAGAAAAATAATGAGTAAAATAACTGGTTTTTCAATGAAGAAAACGAACACACATAATCACTATGGTGTCATATAGTTTCATACTCCTTCCGTCCACCAAATTTATGCACACTTGTCTTATTCGTCCGTCTATCTAATTTATGCACATTCTGTTTATGAAAAAATGTATTTTATTTTTATTCCTCAACCATCACTTAATTATTCAAAATGTCATTGTATTTTATTCACAAACAATCACTTTATTTATAAATGAATCACATAATGCCCCATAATACCCTTATTTTTTCTATTTTATCTATTTTAAAAAAAAAACTTGTGCTTGACTAATGAACCATAATTTGGTTGACAGATGGAGTAATTCATCGGTGCTTCTCAAATTTCCTCTTTTTTTTTTGCGTGCGTCAGTAAGGGTAGAAAAGTAATGCCAATGGTTTTCAAGAATCGTATTTCTTCAAAAGTGAGATTGACCATCGATCATAAAATAGGAAATATTTGGATCTACCGCTCCATATCGTAACTGCTAATTTATTGGAAATGTCATCTTCATGATTTGCGGAAATAGAATTTGCCTCTAACGTATCTTGCGTGATTAAGAATTCTACTTCACAAGATAAAAAATAGGGATATTTTCGTCAATTCGTATATAATTATTTTGTCTATAAATTTGTCACAATCATTTTTCTGCAATAATTTAAAATTTTGATACATGCCCCGTAAAAATAAAAAATTCGGTTCTCAAAGTACAATTGGTGGCAAATATAAATCTTTTTTTTTCCAATTTGTCCATTCAAATATTACATTGTTGTTGATGTGGTATTACTGGTAATATGTTAGGCAATAATACTATGAACAATAATATAATATTGTGTATCTATACAATGTATTAGGGATGTAATCAAACTAAGCCGTGCGCGAATCATTCGAAATTCGGCTCGATAAATATCCTCGTTTAATAAAGCTCATCAACATATACAAACAAACTCTAGCTCAATGGTATTCAGTTCGTTAGCTCGTGAACAAACTCGTTAATAAACTCGTGAGCTAGCTCGAATAAATAATATCGAGTAGTTTGATTTTAATTTATAATTTTCACACTTAATATATAATTATACTTATTTAATTATATAAAATTATAAAATTTAGTAGATGTATATGATTTTTAGAAATATAAAATTTTATTTTTTATATTTAATTGATGAATAATCTAATTTAAAATTAATATTATTAGCTCGTATAGGCTTGATTAATTAAGCTCAACAAAGCTCATAAATATTCAACAACTAAGCTCGGGCTCGACTCGAAAATAAAACGAACCAAGCTTAAACACTATAATAAGATTCGGCTCATCTCGATTTGATTACACCCCTGAACATATAAATGTTCAACATAATATCATATAAAAAAATAATATAATATTGCGATCTATTGTGTTTTCTAAATTTGAAAAGTATTTCACGATGAGTTGGTCTCCCAGAAACAAGTTTCGTAGTATGAAATTGACTCATTTCACCAATTGCAACACATTTTTTTAACTTACTAAACTTAATCTGTATCATAGTCTGAATAAGTTTACATGTCCATAAATTAAAAATCAATTTCATAGCATGAAACTTGTTCACTCTAAAATTTGTCTTTTACCATATAAATTTTTGTGATAAAAAAAATGTGTACACGAATTCATGAAAGTGAATTATATGTATGCAGAGAGCACGCATGATTGTATTACAGTATTAGTGCCCCCACATTTCTTGCATGATTACGAATTGCATATTGATCAGATTTCACTCCAAAATAGCTACACATTTTCTGACAATCTCCATCCCCTGCTTCCGTTTATCATACTTTTTTGTTCAATTCCAACCATCATGCACCATGCACCATGCATCAGCATATCATATCATCACTCCCCAATCCCCATTTTCTTTTCTTAATTTGTTATTTCTCCTTCCCTCTCTTTTTGGTCATCTTATAGCTTGCAAGTTGCAAGTTGAAGCTAGCTAGGCATTTTAGTTAGTGGCGGATCCAGAATTGACGGGAGGATGGACTGGAAAAAATAATTTTAATAAGGCTTAAGTTTTGTATTCATTAGGTATACCATGCACTTTATATTACATTTTAAAATTATGCAACTTATTGTATTGAAATATACAACTTGTATATACTGAACTGTGCACTATTAATATGGAAAAAACACGACATAAAAATTAATCTATGAATGAGTTTAGATTAAATGATATTTTATGTTTTGAGTTAATTAATTAAATATGTGAACTGTATATAATTAATAAATAAAAAAGATTGCGATTGAAATTTGTATTATATTAGTGTGTTGATTTTGACTATTTTTTATTTCAAAAAAATAATTTAATTGAGTTAGAAACAAATTGAGTTTAGATAAACTGAGCTAAAAACTTAATAATCTAGATTAATTACATATAATATATATAATACAAAGAACTTTGAGAAGAGTTGGATTGGGCTTGAGCCCAGTTAGCCCACCCCTAGATTCGCCCATGATTTTAGTGTTCCTCTCTTTTGAAAAGAAGAGTCTGTTTTTACTCTGCATAATACAACAAAAGACCATGAACTATCATCTTTTGTTTAGAAAGACTTTCAAACTATTTTTTATTTTAAAAAACTCTTAAACTATATAATTTTAGTTTCATGAGGCCTCTAAACTATTTTTAATGTTTTACAAAACTCTTAAACTATATAATTTTTGTTTCATGAGACCATTTTCTAACAGTCCGTTAAGGACATTTTTTATTTTTTTTGTTAGAGTTTGATCTTAAATGCTATCTGGATGTAGTAGCATTGAATTGGACTGATGAGGGGAGAAAACATTAGGCTGACTCAACAAAATCCATGAATTTTTTTTTACCAAGGGCCTCACGAAACAAGAACTATATAGTCTTTGGGTTTTTTAAAACAAAAAATAACAAAAGGGTCATTTGAAATATAAATTAATAATTTAGGGGTCTTTTGATACATTATGCATTTTACTTTTGACGGTAACAATTCAACCTAGGAATGACAATGAGACGGGGTTAACAGGAGTAGGAAAAAATTGGACTTGGAGTAGACCGCCCCTCCCCTATTAAGGTAATGACAAAAACTCATATGAGACGGCATCATGCATGAGTTGGGTACAACATAACACAAATCACAACCACTCTTTCCAAAGTGTTAAAGTGTTAATACCAAACTTATGTCCCGTCTCACCGTGAGACGGTCTCATGCAAGTGTGTCTCTTAAGTAAATTATTCATATTGTTTTGAAATAAATTGTTAAATGCAAAATATCTTCATTTTTAGTATGAAATTAAAATCTGAGGGATTAAATCGATACCCTACATGCTGCAAGAGAATCTCACATAATTTTTGTTGTCGTCCCTACTCTAGCTTGCAACTATTTTTTTCTTTCCTTTTGGCCCCTATCATTAAAACTTCATTGGAATCTTCAAGATTACAATGGTATCGTACGTACTTGGCGTCCGGTTTCACCGTGACAAATCAATTCATGCTTCCTAATGTTAATAATTACTACTAAAATTAGGTAAGTTAATGTATAATGTTACTGAAAGAATTCATCTCATCTAAAAGTCCGAATTTGTAGGAAAATGTAAAATTAATTCACACGCCCTTCTTCATTTGTGGGCTTAAGTTTTTTACTCCATCATTGAGAAAAGACTCATCCAGTGGACAATTTAATATGAGTTAAATTAGTTCCATCGAAAATCGAACCTAGGACGTGGGCGAGAGGTGTGGAATTAATTTGTACACTTTCCCCGTGGTTTTAAGTCTCTTACTCAATAATTGGGAGGAGGCTCATGGTTGCTTTCAGCGGGAATCGAACCCAAGGCGCGGTGTGAGCCCTAAGACTCTGATACCATGAAAGAATTTCATCTCATCTAAAAGTTCGAAGTTATAAAAAATATGTGTAATTTATTTATTTATTTAATTTCCATAACAATTATATATACTTGAAAAAAAAAATCACATCGAATTAACGGAAAGCTAGCACATTTGGTTTTATAAGTTCACGAAATGCAATAATGGTCATCTTAACTTTCAGTTATGTATGATTTAAAATGCTAATAATTATTGTGGAATCGACCAAATTAACAATTTTCAGTGTCACACCAATTAATTTCTAAATTAAACACAAAGTTTAAAAGTTAGAATTGAAAATTTTCCACAAACTTATAAGTTATAACTATTCCTTCTATAATTTTGATTGTGATATGATATAATAAGATAAGAACACAGACAAACATAGCAGATATAACAGTGAAGTATAAGCCCAAAAATTCCTAAATTATTTTTCTAAAACATTTTCCCGAAACAAAACTAAGTTAGAATAATTATAAATAATTCGATGGTAAGTAAAAAAATATTATATGTATGCTGCCAAAATTTTGGAAGTTGTTCAAAAAGATTAATTGGAAATTTAATTTACTTGTGATTGGGGTATATATCGGGCCATGATGCATGTTTCTACATGTATTTCACACCAAACTTGATGGAAATTAATTCGCATATTTATCTTCATGCCAATATATTTTATATAAATGTTGGAAACCCTAGATGTTGAACAAATTATTATTGACCATTATTATTCTTGATTATTATTTGGTAATATATGCACCAAGTACAAGATACAATGCAAGTGCATTTTGTTAGGATTTAAACTACAATTATAGAGAAATTGTGAGAAAATGAAATTAAATACCAACGATTTGGTTACATAATTCATCAGGAATGATTATGTATGGGGGCATTACAATCCAGGAGATTTACTAATATTTTCGGATAACAAATACAATGAATCAGATGATTATTATTTATAAGTGAAACTGATCAAAACCCTAAAGGCTCATTCTGGTAGAACCTGCTAAAAAACCCCAAAAAAATTTCTCGGGGGTTCGATGAGTTGGATTACCGAGAAGTGACCGTGAAACAGTCGTTCGCCTCTATAAACCAACACATTTCACAATAACAGGTTGTTATGTTCATGTAAAGTAAGTTACATGTTTAAAAGTTACACCCGAATTGCACATACATAATCATAATACGACAAAAATTTCTATGAACATTGCTTCACGTGAATTTTTTTTTTCAAATATATACTCCCTCCATCCCGCAATGACTTGAACACTATAATTGGACCGCAAACCAAGGAAAGTGGGTTTGGATGGAATAAAATAAGGGTGTTGTTAGTGTATTAATATTATATTTGTTTCCATTTTGGGAGTGTTCAAGTAATATTGGGACGTCCAAATAAGACAAGTGTTCAAGTAATGTTGGGACGGAGGGATCACTTTTATCCATTTATAAGGTGTAACTAGCAAAGAATAGCTCATGTGAACCCTTCACAATAGAGAATATCTAAGAAGAACAAATTAAGAGAGAGAGATACGAGCTAGAGAAAATACAAATGCAATAAGGTGAAAAAAAAAGAAGTGTGAAAAAAACCATAAAAATGGGGGCCAATTATACAGAGAATAAACAGTGTTTTCACAAGTCATATCCAAGTACAAATATCAAATGTAAGTGTTGACATGTGATGGGATGTCAAAAATCAACATCTCTTTGTTTTCACATTCTTGTTATTTTTAAAAAGAAAAAAAGGGTATACATTAAATTACCGAATAATAATACATATATATAATAGTAAATATATTTATTTAGAAATTAGGTAGGTATATATATATATATATATGTATATAGTACCCCACCTGCGCAGTCACTTTTTTGTATGTATTAGAGGGTAGAACGTGAAGGGTAACCCTACCTTTCTCTCCACGCTCTGCTAAAGCTGCATTTTTTTTAAACACATTGTTTGCTGAATTATATAGAGTGGTCCTGCCCTTCCTCCAATTTCTCTAAAATCAAACTCTCTTTCCATTTTTATTTTCAAACTATTCATATATTAATATTAATATATATTTCTCATCTCCAAAAATTTCAAACCAATAATTATGACAACAATGATGATATATACTGTATCCATTTCTTGGGTACATCAAATTTGATGTGCAATTGGAATCTAGAATTCAAAACTTGGGGATATATTTGAGTAGAATTTAAAATTTGGGGATATATTTGAGTAATTTTTTTTTCTAATTATACATAATAAAATATAATTTATTTTTTAACATAAGATATAAAGAGGGGTACATTTCATTTTGAGGTATAATTGTACCCCCATGTATCCCTCTCCATCCGCCACTGCAATTGGTTTGCATTGTGTGTGTATTTTGAATAATATTAGTTGTTGCACAAAAAGATACTCCCTCGTCTACTAAAATTGTGCTCAGAGTGTTTTAATATGTTGTACGGAAATATAGATTAAATCAATTTATGAATAACATAATTGATTGTGAGTAAAGTATAATGATAATTTGAGTAATTAAGTGATTGTTGTACGATGAAGATACAAAAATTTGTGTCCATAAACGTACTTAATCTACCTTTATGTACAACATGTTAAAATACTCTGAGCACAGTTTTAATGGACGGAGGGAATATTAATTTTTGGTTAAAATGTAAGTTTAGGTGTAATTTAATTATTAAAAGGTATTAATTTGATTAATTTAATTGTTTTATTAAAAACTATTAATTATTTGAAGCACACTTGCATGAGACTGTCTCACGGTGAGACGAACATAAATTGAACATTGACGCTTTAACACTTTGGAAAGGATGGGTGTGATTTGTGCTAAATTGTACCCCGTCTCATGCATGAGACTGACTCATATGAATTTTTGTCTAATTATTTTACTGCAAATTGGCAAAACAGTTGCGCGGTTATAAAACTATTTTACAAACGGAGTACGCTTTTATAAATGTCATGGTTTTCTTGCTCTTGTTTTCCATGACCCATTCTTCCTTCCAAACACACAAACACACATATGTAGGTGTGTGACATCTTTCTTGAATCTTGAAATTCAAGAACTTTTTTGTTTCCACAAGGTTATATTTAAGGGTTTGGGTTTCTTTTTCTCAGATTTTAGTTCATAGAGCCTACTGCGCTCAAAAAAAAAAAAAGAAGTTCATAGAGCCTACTTTTTCTCAATTTTCTGATTATAGTTTATAATTAAGTTTCGTCTTTCATTTCCAGAAATTAAATAATCTTACCAGCTTATATATACATCCATAGTAACGTTATAAATCCCTGTCATGCTTTTCCACAGCTTTCTTGAACTTCTTTTGAGACATATATATACAATTATATTCAAGAATTTCATTTAGAAGTTCAAGAACGCTGTGGGAAGACATGGCAAAATCAGGATTAATTCTATGTGTGACTGTGTTTTTTTTTTTTTTTTTAAAAAAAAAATCGTGGTAATTAATTAATTATCATGACAGTTGGGAGTGAAGAAGAAGAAGCTGCTTCTAGTGCCCTTGGTTTCCATCCAACGATCTGTACGTATATATATGGTTTTTTTATTTTATTTTTTGGAAAACGAGGTAATTTAATTTGTTAATTGTTACAGTCCCAAATTATTATCAAGCTTGAACTGAATTTCTTAATTCTAACATAATTATGCACTTATCATTTGTGAATTTGGTATTGGTTTTCCATTTTCTTTGAGCTTCAACATTGTTTAATTAATTGCACAATTAGTAAATTATTGGATTAATGTATCTTAATATTGTTTTTTAGGATACGTAATTGACATAAGAGTATGTGGGTATAATACATACATATACATATAGTGTGTGACTTCCATTCTTTTATTTTGTAAATAAAACATGTATATAAGTAGCTGTTTGATTTATTCAAAAGGACCTACGTAATAAACCTGAAAAAAGCAGCTGGCGGCCCCCTATATGACAGTGCACATTAATTTTGATTTTTTGATTTACTTTATCTTTCAAAAAAGAAATTTTGATTTTATGTGTGGATTGAATTTGTTAGTGTTTTGATCATAAACTTATGAAATTTTAATCCTTAGTTATCTATATGCCAAAGTCTTGTATGCCATTTTACGAATTTCCTATTTTGGAGTAAAACAAATGATTAATTTCTATATATAATTAGGGTTTTAACAAAGTTAATTGCTGAAATTCTTAATTATATAAAAATTCAATCCCTTATTGTGAGCTAATTTCATGACCATGCCGTTTAACTTTTAGATTCTCTTGAGTTTTTTTTTAAACACTATATATATAATATATATATATATATATATATAGAGTAATGATATAGAACTAACTATCTAGTTTTTTATGGAACCAGATTAGTGACGTGTCATGCCAACTATTCTCTAAACCATGAACCATAAACCCTAAATCATGAACCATTCGAAGTGGGTGAACCATGAACCACTCGGGCCGGGTTTGGGTCCTGGCCGGGTAAAAAGAAAATTTGAATTGAACTGAAAAAATAAAACTGAACAGAAAAAAAATTACATTTTTTTTACCCGGCCCGGACCCAACTCGGCCAGAACTGAACCCGGCCCGAGTGGTTCATGGTTCACCCGACCCGAATGGTTCATGATTTAGGATTTATGGCTCATGGTTTAGGGAATAGTTGGCATGACACGTCATTAATCTGGTTCAATAAAAAACCAGATAGTTGATTCTATATCATTACTATATATATAGCTAGTACTCACAAAACAATTCATTGTTTTTAAGTTGTTGGTAGCATTTTAATTTGTGGGTAGGTCTTGTGTGAGATGGTTTTACGGTGATACAGAATATAATTATTTGAAAATAATATTTTAATAATTAAAAAAAAACAAGTATTAATTTGTGTTAGTTTATGAATTTTTTTACCATGAAACAATTTCACACGAATTTGTCATTTATTTCCATATTTGTTGTTTGATTATAAGTAATCATGATCTTTTGCTTAAATTAAACATCTATTAATTGAGTAATACTCATGTGAATCAGGTATATACTATTACTAACAATGATAATGCGTATATATAACAATGTATTGAACAAATAGAGTTCACTGAGAACTCTTCATACAAGTTTTTGTTCTATTAATTGGGTCTCATATGCACCAGGTGCACGACTCCATCATAGTTTTAAAAATATACAACTTGTTGCAATAAAACACACAACTTGTTACACTGAAATATATGCAACTTGTGTTCGTAAAACAAGTTGCATGATTCAATGTAAGAAATTGTATGTTTCTAAGATACACTGTGGAGTGCACGGTGCATTTGATATGTATAAGACCTATCCTTGAATTTAATTCATTTACTTAATGTCTTTTGTGTAGAAGACAAAAACTTGTGTGAACCAGAGTTCACCGTGAACTCATTTTTTTTTAACATCATTGTTAAGCATAAAAATTACTATCATTTTTATACACAAAAATTATCATTATTTATAAAATATTTTATATTTTTAAACAGTGAAAGTGTTTGTATATAACATTGATAGTTTTTGCATATAACAGTGATAGAGTTCATGTATAGACCTGATTCACATGAGTATTACTCGTGTAGAAATTATCATGAGTAATGTTTATAAAATGAGAAAAATTTATGTAAATCAATTTCATGTGTATTTAGTACTAATTATTTTATTAATATAACATATTAGTCTGTTAGTATTAATTTTGTATTAAAAAATATTAATTAACTGATAATTACAAATAAATTATACGAATATTTTACATAAGACAAACCGTCAAATACAACGACAAACTTTGAAGAACTTGTCCAATTGCAAAATGTTGTAAATATTTTGCTTGTTAGGCTTCATAATAAACAAGTTGTAGTCCTGTAGAGATTTTATTTTTTGGTGTTTCATCTCCATATTTGGTGCGTTTCATCTAGTATGGATTAATGTTTTTAATACATAACAAGTGTAATTATACATAAATATTACAGATTATTGTTACTTACACATATCATATACTCCTTCCGTCCATTCCAATCTTCACACTTTGACCGGCACACATTTTAAAAAAAAGTGACTTTATTGACTTTTTAAAGGGGATGAAAGGTGGAGATTGCGAGAGTGGAGATTGTGTGGTGGGGATTGTAAGATTCTTTGTCATTTTTGGGGTGTGGAGATTGAAATGGGACTGCCCAAAATAGAAAGTGTGAAGGTTCGTTTGGAACGGAGGGAGTATTAAAGATAAAAAAACATAAAATAAAACATCAAAGTGGTTTTAATTGCGAGAAACATAAACACGCGGTAAGAAACATAAACAAGTGTTATTATACATCTTTTCTTTTCTTTTTCTTTTTTTTGTCTAGATCTTGTATGCACTAGGTGCATCGTAGATTTAATAATGTGTATCTTTGAGACATACATCTTATTCCACTGAAACATACATCTCGCTTATACTGAAATACATACAACTTGATTACACTGAAGTTGCACGTTTTAATAATTCAAGTAAATTATATGTTTCAATGCAATATATGTTTAAAAAATATAGCAATCTTTTTTTTACTGCAAAGAATTACTGGATGCATGGGCGGGGCTAGAGTGAAACAAGAGTGGGTGAAGAATGTCATTTCAGGAGTTTGGTTTCTATCACTAAAATAGCTAAAATTGTTTGATTTACACCCCACCATATATAATTACTTATATCATTCTCATTCTTACATTTATTTCTTTATTTTATTTAAATTATAATAATATACATGATGATAAATCCATCTCCGTTTTCTACGGATATCCAGTACTTTAAATTTTTCAGAAAAAACCTATACTTTTCCATACCTAGCTTTCTGCATCTCTATCTTTTTATTCACATATCTCCGTGCAAAACATCCAATTATATGTAATTTCTTATATTAATATTTATATAATTAATTATATATATGTTGTATGTATTATGTATATATGCACACATGCATCCTTACGTCATGCTACGAAATGATCATATAGGCAACTTTATATATTCAATAATTACCTTAGTCGTACGAGCTTAATTATAAGATAAGAAAATCGTGCAAGATTGTGTTTAAAGCAACTTAATTAATTATATCTTACCTTATGTACTTAATTTATTACTAATCTTAATAAAAAATAATGTTAAGAGAAGGTCAAATGCATCTTTAGGTCTCTAAACTATTATTTTTTGTTTCGAAAAGTTCTTAAACTATTTTTTGTTTTAAGAAGTCCTTAAATTATTAAATTTTGTTTCGAAAGGTCTCTAAACTATTTTTTTATTTAATGAGGTCCCTAAACTATTGATTTTTGTTTCAAACAGTCATTTTTTACGAAATTTTCTAAATAATCTAATGGAACCATTAAGTAAAACAATGATCAATATTGACAATTTTGAGAATGATAATGTGCGTATTTACTTAACGGTTCTGTTAGATGATTAAAAAATAGTTAAGAGGGACTACATGAAATAAAAAATCAATAGTTTAGGGACTTCATTAAACAAAAAAATAGTTTAAGGACCTTTCGAAACAAAAACTACTAGTTCATTGACTTCTTAAAACAAAAAAATAGTTTAGGGACCTTTTGAAACAAAAAGTACTAATAGTTTAAAGACCTAAAGATGCATTTTGCCTTAAGAGAAGGACTCAAAAATAAAATCGAAAAGAGTATGTTCCCAATGAAATTTAATCAGAGTATGAAATCGATATTATTACACTTATAAATTAATATTATAATATTTATCAATTGATATTATTACACTTATCAATTAATATTATACTCCCTCCGTCCCACTATAATTGTCTCGCTTTCCTTTTATGGACGTCTTACTATAACTTTCACATTCCATAAAAGGAAAAACAACTCCGATACTCATAATTTTTATCCTCACTTTTCACACAATATTACAAAAAAATGTCACTCACTACTCCACTCATTACTTCACATATGTAACTTTTTCCTTTTTCCCAATATCCAAAATTACTCTTCATTTTTATTATTTTATTATTATTCTTTAAACAAAACAACAACAAAAAATGAGACAATTACACCGGGACGGAGGGAGTAGCATTTATGTATTTGTAAATGTTATGATATTAATTTATAAGAATAATGATGCTGGTAACAATGAGTGTTACAGTATTAATTAATATGGATCCATGGTATTCTTTTAATTATATTAATGATGACTGGTGTGTAACTTAATAAAATGAAAATATAAAAAAAAATTAAAAATGGGAATTTGGCACCTGACTTTTGCATCTTTCACCTGGTAAAAGTACCTTAAATCAGTGTTTTCAAAAATTGGTTGAACCGTCCGGTTGAACTGGTCGAACCGTGAACCGTTCATGTCGTCGGTTCAATTATTTTTTAAAAACGGTTAATCCGGCTTTATTATTTTTATTATTTATTAAATTACTTTTCTTGATATTTTTTTTCTAAATCTCTATGTATAATATTATTGTTTTTATCTCAGTATCATTTTCTCTCTCATAAATTCATTCATAGGTCATCAATTTTATTTAATTTTTTTACCGCCGTCACATATTGTATGAAATTAATCCACAATGTCATCATCTCTGGTCTCCAAACTCTATTATATTTATTTTAATATAAGACTTATAAGTTATAAATTAGTATAATTTTAATTTTTTATGAATAAATATTTATTTTTTAATGTAACATACAAAATATAAAATAAATATGTATAAATTAATTTTAACGGTTGAACCGGCTCCAATCGGTTAGACCGACAACCAATGCCCAGACCAATTTGGTCATAGGTTCATATATGAAAACATTGCCTTAAATCATTGGGGAAGAAAAGGATTCTTGTAATTATACGCAATAATTAAAACTGAGAAAAGATATATATGTATGTATGTATGTATGATCACTTGGCAGTGATTCTTTTACTTTTACCATGTTATCGTATTTTGGGGTGACTCTTGAATTATATGATCCTTTTACTTTTATCATGTCACCTTTTTTTGGGAAATGTTAATTGAATTCATCATCCCTCCAAATATATTACTTTCAATATTTCCTAGTAAAAATCTTGATATATATTGTTATTATTAGCATGTAACCCGCGAATTTCGCGGGATTGAAAATAAAAGTTTACAATATTATTTTTATTAAATACTTTAAATATTTAATTAATATAATTAATTTATGATAAAAACTCGTATGAGACGGTTTTATACATGAAATAGGTACAATTTAGCACAAATCAACACCCACTCTTAAAATATTAAAATGACAATGTCCAAATTATGCTACGTCTCACCGTGAGACCATTTCACGCTAGTGTGTCTCTTAATTTATTTATAAATATGTTATTGTCCATGGCCAATGGCGCATGTTTTTCTTATATTTCAAATCTAAACATAATTTTGGAATATTATGCATCAATTTAATAATATTATTTCCTATAATTTTTTTAAAGAAAACATATATAGCAAATCTTGTGTAGATATGATTAGTTGTAACTATTTATAAATCTTTCAAACAATTTATAGTAAAAAAAATTATACATCATATATAGTAAATCTTGCGCATATACAATTAGGTATAACTGTTTAAAATTCTTCAAACAATTAGATTTTTTTTAGAGATTTTGCAAAAATATATATTTAGCTGAAATTAAATATTCTTTTAAATAAAGATAATTAAAAAATTTATAATAATTATTTGGAAAAATTATATATAGCATATCTCTTGCATAGAGATTTTGTTTTGTAAAATATTAGATAATTAATAGATTTATACTAAATTTTTTTGATATTTTAAATATTTTTTTAACAAAGATAATTAATAGATTTATACTACTTTTTTTAAAAAAATATATATAAGTGATTAGTTAATTATTAAATGCCGGGCAATAATTGATCTAATTGTATACTATTAAAAAAATTGAATTATACAAATAAAATATTATAAAGATTGATTAAGTATTCAAAATATGACTTGGTTGTACCGATGGTATTAGAAAAAAGTCATCACTGAACATTGCCAGAATTACTAAGTTGAACATTGTCGGAATAACTAAACACACTTCCAAGTGGAAGAAATCAAACCTCAATATTCCATGTAATATACATAATAATTACACAATTGCAATAAACATTCCTAACCAATTCAAAAACTGAAATTATTTACATCAATACTCCAAACAATATACAAAACAAAATCAAATTAACAAATTGATCAAATTAAAAGAATCACTATTAAATAGAAAAGAATAAACTCATCCATCAATTAATTTATTTACCTCGATACCCTGCAATATACAAAACAAAATCAGATTAACAAATTCATCAAATTAGAATAATAGGTATGAACAAAAAAAGAAAAAACTCATCCACAATCAATTCAGAACTAAATTACTTACTTCAATACTCCGTGCAATATACAAAACAAAACCAGATTAACAAATTCATCAAATTAGAATAATAGTTATGAACAAAAAAAAAAAAACTCATCCACAATCCATTCAGAAATCTTACCTCAATACTCTCTATATTATACAAAACAAAATTCCCAATACTCCTTGCAATATACATAATAATTACACAATTGCAACAAATATTCATAATCAATTCAAACTTAAATTACTTGGTAATTAATTAATTTAACATATTGGTAATTAATTAATTTAATTTAGTTAGATAGATTAAAAATTTACCTTAAATAACTTTTAATGAGAGTGCACGATTTTAAAAAGAAATAATCTGGTTGAATTGGACTTTGCGCAGACGGCGTGATTTCGCCACGTAGGATGAATCATGTTTACCAATATATAGTATTAAGATTTTGGATTAATACTTTAACTATTAAGTAGCAATTAATCATAAAAACTGAGATGATCAATGATTAGAAATAATAATTACTAAACTTGCTCCGACCAAATGGAGATTGTAAAATTTAACAACGAATAAAAAGACACCACCACCATATATATACCTAATACTTGAGGCAAAAAAAATCAATAATCTAAATTAATGTATAGTTAAGATTGTTAATTTACACATAGTAAAACTACAATATTCAAATCATGTTTGTTGGGTTTCGGTGCCGCTGGCCCCCATGTATTAAGAGTTGTTTATCGGGCTCAGATCTCCTATCTCTGACTATGGTGTAGAGTATGCACCAAACTCTATTCTCCCCCCTCTCTCCACTCGCTTCCCCCACAAAGAATCTATATTTCAACGCTCACAATAGGGACTCCCAACATCAACTTTTATCAACGAGCAAGAATCAATTCTAGCAACAATCACGGTGAGATTTATGGCAAGTCAACAATTAGGGAGTAATCTCGTACAAAATTAGTGTAATATGTTTTTAGAAATTGAGAGTGAGGGAGAATAGGGAAAGGGGAGTAATCTCGTACAAAATTAGTGTAACATGTTGCAAAAAAAGATTTTGATTAATTTTATTGAAAAAATATTTATATGCGAGTTGACGAAAATACCCCTTTATTTTGCCTATAAATTTACCCGAGATTCTCCTATTTTTAAAACTTGACGCTTATTCTAAGGAAGTAAAAAACTCAGTCCTCAAAATACAATTAATTGCAAAAATAAGTTATCTCCTTCATTGCATGCAAATACTTGTGGTTGCTTGCAAAAAAATTAGTTTGAGTTGTTTAGTAGTCCCTCCAACTTATTCTATTTATAAGCAAATTTAGACTATGGGGACTTCAAAGCTACATTTCCAAAATGCAGGGAGTATTTTGCAATTTATCCTAATTCTAGAAGAAGCTGCTGCTGCTGGTTGATGTATACTTCTCACTCGTCGGAAATTGTTTTCGCGTCTTCATCAACTTTGAACCTCACGCTAAAATTCTCAGGAGCAATTCATCGAACAATTTACGATCATGAATCTGTACGGGTTCAATAACACGCTGCTTGACCTAGGCTACTCCGATGCCGCTCTGATTGAATCTATTACGAGCTCTCATTTGATCGCCGATAGAAGGTACGCAGAAACGGAGGAAGAGAATTTGCTCAAAATTTCGAGTTCTATGTTGAAGAATATTAGGAGGAATGAGAGTCCGCCGAAGCGTCGACACGATGGCACTTCGCCGCTGCCTCTTGGAATGGATTGGAGCCCTCCTCCTCGTAATTGGGTATATTTAATATCTTGTGTTTCGATTTTTGTTATGATTATATTTGTTGAGAGAATTATTTGGATGTTTGATCAATTGATCGTACAGCTGATTTCGTTGATGGATTTCAATCGCTCGAAGTAGATATTTTGAGATAATTTTGTATTGTTTTTTTTTTTTTTTTTTTTTTTGCAACAATTTAAATTGATTGTGTTGTTATGTTTTTTACTTTAAATCATTTAGTTTTTGGAGTGATTTCTTCCTTTATTGTTCATTTCCTACGTAGTTCCTCTGCATAAAGGCTCATTGTTAATGTAATGTTAAGAGAAAATATGGTTACCAGTGTTTATTTTGTTGCATTTTCATTATTATGTTTATCTCCTACATAAAGACAGTAATCAGATCAAATTATTCCTCCCTTTCTAACATGTAATTCTAATCAATTAAGTTAATAATTCTACCATTTATCCATAATATTCTTTTCCTCACTCAAATATCAACAGAAAAATGAAAATGCATTTGTAAACAATGAAAGGAAAAGTAAAAAATAAAATTTAAACAAAGCTAAACTTTGTAAGTTCACCTTTAATCGAATGAGAATATTCAAGTACGGATGAAAAAATTGTGCTTGATTCTCAACATTATGAAATGTGGAATTTTAGTAGCTTTCAGCATGTGAGAAGGGAGTGAGTTTGGAATCAATCTCTTAGAGGCCATTGACAAAGTGGAATAGCTCAAGTGGTTAGAGCACCAATACCTATGTCTTGAGGTCATGGGTTCGAGTCACCATTTTCCCGATCAAAAAAAAAAAAATCTATTAGAGGCCATCCTATCGGGTGTGGTTTCTTTTTCCTAGTAACAGCAATATCTCATAGATATCCTGTCACATACACATTGAATCAAACACTGTTACCACTTCCCTTGTGTTTGATAAATTTGAAAACCTTCAACCTTTAACCACTCAACAGCCTCTCCCAAAGCTTTACTAACCCAATTCATTCTGAATATTTTGTGAAGTTTATATGTTTGCTGGATTAGCCCTGCTTCGCCTTTTTCTATGAATCATGATGATTAATAAACTGTCAAACATAACCCGAAGTCACATTTTTCTATACTAAATTTCCCTTGCAGTACACAATGTCCAATTATCATCTTGTTTTAGTGAAATCTACTAAACAATTTAACTGTTTTGTGATGTTTCGACTGCATACATATGTCATGTTTTGTGTGTTTACAAATGTTGTGCTTTCGATGCAGGATGGCCCAAACACAATCTGGCCTCATGATTTCCACACAGGTTGGAGTTATTGCGTAACAGTTCCTTCTTGGAACTTCTATGCTGAATCAAGAGGTTTCGAGCCTGTAGTGGTATAGAGTTTATTATTTGTCTTAACTATTCTATGTGTCCTTTTTCGAACTTAAATCTATTGTTTTGGTGTTTTGTAATGTATAGTAGATCAGTAGTTTTTATTTTTATGTTGTTTCTATCACTTCCTTAGTAATAAAAAATTCTAAAAAATGGTTCAGAATATGAAGGCACTTAGACTTTTTTCTCCCTGTTCTAACGTTTCTACATGACAGTTTTACAGGGTTCAAATTGGTTTGCAGTCACCAGAAGGGGTTACCACCATACACGAAGTGTTGAAAAGATTTAGTGATTTCCAGAAGCTATACTCTGATGTGAGTTACATATTTTCGTGAAGCTTTGTTTAGTGATTCTTTTGATGAAAACGCATGAACTGTGGTATTGTTCATTCTGTTTTGCAGCTTAAGCGGTCCTTTCGCAGTAAAACGTTGCCGCCTGGCCCTCCGAAGGGGGTTCTCAGATTGAAAAGCAGAGCACTTTTGGAGGAAGTCTGTATCTTTTTCATTCTGCCCTTGCTTTTGTTGACAGTTTATGAATTTATCTTATTGCTATAAATGCTTACTACCCCCGTTATTTCATTGTGAAAATCTTTAAGGTAATATGGACTGATTTATCTTTACGCTTGGTATACAAAATTATGCAGACTGTCATCCCATTTTAGTAGGACACACTTTATAGTCCTTTTGCACCTTAAATAGATAAATAAACTTCCAACAACATAGATTAATCTACGTTGCTTATAATTGTTTTTTCTCATAGAAACTTTTTCCATGTTGTAATAAGCAAAACCTGATCATCTAGTTCATTATTGGATTTTGCCTTAGGTGAAGTGGAAACAAGCCCTTTAAGTGATATTTAGCATTAGGCATTGCTTTTAAAAAATGCTTAGTTATGTTAATGATAATCTTTATGCAATTTTGACTCTGAGCAGCTCGATTTCCTTTCCCAGAAACTGTTATCTCATTGTTAGAACAGCAGCTTATAACTTTATGCAAAGCTTGATAATGTGATTGTTTATAAAATATACAGCCAAAATCAAATCAATATGAAGTTCTTACAGTCAATTAACCACCTTCAGAATCATGTAGCCTTTTATGAGATAGTTATCTGAGTTGAGATTCCATGAGATCATTCTTTATTACTTCATTTTCTTTTTCTTTTATATGAAGAAATGTTTTGTTCAAACTACAATATAACGAATGGAAATCATGTTTGATCCGTTTTGCTCTTACAATTTTCTCTCGTAGTTTTCATTTAGTATTATTTATCTACCCACATTAATTAGAATTTTCACTAAAACCATAGCCTGTATCTTCTGAAACCTTGATTTGTAGATCCATAATCACATTTGGTTGTATTAACATGTCGTTTTGGATTGAGTACGTATATTCTTAAATTGTTACTTGCCACACGTCTAGGTTTTCTTTGGGAAGATTGTTAAAATCTGGATTATCAACATGGAATAAATTTAATGGCTGCTAAATTGAAATCCTATATTTACATTCTTTATCAGAATCTGCTAAAAAATAGTATTTTTTTTCTGAATTGTGCATGTTAGTCTGTTCACTACAGTTATTGTTATGATCTGAAACAACATTTATGATAGCTATTAGTTTTATCACTTTGATTTATTTTAATAACTGTCCTAAGTTAGCAAGATCAATCACAGCGTAGGTGTTGTTTGGAGGCATGGATGGAAAAAGTACTCTCTGATATTGATATCTCAAGAAGTGCTCCCGTAGCATGCTTTCTTGAATTAGAAGCTGCTGCAAGATCATGTATGCATCTCCTTGCTAACAATAAGGTTGTGTTTGGATTGAGGCATTTCAAACGAACGGATTTTAATCCACCCAAATCACTTATTGGTGGAGTTCAAATCCGCTAGAGAATGAATCAATCCAAACAACCACTAATGAATTTTCTATTATGCATTTAAAGATGTAGCCAATTGCCTAATTTGGTTATACTTGTCTTTCAGCCTTTCGTGAGTCAAGTCATCACTTGCCAAATGTGAATCAGCTTTCTGAAAATGATAGTTCTACTCTCTCCAAAGAGATCAGCGAAGGGAAGGAAGAAAAATTTCTATCAAAGTCCTCTGATGAAAGAATTAGTTTGGACCAGTTTCAGAAAGGTCCATCATATACTCATTCACACCATCAAGATAGTGTTGAATATTCCACTGACGTAAAAAACTCTATGAAAGGCACCAGTTCTGGATACACAAAGCGAAATATTAAACTCTTGTGAGGTAATTTCATTATTTTCATCAGCCCAATTTCTAATTCTCTTGTCAATTTTTAATTGAAATAGTTCTTCACTTATGTCTAAGATGTCTGCTGAATAACCTTATTTGTACTACCTCTGGTGACATCACATGTTTCGTATAACTGGACAAGTTTATCCATCAAACCCTCTATTTTGAACCAGTTTTTGTTTGCTTATGTTCTGATTTGGTTTATCTGTCCATTATGTTTTCTTTTGGGTGGGTGGGAGGATAATGAACTGCTATATGCATTTCTAGTTTCTGTAAGGTAATGGGTAACTTAAGAATTATAATTACTAACTTGACTCTTATCTTTGCAACTAACGTCATAAAATTCATAATTACTGCATTCACTAATGCATACCAAATTTCATGAAACAACAACTATTCATGATTATGTTGATTTCGTGATAGTCTGATAGAAATTAATCAAATTTCAGAATGTAAATTTGCATAATTTCCTGAAGCGAATTGGAGGTGAAACTGTGAACATGTCTTTGTGGTGAATGAAGAGTGTCTACAATCTGATTATGTTGATTACTTGTTTGCTTACCACTAGATAGAAACATCCCAGTGGAAAACGATATTGGTACTTTAATTTAATGGAAATATTGATATTGGTTTCGATTATTTCTTTTAAAATGATCGGGATTCTTATAATTTGAAATTTTAACAAGAAATTTAAGAGATATTATAACAAACTTCAGTTCACAAATTTAACACCATATTTGTATAGAGTGATGTTTATGGAAAAATATATAGATAATATATCATATAAACATTCTCTAATGAACAATAAGAACTCACAATTACTTGATGCAAGACTACAGTAAGAGTATTATGTATTGAACGCACATGATATTGTTCTATTTATTTAGAATTATTTTCACTCTGGATTCCTTCTCCTTCTCTTTTTACATTTTTTAGAGAGTCAAATATTTTTTAAAGTTTCCTGATTTTCACACAATTTGGAAACTAACCGCAATATTTACATATATTTTCCCCCAAAATTCTGGAAAAATTATTTCCCCTTCATATCAATGGCTACACTTCAAAATCTCTAAATTTCATGAATTTTCCCATATTGAAAATATCTGAGTGCCAAGATACATTTAGTATGTACTGCATATAAACTACTGTTAATGTTATCTTCTTCAGGTCGAAGATTTAGAAACCGAACCTGAATCTAAAAAGCAGAATGGCAAAGAAAAACTGGAGCAAGCAATTTCAGTTGAAAGGGGAAGATTTACTCAGATGCAGTGGGATATGGAGGAACTTAGAGCAAAGTATGTGGAAATGGAATTCATGTTTAAATCTGAGCAGGTTTGGATTTGTTCTTGTGTGCACTTTTTCCTATTCTCCAGGTTTAGAAAATCTAATAATATTGTGACCCCCCCCCAATCCCCCTCCTTCTTAGGATGAAAAAGCTCATGCTATTGAAGAGAATGAAGCATTGCAGCAAGAGTTGGAATCTGCTAGAGAGCAGCTCAAGAACTTGCAGAAAAGTCATGATCTGAAATCAAAATCAGATGTTAAACTTCTAGTGAAGGAGGTTAAATCAGTTCGCCGTTCTCAATCAAAATTGCAGCAGGAGCTTGACAGAGTGTTAAAAGAGAGGATGGATTTTGAGGTAAGACAAAGTCTTGTATGCACAGGTGCACCGTGTAACTCAACTGCATTTTCAAACTGTATTAGTTGTTTTCACTGAACATTATTAGTTGGTCAGTTTAGTTATCACCGACCAGTATTAGTTTTCACAGAAAAAAAGTTTTCAAATTTATACACGTGCTAATATACTCCTAATGTTGGGTTAAAATATTTACTAGACAGCTGGATTAGACATATTGCAGTGAGTAGATATTGATATATTTACATCTTGAATTTGTTTTATTGAGGTGTATAGAGAAGTTTGCTTTTAATTCTTGGTAATTGGTTTATAACCTTGATTCTAATACTGCTTTCACTAACCGTAGCAATAATAGATCGTTCATGCTGATACTCTTCTCTACAGACAAGACTAGAGAAGGAAAGAATGAAAAGGGAATCTGTTGATGCTGCCAACAGAAAGTTGCTGCGTAAATGTGAAATTCTCCGTGGTCAGCTTGAAGAATGCAGTGGTAATTTTGTGGATGAGCAAGAAAACAAGCTAACTATGGAATTACCAGCTGATGCCCTTGATATGTTAGCAACTTCTGAAAACCGTATTGGACTTCTTCTGGCAGAGGTACTTTCGTTGCCAACTAAAATCTTTTCATGAAAACTAACTGGTTCCCATATGAAAAATTAAATAATGCACATAGGGTCTAAGATTTTCCTGTATTAACATGTTTGAGATTTCATTGCTTCATAAAGACATAAAGAAATAGTATAAGATTTCGACTCAGATAAATCTTATATAACATCTTCAAACTCGCATTTTGCTATTCTTGTACTGCCTTTTGGTCTTTGGCATTGCGGTCGTCACCTGATCAGATTGATTTGACAAGTATAATTAATCATCTAGTAAGATATATAGACAAATGATTTACATGACGGCTAATAACAGCCATCATGTGGTATTGAATAAAATTATTTTTTGTTTGAGACAAAATCTTGTATGCACCAGGTGCACCGTGCAACTCTAGTGTATTTTTAAATGGTATTAGTTATTTTCACTGAAAAGTATTAGTTGTATACAGTTGCATCATAAAACTGTACAAGATTGCTACTCTTTGTTTTGAAGCATTGACTAAGGACAAGCTTGTCATCAGTACTTATTTTGGGCATATTATGGCTGATCATTTGTTATAGGATATTACATTTATAAACATCCATTTAAACTCTCACCAATGTATTATGTGCACGCTTAAGAGTGCAAGATTAAGTCCTAATGTATATTATCACATCAACCCAATTTTATTTCAACCATCTTTCTAGAGACATTACTATTTTTGGTAATAATTAATGCACATGACAGGCACAGCTCCTTGCACAAGAAAATGCAGCTGCCGATACAAGTGCAAGTCACGAAAGTGACGATTTGATGACAACGGACAATGAGTTGAGGAAGATGGTAGCAGATGTTTTGATCGACAATGCCATTTTGAGAAAACGGGAAAATTATGTTCTCCGATGTGCTTTGAATACGTACGGAAGTAGCAGCATCTCCCAGCAACAGCTCTGAAGTAATCAAAGAAGGTGCATGCATGCCCCTTTAAGAAAAACCAAAGATGATGTTAAGTTAAAGAGAATTTTCCTTGTATAACCAGCTTCGTGTAATGTAAAATAGTAAAATAAACCGTTTCACAATAAAAATGCAGAATTAAATCAAGTTATTGCAGGCTCTGAATTCCACCATTAGCTGCTTTGGTTGTCGGGTCTAATTTCTAACTAGAATGTTGGCTATGTTTGATTTGGGATTTGAAAATCAGATTTAGGATTTCGAAATATAAATCGAGTTCTACTTTGAAATTTTAGAATTCAAATTTTAAAAGCTCACTGCATCTACTCCTACATACACCTATAAATGTATGAGTATCATTTTTTTCTACATCACATTCTTTCCAATCTCACTAACACGAATAGAATGTTCTTAATGTCATTCTTATTTTATTTCACATATTTTATTCTCACTTTAGCAATTTTCAATTTATAACACATTAATTATCAATCTCTTGTAATTGATTCGTTATAAACTCAAAACCTACTTTACTTATATCTCAAAACAAACCTCAAAACAAACACACATCATTACTATATAACAAAAACTCATATGGCCCAATCTCGACAAAAACTTGTACAAACCTGATTCATGTTACGAATCTTATTTTCAATTCATGTGCATTTGACCCTATCCAGAGTATAATACGGATTTAATTTAGTGGGTTAGAAAAATGTGTTGGAATGAGTGGAATGGGTCAAATAATCCAAGTTCATAGCATAGACCTGATTCATGAAAGACCAGCTCGACAATCTCATACATGAGGCAAGATACAGACTAGCCCAAATCAACACCCGCCTCTTCCTAAGTGTTAAATCGTCATGCCTAAATTATACTTCGTCTCATCATGAGACCGTCTCACCCAAATGTGCCTCTTACTATAAATCACGACTTCGATAACCCAGAAATTTGAAATCTGGATTTCAAAATCCTCTAAATCCCAAATCAAAATAACTAATATGATTACATGACTAGAGGAATCAACAATTGCTTTTTGTAAATGAAAAAGGTAAGGAAAAAGGCCACCAACAAAGATTTTCTTTAACAACAATAAGTTAACAATCCCCTCTCAGCAACTGTAATCTGCCATTAAAAAACAACAGCTTTCCCTGAACATAAAATATCTGTACCAGCTACTAGTTAACAACAGATAATCGTGGATCGATGGCCAGATACTCCATTAAGGCCAACTAACTCGAGCATAGTTTGGCCACATTTCACGTTTAGGCCAACGAGCTCAAACGTGACTTTTCGTACTTACATTTACTTTTCAGCACCACCAAACATACCCATCATGTCCTTAGCAGAACCCATTTGCTTCATCAAGTTTTGCAAACCACCCATTCCACCAATCTGCTTAAGCATCTGAGGTGGCAGCACTTTGCTCATGTGCTGTGCGTTCATGTTTCGTGATAATGCACTCATCTCTCCCTTCTTTGGAATCTTAAGACCCTTCATCTTGCTCCAAATCTTGGCCAATCGCTTGTACTCTTCCAACATTTCCATTACGTCCCTTAGTGGACGACCGCACCCTCTCGCTATCCGCATGATTCGAGATTCGTTCATCAGCTTTGGATTCGTGCTGTCCAACTCTGCAATATTAAGCATGTTTGATGTGATATTGCAATTAAGAAAACAATAAGATTGTAATTACAATTACCACTCTTAGATATTTGTTTACAGCTTCACCACCCTACAATTTTAATTTCAAATCCAAATCTTCATTTGTTTATCTGGATTTTGGTATAGGACTTGAAATCCTATAGACCCAATAATACCTAAAATACACCTATTTTACTTTTTTCAAACACAATTTTCAATACACTATCATTCATCTATCAGCCATTTTCTAATATATGATTATCTACCCAACTCAACACTCCCTCTCAGAAAAAACTTCACTCTCTCTCCCCCTTAATTTACACACAATTTCCAATAAACAATCCATCATCTATCACGTACTTTTTAAAATCTTACTCTATCAATTCTTACAAAATCCAAATACACTTTTTATTATTCATCAAATCCACTACAATCTTTAACAAACATAAAATATTTGTTCTACTTTACAGGCATTGGTAAGAACTGATGTAATATTGCAAATAACACAAACTGCAAAATTTGTAAATTTGGAATACCACTCTTAATGTTTGTTTCTATTTTATAGACATATTTATGAGAATTGAATATAGCATATTAATTAAAGTACATAATTTGTAAAGTACAAGTACCACTATTAATATTTCTTTCTATTTTACAGGGCGTGTTTATAAAACAAGACAAATCTCTAGGGGTATATACAAGTTTAAAACATAACAGGGTTTTTCTGTAAATAGGACCCCTCAAGGTAGTTTTTGTAATTTACCAATATTACATGTTTATGTAATTTACGCATATTAATATAAAATTTTGAACATTCAAATATTCAAAGAACTTGCCTTCGTTGGTCATTGAGTCCATCATTGTCATATATCTTTTAATCTTTGTCTGGCTTTCCTTTTCACGGCCTTTGGGCATCAACTCTTGGCTAAATCCCGGAAGCATGGAGAATACCTACAACCAAGAAACATGTCTTAGTAAAATATATTAGCTCACAAGTGCAAATGCACATTCACAGAGCAAATATGAAGATAAAGCATAAGAGAACCATTGCAGCCACAAAATTGCTTGAGGCCAATATATGCTCATACAAAAGAGAATTTAAACCAATTTTTGAAGAATGGAAGCAAAACATTTGATAAAGCAACTCATCAGCTATCTGTCATAGAGCCCGTTTGGGTGAGCTTATAAGCTCCTTAAAACAGCTTATAAAATGTTTAGGAGCTTATAAGCTCTCTAAAAGTGTGTGATAAAAAAAGATGTTTAAAAGCTAAGATCTTAAAATAAGCTCCAAAAAGTAAAGTACCAATATCCCAACTTATTTTCAAAAATCATTTAAGCTATGCTTAAATAAAAAAATATATATATAAAAATCAATTTTGGAAAAACAAAATAGCCCCACCGCACCCACTCCCACCTCAACATAAAAAATAAAAATATAATTATTTTATATTAAAATAATTTTTTTAAAAATATTTCTTTCAAATTATCAAAAACTTCAACTCATAAGCTACTTAAAACTTACATCTTACAAGCTCTTGAAATTATTAAAATATTTTTTTTAAAAATATTTCTTTCAAATTATCAAAAACTTCAACTTATAAGCTACTTAAAACTTACATCTTACAAGCTCTTGAAACAACTGATAAGATGTTAGAGCTTATAAGATGTTTAAAATAAGCTTAGCCAAACTGGACCTTAATCCTTAAGTAGCAGATCATTCTCTCAAGAGTCCTTTGGTTACACCTTAAAAGAATGTTTTGCTTAGTCCAATACTGAAGGCTGTGAGTAAAAAAAAGTCGAAAAACTAAGGAAAAATGAGGGGTGGAGGTTGACTAACAACCATCAAAGCATGATGGAGCAAATAGAATAATAGAGCAAAATTAGATAAGTATGCAACCGACATACCTGACCAATAGGACCCATTTTGAGTATATTCTGAAATTGCTCATACATAATCCTCAAAGTAAAGTTGCCTTCTGAAAGTTTCTGGAGAAGCTCAGGCTGCTGATCCATCGGAACAACTTCATGAATTTTGTCCATGAAACCAGACCAGTCACCCATACCTGTGGAAAGTGGAAACCAAAATATCAGAAAAAGCTTGTTTGAGCAGTATTATTACAACTATAATCAGGGATGCAAACCTAAAAGCCGGCTGACAAATGGTTTAACATCAAATATTTCAAACTCATCCATATGTTCACCCGTCCCGATAAATATGACTGGACTTTTTGTTGCTGCCACTCTGTAGATGGAAGATAACGATCAAGACATTTTTCAGAGTACAGCATATCAGATAATTTATATCAATGTGTGCCAAATTATTTTTATTCTATTCATCAAACGAAACTTATGCACATCTAGAAAGTCCAAGCACAATATTAAAAACCTTGGAAATTCAATGGCATAATCCCATCAAGTACATGCGCAACGTACTGTTTGACGTAATTAATTAAGGTTTACTTCCGATTATTACTTGATTATTATAAACATTTTATTTTCCTTCCACTACGTTGGAAGACATTTGACATTCATGAAAGTTGCCAGGGCAACAGCATATGATGAGATATTGTGCATCATATATTAACTACTACTCCATTTAAACTAAGAAATTAAAAACTTCTTTTACTTACGCACTGAGAGCACCACCTCCCTTAGCATGCCCATCCATCTTTGTGATGATCACAGCTCCAACTGCAACACTTTGCTTGAATGCTTGAGCTTGATCAAAGGCAGCTTGACCAATACTGCTATCCATGACAAATATAACAAGATCTGGTTTCTGAAATTTTTGTATGATGTAGTAATTATTATAAAGTTGGAACTACAAAAATAGAAGGCATAAGAGAAGAGGGGGAGATGTCCCCGGAAAGGCATACCGTTGCTTCAGAAACTTGACGCATCTCCTCAAAAAGTGCTGCTTCCTGCTTGTGGCGTCCACTAGTATCAACAATTATGAGATCACAATTTTCCTTCTTAAATCTTTCAACCCCTTCGACTGCAATTCTTACAGGATCAGATTCTGTATAGCTGTTACAGAATACATCAATTTATACCCAAAATAGAAACAAGGCTAACGACATAAATATCCAATGGAAACAAATTAATTCAAGAATCCAGAAAGTGAGAAATGATTGCGATTCTGATGCATTTAGATCAAACTTATCTTTGATTGTAGACTGAAATAATACACATTTAGGGGGTGGGTGGTGGTGGTGGTCCCGTGGGTGGTTTTGGTGTAGATGAACAAACAAGTGCAATTCACTTATGCAATATTCCATATAGCAAAAGCTCCTCTGTTAAATTTTCCCGCGAACAAATCATAAAGTATTGGCAAATGCATAATTCTCCAACATAATCTTCATAACAACAGTACTATGACATTACTGATAAAGACAAACGAACTCAGCGTTTATAAGTATTAACAATATTTTTGCCAGATTTGTCAATTAAATCATACATTATTATCCTGTGTTTTCTGTACTGCCTCCTCCCAAACACAACCACCACAAATTAAAAACTGAGGAATAAAATAACTCATTACTAGACAAAATTCATACCTCCCATAAAAAGGAATTCTAGCTTTAGTGGCATTCTGCTTCAACTGGTCAAAAGCACCAGCTCTAAAGGTATCTGCACAAACCAGAGCAGGTTTCCAGCCCTTCTTCTGGTGGTAGTATGCATACTTTGTACAGGTTGTTGTTTTCCCAGATCCTGGTATCAAATTGATACCAAAGGTTAATTCCTTTTTCTGAGTGATAATTCAGAAGCAATGGGAAATAGCTAAATCATATACAATATCTCACGTTCGGTCAGTTAACATGCAATTGCAAAATATGAATGCCGGTCAATAAATAGGTTTCCCATCCACAATAAAGCTTATATACATGCACATAAATACTATCATGAATTAGACAACCAATAAAGTCATTATAGCAGCATACCTTGCAGACCAACAAACATAACAACACTAGGTTTCCCCTTTTTTGGAGTGAAAGAAGGCTTCCCTGGATCCAATATCTGGCATAGCTCATTAAAAATAGCCTACAAAACAAACGAAAAAATAACTGTAATAAGAGAAGCATTACAAAATAAAGCAGTGAATGCTTGTTCTGCATCCTCACATCATCTTTTATATTCTATCGACAACTACACATGCTTATTTTTAGAATGTTCTAACAAGCCAACTAGACAAGGAAGGACCAAGTGCAACATATGGAATTTGGACTTAAATTTCAGAGCTCTCATGTTCTAAACCGGCGCCAGTGTACAATTCAGAATTTAGTTGTATTTATGGTTCAGCTAGAGATAATTTTAATAGACAGAATTTAAATTTCTGCTACAGGTCCATAATTGGAATTCATCTCAAAAGAAATAATGATTTCAAGGGCCTGGTAGTGTTCTTCCTGGCTTGTACCAATTGATAATTGACATCACTATAGACTGAAAAGGCGATCTAGGGTTCAAAAGTTAATGTCTTCTGAAAACCTAAACTTTTTAAAAATATATGTGATGTCTATATTGTAAAAGTATGTGACATATAACTACATTCAGATTATAATCTGCATGCACAATAACCCTTTTGGAAGTCAAATCAGTTTGGTTTTAGTTATCTCCAACAACTTTTACAAAAAACAGCAATATCATGCTAAGCTTTGAACATTGAGACATTTCTATCTGCTTTAATATTCGATATATAGAGCATATTGTTCAGTGCCCAAATTAGCCCTTATTGCCACTTGACAATCAATAATAAAGCAAAAACCTAACAAGTTTTCAGCAGACGAAATAATATCCATACAATATCTGATCGTAGCAGAAACACAGTTGCAATATAATCCATCTTATTTAAGAAAATAACATTAAGATTGACTAAATTCAGTTGTAAGCCCACATTCTTGCAATTAAATAAAACCATCCTTCTGTTATCCAAGAAGTGAAATCTAAACCAATTATAATCTAACTCCATTTTTAACATCCTTCCCACTCCCACTCTCACCCCCAAAAAATCTTGCCAACTTTCCACCAATAAAATAAAAAATAACTACCCAATTCCAAAAGACAGAAACTCTTCAAACCTGCAATTCACCGGAAAAAAAGAAACAGATAATCACACGCCCAATAATAATCGAATAATAACTTTATCACGCCCTCAAATCATAATTTCAATTCCAAGAATAATTCTACTGGATCAAATTTCTAACTCAATTGGAAAAGTCAATCACCCAAAACGAGGAAAAAAGATCCACAAACCTGTTGAATAATTTTGCGCTTATTGTGGCCAGCGGCGAGATCATCAAGATTGACAATCTTTTTTATATTGGTCTGCATATCGCGAACGAGCTTGAACTGCACATCCGATTGAAGAAGTGCACGCGTGATCTCGTTGAGGCAATCATTCAGCACTTTTTCGTCAATGATCGTTGCATTGCTCATCTGCTGAAGAGCGCGGGAAATGCTTCCCCCTAGCTGCGCGAGCACCATCTTCACTAATTTTAGGTAATTCAAGTTGAATCAACAGAATTGGGAGGATTAGGGTTCGGAGGGATAGTTTTGGTTTCAACGGGGACCTCCGGTAACAGAGAGAGAGGGAGAGATGAATAATGTTTTGGGGGATATTTATACATAAAAAACGACGACGTATTGATCTCTCCAAAAAAAAATTATTTTTATTTTTTGACAACAAATAAGCTCAACAAAAATTATGCGAGTTTCATTCTAGCTATATTCGTGATCCAAAGAGGAATATCACTCTCGACCCAGGCTTGAGGGTGAGAGGACCTAGCTGCAATATTCTCGTTGCGGGGAGTGTATCAGATTCTCGTTGTGTGCGACAAATATTCTCGTTGCGGGGAGTGTACCGGATTCCTTTCACTGATGGATCTTTCAACAAGGCGTGAAGCACTTCAACCGATTCTTCTTCAACCCCCTTGAAGGTAGCTTTACCCCTAGCCGCTTGGACAGCGTCCGTCGAGTCCGAGAGAATTCGAAATCCACTAAAGTTGTTGCCTTGGCAGTATAGAACCCCTTCAAGAATAGCCATCAATTCGGCTGCTAGGATAGATCCAGGGGGATGAATGTTCTGCCCCCCAGTGGCCAATAGAATTCCGCCAGGGTCAAAAATAGCAAACCCGATTTCGTACTCCCTTTTTTCTTCATTGTAGGCCGCGTCAACAAAAAGACTTAGGGAAGAGCGAGCTATGTATGCAATGTCAATTCTTTGGGGTCGGTGGAATTGAGAGCGTGCAGAGTGGAAGCTTTCGAGAAGCGATGAGGTCCAATTCACTTTGATCTTGAGGGGAGCATTGCGAGAATCTCTCTGGTGTTTAGCCTCACATCGCTCTTTCCAAATGCCCCAAAGAAGCGTACAAAATTCTTCCATCTTCGTTTGGGAATAAGAATTTGAAATCCTATAGAGAGTATTAGCCATAGATACCTCATGGGCATTGGAGAGTATGGGCCACCATTCCGTATCTTTCTAGTTATTTTTTATCATCGGGCAGAAAAAGAGGGCGTGCTTGGAGTCCGCCCAGTGACATGCACAAAGAGAGCAACTAGGATTACACGGGACATGATGCATACTTAAATTGGCTTCCGTAGCCACAATATCCAGAGTTGTTTTCCATATGAAAATTTTGACCTTAGGAATAAGTCTGAGTTTCCAGAGCTTCGTCCACCAATTGTGTATAAATGCATAATTGGAGGAGCCTTCATTCGTTTGATGAGCGAGTGATCTATTTGAGTTTTTCCAGTACCCGGATTTGACCGTGTAGACTCCTTTCTTTTCGAACTTCCAGTACCGGACATCATTGGATTGACAAATTTTGGGAATTCGCAAAAATCTACGTCGTTTAATACACTATTCGATCATATTATTATGAAATAAAAGTTAGGGCAAATAAATATTGAATGTAATATATTCGAGTATTACATTCGAGTCTGTGTAAAATTTTGACAAAAAATTTTCAACCCGATTTTTTTAGTATCATTGTTGGCTAAGTCTTGTATGCACTCGGGTACACCGTGCACTTATAGTACATTTTAGAAGCGTTCAACTTGTTATGCTGAAAAGTGTGACTTATTTACAAAGAAAAGTGTAACTGTTAATATGAGAATATAGTTGCATGCTTCTGTTTGGAATAGTTGCACGTTTCTATTTTGTATAGTTGCACGCTTCTAAAATGCACTATGAGTGTATTCAGGTGCACATGAGACCCACTCATCATTGTTATGTATAAAAATTATTATTATGTATAAAAATTATTATGTTTATACACAAAAACCTCACTATTAAAAATGTTTTGTATTTTTAAATAGTGAAAGTTTTTGTATATAATAATGTTTGCACATAACAATGATATAGTTCATATATAGACTTCACGGGAGTGTTACTTTAAAAAAATTAGAATATTGGTGTTTTATGTGAATACTGATCGAGTGGGTCTCATGTATATCCAGGTGCATCCTGCACTCGTAGTGCATTTTAAAACCATGTTACTTGTTATACTGAAAGATGCAACTTATTTATATTGAATCGCACAACTATTAATATGAAAAAATAGTTGCACGGTTCGGTGTAGATAAATTGCATCTTTCAGTGTAACAAATTGCATGATTTTAAAATGCACTATAAATGCATGGTACACCTAAGTGCATATAAGACCATTGATATTAGAGTGAGTCTTTTGTGCACTCAAGTGCACCGTGCACCATACACTCACGCATATGGTGAATCCATTTAAAAATTGGGTCGCGTGCGATAAAGGTTATATTTCATATTGTCGCAACTTTTGAACAGTGGGGTGTTGTCCTAGTGGTGGATTGTGCTCTTTCTAATCTTCAGGTTCAAGGTTCAACTCTCGAGCCTATCTGTGTTTTTTTTTATCTATTTTTTATTTTTAATAACTCATTTTATTTTATTTTTTTATTTTAATAGAAGCGTGCAACTACCTATAATAAAAGCGTGCAACTATCTATAATAAAAGCGTGCAATTACCTATATCAGAAACATGCAACTAACATAAGCATGCAACTACTTATGACAGAAGCATGCAACTATTTATAATAGAAGCGTGCAACTACTTATAATAGAAGTGTGCAACTACCTATAATAGAAGCATGCAACTACCTATAATAAAAGTTTGCAACTACCTATAATAAAAGCGTGCAACTACTTGTAACAGAAACGTGCAACTAACAGAATCGTGCAACTACTTATGACAGAAGCGTGCTACCTATAATAAAAGCGTGCAACTACCTATAATAAAAGCGTGCAACTACCTATAGCAGAAACGTGCAACTAACAGAAGCATGCAACTAACAGAAGCGTGCATCTACTTATGACAGAAGCATGCAACAACTTATAATAGAAGCGTACAACTACTTATAATAGAAGCGTGCAACTACCTATAATAGAAGCGTGCAACTACCTATAAAAGAAGCATGCAACTACCTATAATAAGAGCGTGCAATTACCTATAATAAAAGTGTGCAACTACCTATAATAGAAACGTGCAACTAACAGAAGCGTGCAACTACTTATGACAGAAGCATGCAACTACTTATAATAGAAGCGTGCAACTACTTATAACAAAAGCGTGCAACTAACAAAAGCGTGCAACTACTTATGACAGAAGTGTGCGACTACGATCTCTTCCTCCACACAGGAATCCCTCCTTCCATCGATTCTCCGTTTGCCCGAATTGCCGCACCCACCGTCTCTGTATCCGGAAACTCTAATAGCTCCGGCTTCCCCACCGTCAGATCACCCACCACATGGTACAGAAACACCGACGCCATATTCGATTCAAACCACCCACTCACCAATCATTTCATTAGTCTCAGCGACGCTCAAGATCTATCTACTCAGAGAATTTCGGGATCGGATCAGGTGTATGGTATGGAAATCGTGGATCACAATTCAATTGTTTGAATCAATCAAAGTGTGGTTTCCGATTGGATCAGTGGAGGCACCAATTATTGTTATTCCTCCACATGCCAATCAAACTAATGGCTTATTTTATATGAACGGAGATTGATTAATTGGGTAGGGATGGGACAAGTGCACGGATCTAAATTTTGTACACTTGGTGTATATGAGACCTTATCATACGTGAAATTATAAAAGAACATGGTTGGCTCAATCAATTCCCTTCTAATTTTAATTGTTGAAAATCTCTCATATTTATTTTGTTTTACCAGCTTCTTTCTCAATTCTCTCTTTATCTTCCCCTTTGGAGCGTAGTTGATAGTAAATTCACTTCTTTTGTTTAAATAGAACAAAAAAGATGTAAATTTAAAACGGGTAAGTAACAGCTACATAATATTTGAGCCTCATACTAGTATTTGATAGTATATTTCAAATTAAGACAAAAACTAGTACTAGATGGTCTCCAGCGTGCTTATATTTATTATCCAAGAGCATCAAGGATACCCATTGTGCCCTTAGCAGAACTGATTTGCATCATCAAATTTCGCAAACCAGGAATACCGCCAACATGCTTCAGCATCTGGGGTGGCACCACTTTGTTCACAATCTGTGGGTTCATATTTCTTGTTAATGCACTCATTTCTCCCTTCTTTGGAATCTTCACACCCTTCATTGTGCCCCAAATCTTCGCCAGCCGCTTGTACTCTTCCAACATTTCCATTACCTCCCTCAATGGACGACCGCACCCTCTCGCTACTCGCATGATTCGCGATTCGTTCATTAGCTTCATATTTGTGTTGTCCAACTCTGCAATATTAGTTGGGAGACAATATCAAGAATCGTCCAGTAATTTTGACCACGTCTAATTTTCCGTCCTTTTGGTATCTATTTTAGTCCTTTCTACCAAAATTGAGAAAAGTACAAACATAAAGGACAAAAGTTGACATCAAACCGAAAAAAGTAATAAAATACAGGGGCTAAAATTGAAAATAACTTAAGTTATAGGACGATCCTTGATATTAGCTCCATAAGTTGGTGCAATATTAAGTTTTATGTGATATTACAATTAAAAAAAATTGTAACTACAAGTATTAATCTTGCATGAATTGATGCAATATTGCATATAAAACAACCCTTAAAAATTAACATTAGATATTTACAGACATATTTAAGAACCGAATATAGAATAAACCTCGAGGGAAATTTGCAATTTCAAAACGTAATAAAATTTTCCTGTAAAATGGACCATCAAGGTAGGTTTTTTGTAATTTACCAATATTATAAGTTTTGTACTTTACCCATATTATTATCAAGTTTTGAAAATTCAAAGACTTGCCTTCATCGGTCACTGAGTCCATCATTGTCATATATCTTTTAATCTTTACCCAGCTTGCATTTTCATGGCCTTTGGGCATCAACTCTTGGGTAAATCCTGGAAGCATTGAGAATGCCTACAATGCAGAAACATGTCTTAGTAAAGTATATTAGCTTTCAAGTGCAAATGCACATCCACAGAGCAAATATGAAAGTTAATCATCAGAAAAAGGCCAAGATATGTTCATATAAAAGAGAGTTTACACCAATTTTATGAAGCATCATCTGGTATGCAACTTACAGACCTGACCAAGAGGACCCATTATGAGTATATTCTGAAATTGCTCGTACATGATCCTCATAGTAAAGTAAAGTTGCCATGAGATCACACATCATATATTAATTGCTACTCCATTTTATATTGAGAAATTATAAACTTCTTTCTTTACTTACGCACTAAGAGCACCACCTCCCTTGGCATGCCCATCCATCTTTGTGATTATCACAGCTCCAACTGCAACACTTTGCTTGAATGCTTGAGCTTGATCAAAGGCAGCTTGCCCAATACTGCTATCCATGACAAATATAACAACATCTGGTTTCTGAAATTTTCATACGATGTAGTAATCATTATAAAGTTGGAACTCCTAACAAAAAAAGGCATAACAGAGAAGGGAAAAAATCCCAGAAAGGCATACCGTTGCTTCAGAAACTTGACGCATCTCTTCAAAAAGTGCTGCTTCCTGCTTATGACGTCCACTAGTATCAACAATTATGAGATCATAATTTTCCTTCTTAAACCTTTCAACCCCTTCGACTGCAATTCTTACAGGATCAGATTCTGTATAGCTGTTATGGAATATGTCAACCCAAAATGGAATCCATGGAAACAAATTTATTCAAGAATCCACGACTAAGAAATGATTGCGATTCTTATGCATTTGGTTCAACCATTTCTTTGATTGTAGACCGAAATAATACACATTTGGGAGGGGGGTGATGAACAACAAATGCTAGCTGTTCACTTATACAATATCTCATATAGCAACTGAGAAAGAGCAGATGTTTATCTCATCTGTCAAATTTCACGCGAAACAAATTATAAAGTGAATACCAAGTGATAAGTCTCCAAAATAATCCTCATAGAAACAGTTCTATGACATTACTGATAAAGACGTACGGACTCGCTTTTTTTAAAAAAATAACAATAACGGCTTTACAGATCTTCGCCAGATTTGTAAATTAAATCATACATTATCCTATGTTTTCTGAACTGCCTCCTCCCAACCACAACCACAACCACCACAAATTAAACCTGAAGAATAAAATACTCCAGATAAAACTCATACCTCCCATAAAAAGGAGTTCCAGCTTTAGTGGCATTCTGCTTCAATTGGTCAAAAGCACCAGCTCTGAAGGTATCTGCACAAACCAGAGCAGGTTTCCAGCCCTTCTTCTGGTGGTAGTATGCATACTTTGTACAGGTTGTTGTTTTCCCAGATCCTGGAATCAAATTGATGCGCCTCTAATTGTCTACCAAAGGCGCAAGAAGAAGAAGGATTCAAAGATTAATCACTCATAGTTAATTATTTCCATATTTGATCATTTAGTACTTTCCTTAATTGTTATTTTTATATCTGCTGTTTTGGCCCATGGGCTTTTTAAAAGACTATACGTACTGTGTTAGGGTTTTTGGGGAGATTATCGAAGTAATTGATTTTCTGAAAGCCGGTGGCTTGGACGGGAGTAGCTCCCGGGAATTTATCTCGTTATTATTATCTCTTGCACAACCTTAACTCCATCAATTTGGTCCGACCTCCGGCCTCTTCTCAATGACGAATACACGTTCTACGTCTGAGAAGGAGCGTCTCGAAGCGGTGGAGAAGAAAGTGCAAGCTATCGTTCCCAGTTTGGCATCTGTCCATGCTGCGATCGCATCCCTAATCGTCCATCGATTTGGTTAAAGAAAGGTTTTGAAAACATGCGAGATCTCGCCTCCTGCCTACGATCATGGTAAGACCACGTGTTCACGAGGGCACATCGGCGAATCTGAGTTTTTTCAGGTGTCCCCACACACTCGCGGCGCCTCCTTTGAAACCCAAACTTGTGAAACTTCGAACTCCCCGGATTTAATGGGGAAAATCCTTCCTTGATATAGCTAGAGCAGAAAGCGATTCTTCCGGATTGATAATACCCCGAGGATATGAAATCGAGTACGCCTCATTGCCATGGAGGGGCGACACTTCACCGCTTCGATGGCTTATGAATGACAACCCGACTGAGTTGGAGGAAGTTCACCTTGGAACTTCTTCGTCGTTATGGGGATGATCCCCGTGCTAATCCGTGTGAGGCCTTAGGCCTAACCTGCCAATTGGGATCTGTGGATGACTATGTCGATATGTTCATCTCCCGTTTGGCGGTTTCCCCCTCGTTAGGAATTTAAGCAAGCAATTATGGGAGAAAATAATTGCTCTCCATAGATTCCTTTAACCCAATGCTCTGATACCAGTTGTTAGGAATTAAACAAGCAATTATGGAGAAAATAATGGAAACAACGAATTAAGAACAAACAATTTGGTTACCCCGTTAAATCGAAATGACTACGTCTGGGGGCACTACCAAGCCGGAGAGATCTACTATATCATATAAGATAGTGCAAGTAGTCTGCAAGATACAACGGGGAGTCGGGGGTATTTATACAAAACAATCAAACTCTAAAAGATAAAAACCTGGGCGAAGCCCTAATCCGCGTCTCGGCCTCCGGAACCGCCGACCAGGGGCATTTGGTCGGTCGGTTCTCGCCGATCAACTATCTAGCTCGAGCGCCCTCATGGCGCCGATAGGGCGCCGACCGAAACCTTGACCGACGAAGCTCCTCGCGCCGCATCCTGTTTCACTCAGCTCCATAACCCAACAATCCTTTTCGACTAAGTCGGGCGCCTTGGGTTTGTTTCTCGATGGCTTGGCGACATTATTTGGGGTATCCGTTCAAGTGGCGCCCGAAGACGTGGCTTCGGCTATGCACACCGCCCGTGACATTGGAAAAAAAATCGCGAGGACAACGGGGGTTCTCTCAGGGCGTCACATTCCTCTCGGTCTCGCCCTTTTTTGCGATTAAACCCGACCATCGGTATGCTCGCTTCGGCTGTAATAATTCGATGAAATCCTTCTCGTCGGGTCATCCGGACCTAATGGGATTTTCCGAAGCGACCTTTGGGGCGAATTACGCCGCCATCCTAGCGATTCCAGTGGCTCATCGGTTAACCAGCCTTCTCGTTTACCTCGCGAGATGTCGTTTCTGAATTCGTGATCTTAGGGCAAAGGGATTATGTTTCGTGTCGCGAACCATACAGCCCGCTTCACGTTTGTATGCGAAGTCACTCAAGATGTTGATTTGTGTTGATGAGGACATTGATTTGGGGTTTTTGATTCTCTGCCCGACGGCGGGGGCGATTCTCCAGTGGACTTGCACTCTTTGCAATTATCGCGGCGTCGACTGCCGCGGCTTTGATGGTTTCCAAACAATGAAGTTGAGGGGTAGTATCAATGGGAAGGTTGGTGGTGGTGATGATTGATAGCGGGCGACTCATTGCTTCATCTCCCGAAGATGGTGAAGAATCTGGATTTACCGGTTGATCCATCCTCAACCGCACTGTGAAGCCGGGCGATGGGAAGAACACGAATACATCCCAGATTTGTCAATCGGTTTTGTTACCTTGGGTTCGGCGACGTTTGAGGTTCTTCTTTTTTGTGTTCCCGTTAGTGGAGTCGACATCATTTTGGGTATCTCTTGGCTATCGACGTTGGGCAAGGTCTTGGTTGTTAATTGGGCCTCACTTACTATGGCGTTTTTCTATCGGGGTCTCCCGGTTTATCTCCATGGTGAACTAGGTTTGGAATGTCGTAAAATTTCAATTGCTCCTTCAAATTGGATAACATTGATTACGCTTGGTTCTTTATGGCCTTTGGAGTTGCATCGAGGGAGAGGTTTTTGACCGGATACTCTCCGCTTTGATATCCATTGCTCTCCTCCGGGACTTTCCCCAGTGCTCTCACCCTTACAGGTTGCCCCCTTTCCGGGAGATCACGGATCCCACTCGGTAGGGATCGGCCAGATTTGTTCGACCTTCTACCGTATTCGGGCGTCGAAAACCGAAATCGAACGTCTCGTCCGAGAGATGCTCATAATCGGGCATTATTCACCCAACGCTGGTCCGTACTCGAGTCCGGTGTTGTTGGTGCATAAAAAGATGGTAGTTGGAGATTCTCAGTGGGATTATCGCGAATTGAACAAACGGATCGCGGCGGATAAATATCCGATTCCGATAATCGGAGAGCTCTTGGATGAGTTACATGGGGCTCGTTGGTTTACACGCTTTTTATTCTGACGTGCTATCATCGATTAGGGTAAATTTTGAGGATATTCCAAATCTGAGGTTTCGGACTCATTCGGGCCACTACGAGTTTCTTGTGATACCATTTGGCCTACAAAATGTGCCCTCGACATTTCAGTCCGTGATGAATGACCTGTTCAGGCCTCTGCTGCGACGCTTTGTGTTGGTCTTCTTCGACGACGTCTTGGTCTATAGTCCGGATTGGGACTCGCATGTTGGGCCTTTTTGCATAGAGTGTGATGCTTTGGGTCAAGGGTTGGGCGCGGTTTTGATCTGCAAATCGTCACCTGTTGCTTATTTTAGCAAGGCTCTATCGGGGAGAAATGCTCTCAAGTCTACGTATGAAAAGGAACTCATGGCACTTGTATTAGCGGTTCTCCATTGGTGACCTTATCTCTTGGGTCGTCGTTTTGTGGTTCGTACCGACCACCATAGTCTGGCTCTTGCTTCAACAGTTATTGTGGTCGCCAAAGACAACAAAGATTGGGTCTCAAACCGATTGGGTTTGATTTTGTGGTGGAGTATAAGGCGGGGGCCTCGAACGTGGCAGCAGACGCGCGTTGTCGAGACGTGATTATGATCTTCACTTTGTCGGGCTATTTCGGTTCCCCCAATGGTTGGAATGGGAGTTGTTGAGACAGTTTGTTCAAGACGATGAAGTGTTGGGCCCAATTGTTCGTACCTTGGAGGGTGGCGGGTCCGTTCTGGCTGCCCTTCACTCTTGCTATCGGGTGCTCTATTTCAAGAATCGCTTGCAATTCCATTAGGCTCTACTTGGATCCCACGTTTGTTAGTTTGAATTTCATGCAACACCTACGGGGGCATGCAGTGAGTTTCGCACTTATCGCAGTTGGCGGCTAATGTTTATTGCCAAGTATGATCTTGAGTGTCACTCGTTTTGTGTTCGAGTGTTTGGTTTGCCGAGAAAAATAAAGCGCGGATACCCTGCTCTGCAGGTTACTACTGACCTTCCTATTCCGGATCGTATTTGGGAAGATCTCGGTATGGATTTTATAACCGGTCTTCCTCGTTCGCAACATTGGGATGTGATCCTTGTGGTGGTTGATCGGTTGTCGAAGGCAACACACTTTATAGAGCCGACCCATCCCTATACCGCTTCGAATGGTGGCTACCGTTTTTTTTTTTTTCGTGGGTGGTGCGTCTCCATGGTATTCCACGCCCATTGTGTCCGATCGGGATCCGATCTTTTTGAGTGCCTTTTGGAAAGAATTGTTTGTGGCCATGGGAACTAAGCTTAGAATGAGTTCGGCATATCATCCGGAGACGGATGGCCAATCTGAAGTGATGAATCGATGCTTGGAGACGTACCTGCGCTGTTTTGTTTCGGAGAACCCTCGCCAGTGGGCACGTTGGTTACCCTGGGCGGAGTACTGCTTCAATACTAGTTACCATTCGGCGACGTGTTGCATGCCTTTTGAGGCGATGTATGAACGACCACCACCAACCGTTGCTCAGTGGCTACCAGCTGAGATCCGTGTTAAGGCTGTCGCAGATGAACTTAGTGATCGTGACGAAATTTTGAGGCAACTGCGTTTTCATCTTGAGCTTGCGCAGCTGCGTATGAGGCTTGACTACAATAAGAGCCGTCGGGATCTCTCTTTTGAGGTGGGTGATCGGGTTTTCTTGAAGTTCAGACCATATAGCCAGCTGTCCTTGTTCAAGAAATTAAATGTGAAGTTGGCCCCTCGATACTTCGGACCGTTTGAGGTGGAGGAACGCGTGGGGAAGGTTGCATACCGCTTGAGGTTGCCCGAGGGTACGAGGATTCATCCTGTTTTTCATGTATCCCAGTTAAAGGACAGTGTGGGTGATCATGCAGTGGAATCAGATTTGCCACGGGACTGTTTTGGAACAGATGCTGAATTCATTCCTGAGCGTATACTGCGATCTCGGGAACTTGACCGTGGTGGCGAGAAAGTGCAGCAAGTGTTGGTGGCTTGGGAAGCTCGTTCTGTGGATGAAGCTACTTGGGTGGATCTTCCGTATTTTCGGCAGCAGTTTCCTTCGTTTCACCTTGAGGACAAGTCGTCTTTTGAGGGGGAGGGAATTGATGCGCCTCTAATTGTCTACCAAAGGCGCAAGAAGAAGAAGGATTCAAAGATTAATCACGCATAGTTAATTATTTTCATATTTGATCATTTAGTACTTTCCTTAATTGTTATTTTTATATCTGTTGTTTTGGCCCATGGGCTTTTTAAAAGACTATACGTACTGTGTTAGGGTTTTTGGGGAGATTATCGAAGTAATTGATTTTCTGAAAGCCGGTGGCTTGGACGGGAGTAGCTCCCGGGAATTTATCTCGTTATTAGTATCTCTTGCACAACCTTAACTCCATCACAAATTGATACCTATTGTCATTTCCTTTCTCTGAGAGATAATTCAGAAGCAACAGGTAAATACTAACACAATCAATGGTAAAGTCACAAGAAATCTCACGTTAACAAGTAATTGCAAAATATGGATGCCGGTCAACATTAATAAATAAGCTTCCCATCCATAATAAACTCTTACGTACATGCACAAAAGTACTACCATGAATAACACAATCAATGGTAAAGTCATGATAACAGCATACCTTGCAGACCAACAATCATACACTAGTTTTCCCCTTTTTCGGAGCAAAAGAAGGCTTCCCTGGATCCAATGTCTGGCATAGTACCTTATGAATAGCCTACAAAAACGAAAGATGATAAAACTTGTAGTAAGAGAAGCATTGTTCTGCATCTTCACATCATCATGCATATCTTATGGACAATCTCCACATGCTTATTTTCAGAATGGCTTTGCCAACCATCACCGGAAAGGAAGTACCAAATGCAAACAAAATGTAAACTGTGTTTGGAGAAAAAGCCATATGGAATTTGGACTAAGATTCAGAGATCTCATGTTTAAATCATTTGAACCAGCTCAATGTACCATTCAGAATGTGTTTTCAAATTCGATGATTTCACTTAAATTAATCATCTAGAATTCATAATTTTATGATATGCTTCTAGGTGATTCCAGCTTTTCATTATAACTTAATCTATTCAAATCTTTTTACCAAAGACAACATCTACTTCATACAAATTTCGCAAACACTCATCACTTACTATTAAGCAATTAACGAAGAAATACCTCTTTCACGCTCTCAAATCACAATTTTAGTTTCAAAAGAACAATTTCTACTGGATCAAATTTCTAAATTTCTACTGGATCAAATTTCTAAATCACTCAAAACGATGAAAAAAGAAGCACTAACATGATGAATTATTCTGCGCTTATTGTGGCCAGCGGCGATAGCATCAAGGTTAACATTGTCTTTTACACTGGTCTGGACATCGCGAAGGATCTCGAAGCGCACGCGTAATGTCGTTGAGGCAATCGTTGAGCACTTTATCGTCAACGACTGTCACATTGCTCATCTGCTGGAGAGCGCGGGTGATGCTTCCACTTAACTGCGCTAGCACCATCTTCGCTACTTTCTGTAATTCCAGTTGAATCTACTGAATTGGGGGTTAGAGACTCCATTCAGTTTGGCCAGAGACTCCATTCAGTGAGACAATTGGATTCTTAACCTCATTCCTTGGCTCTTCAAATATTAATTCACTGTCATCCTCAACTTGATCTTCTTCTAAGATGACATATGTCTTTTTACACTTATGTCCAATATGACATACCTCATCACAGTTGAAACACAAGTTTTGCTTCCTCCTCACATCCATCTCAACTGGAGTGAGTCTCTTTGGTAGTGGAATTATGTTAGCACCACTTATCTTAACCTTATCTAGTGCAGATGAACTTTTTTCCCTAGTCTTAGGATAACTCATTGAGTAAGCATAATCCTGCTTGATAGCTCTTGATGAAGAACTCCAATTGTGCTTGTTTGTAGCTTTAGAATACTTGCTACTATCATTTACGAAGTGTTCCTGCTTGAAAGTCAGTTGTACAACTACAGAGGGGCTTTAAGGGTTTATAATCTGAAGCATGTTACCTATATTACCTCGCAAGCCACTAACAAAGCTCTTGATGGAGTATATCACAGTAAAGTGAGGACTACTAGATAACATAAAGGACTTGAGAGAGTCAAATTCCTTGACATACTCTCTCACAATACCTCTTTGCTTCAACTTATTAAACTAAAACCGCTCAATCACCATCTCTACAAACTGTCCCCATCCTGTCAACATAATCTAGATACCAGTTCTCATCTTCCATGTTGTTGCAGCAATCAATAGCTTATCATGATCAGACGTAGGATGAAAATTGAAGTATTTCATTCATTTACGAAGCCAAAGCCTAGGATTGTCCCCACTGAACTTAGAAAAATCTATTCTCGGCTTAAACGAGTGCATAGAGTGAGATCCGTGCGACTTACTGAGATTGTAGTATTCTCCGGTCTGCACGAAATACTCTGCTCCAGCTCTTCCTATTGAGTGACCTGCTGGAGCCTTCGGAGCTGCAAATCCACCAGTATTCGATTGATTCTACGTATGAGAGTAAGTGTAAACAGCTCTGGCGCTGGATCGTCCAGCTGAGTAATCATCTTCGCCCTGTGAGGCGTCGAAAGTACCAAAGGTCGGTTGACTCATATACGGCGTGAACGCCGCGTGCTGCAACAGCGTATAAAGGATTCCTTCCTCCGATCTATGTGTTGTGTGAGTGCTTGGACCTTTGAGTTCTCCATGGTCGATGCCAGAAGTTGAAGCTCTGTGTTTATCGACGTGATTCAGGCTCAGGTCCTTCAGTATGTCGATAATTTCTTGTTTAAAAGCTTCAGACTCCTTCGCCTGACACTCGAGCTTCCGGATGACTTCATCCTTGCTCGCGAGTTGTTCCGAACGTAGCTCAGCAAATTTCGCCTCAATCGAAGTAACTTGAGCTTCGATTTGGCCTTTTAACGATGAGATTCATTCAGTATTGTCACCATTGCGAATTTTGCAACTAGTAAGTGGAATGAACTGGCTCTGAGGCCACTGAAATGCTCGGAACCTACGAGCGAAAACCGTTAGAGGAGAGAGATTATAACAGAAAATCAGATTTTTATTCATTCAAAAACTGATTACAACGAGGAGTTCCGGTGGTTTATATAACACCCTGGCCCACTTACCGCAGATAGGCGCAATAACAATTAGGCCATAATTTACTAAAGCCCAAAACATAATTAATTGTGTAGCCCAACTTTGGCCTTTGTTTATTAGTGGTCGAGCGCTGCACGTGCAGTGCTATTTCGGCGGTTCTGGAAATGGGCCAACGGTAATATATATTTATGCATAAGGAACGCATACTGAGACATAGGCCATAATTTACTAAAGCCCAAAACATAATTAATTGTGCAGCCCAACTTTGGCCTTTGTTTATTAGTGGTCGAGCGCGGCACGTGCAGTGTTATTTTGGCGGTTCTGGAAATGGGCCAACGGTAATAGATATTTATGCATAAGGAACGCATACTGAGACATGGACCATGGAGGTTTTTCTGCCTAAGATTTGGGTTGCTCGTTTGATAGGCACGATAAAGGTCCGATTAGCTAATTATCAACCCATGTTGGCTGTTTGGTGGAAATCTCATGGGCCCAAGATAGTCGACAGGCCCGCAGCTAAATATTGTTATCTTCGGTGGAGCAATCAGCCCAAAATGGGATGATAAAATCCCTTCTCAAAACGGTGTCAATGATTGTATGTGTGAACTCTCTGCTTAAATCTTCTTTCTGCCATTTTTATTTTTCTTTGGACCTAATTTGTATCAGTGGGGAGATTTGAAAACTCTCTCCTCTAAGATCTACACAGGGTGTTTCTGTTCAACGACGGATTGTATCATCTTCAAACGAATTGTTCTCGTATTTTCAATTTCTGGATTTCAATTTTATAATCGACATCGATCTTGTGACTGCGAGGGCGACGATTGGTAGGAAAGCGGCCTCTAAGATGGCGGATGTAGACTGAGAAGAAGCCCCAATATTAATGTCAGTTTTTTTTTTTTTTAGACGGAATATTAATGTCAGTTTTGTTGAAGCAAAGTTTGCTGGTTTCTGTGGATGTCATTTCTCTCCTATCTCAATTTTCTTTATTTATAGATGGAGTTGTTGGATACAGAGCAACACTCGAAGTGTAATGTAATTACACTTTATTAGAATAAAAGAGTAATTACAATGGACACTATAATTGTCCATACTTAAACACTTAATTTACAAAACTCTAATTTTTGTGGAGCTCTCAACTCACTTTTGTAAACATACTCTTTTTAAGACACACACCTCACTTCACTCTTCACTTTCTATTGGAGACTCACTTCCTCACACACTTGCTTCAACTAAAATGTCTACCTAGTATTTGCTTAAACTAAGATGTCTACCTAGTATTTATAGGGTACAAAGTTGATACCTACAAAGTTTCTAGAATAATCTAGCTTGTTCTTAAATTTTCTACCAACAAAGTTTGACTTTGGATGTTTGGTGAATGATGTAGTAAACTCTAGAATAATCCATGAAGCCTTAGGAATTAAATATATAAGCAAGTTATTAATCTTGCACTTACATGAGCATTCTAGAGAATTCTTACTTGAGCATTCTATAGAATTCCAAGTCGGTGGTGACTTGTTTCTCGATAGGAGTTTGTGCTTTATTTTGATTGTGTATATTTCTTTTTCTCAGTGATCAGATATTTTGTTGGTAATTGTTGGGTTTGTTTAGAAGAAGATATTGATTTTTTAGTTCTTGCATTGTAATTGGGTACATCCTCCTGAAATAATCCCCTTTATTTTAGATAAGGGCAATATTGTATTTTTATAAAATAATTAAGAGTTTTTACTGGTATATCTCATATTTAAACGTAACCTTTCAAACACTCGGTTATGAAACTTATGTTATAATATCTTGGATTTTCCTCGTAACATATCTCAAGTTTACTTATCGGCCGATATTTCATCTATGCTACCAAACATGGCCCCAATTGATTGGTAAAGTGCGGGAATTTCGCAAACTCTCAATATTATATGCCACGTCGTGATGAAAAATAAAGTCTACATTTCTATAAATTAATAACGACAAAAATTTACATGAGACATATTATACTTAATTATATCACCTACAAGCTTATGGGTTCTTATAATCCTATCTAATTGTCATATTTTAAAAAGAGCATGATTCAAATACTCATGGGTTCCTATTCTAATCAAGTCAATATGGTAGTATTGCTTCATCTATTTGGAATGATACGGTTTGATTGATTTGGAAAACCAGAAATGAAAAACTCTTCGAAAACATAGAACCGAACGTGAAAAAATTCATGGAAAAAATCAAAGTAAGAACATGGTCTTTATTAGTGGCGAAAATCCCAAAAGCAAAAAAAATTCAATTATTGAGCTGGAGGAGTAATCTCACTACTGAGATCAAGCCACAAATGTAATAGGAGTTTCCTCAAATTTTCCTTGTAATAGTTGGAGTCGAACGATTTGGTGTCCAGAATTTCATGTTTCTTCTTGTTTTAATGATTGTAAGGGTGAAAATACCACTTGTACTCCACGTTTTTGTTTAATAAAATCTATTTTTTTGTCGTTCAAAAAAAAAAGTAGATGATCTTTATACACTTATATCACCTATAAGCTTACGGTTCCTATAATCCCATCTAAGAGTGGATCTCATGTGTATCCAAATGCACCATACACTCATAGTACATTTTAAAATCATGTAAATTAATATACTGAAATATGCAATTTGTTTACATTGAATTGTGCAACTTCTTTTTCATATTAATAGTTGCACGATTCGATGTAAATAAATTACATCTTTCAATATAACAATTTACATAATTCTAAAACACTATGAATGCACAATGCACCTAGATGCAACAGATACGAGGGAGGCGTGCAAAAATTTTTGGCATGTTTTGTTGTGGCGTGTTTTTCTTGGGAGCTGCTTCTCTCGTTAGGATTTCTTCTAGAATGAAATTTTCTTACAACAATATTTGTTGAGCCTCTTAACGTTCATTTTTTTTCGTAATTTTTTTTTCAAAAGAAAAATAATAATATGATAATAAAGATTTTACAAGATAAAATTATGCCCAAGCAGAAATTGTTGTTTCTCAAAATCTATAATCCTTCTTAATGCCCTAACAGCATAAAACAACACAATATAAATAAGACTCAACACACACTAGCCCTTGCAATGATAAATCAAGCATTTATATGTTTCAAGGACAAACGCGAACCCACATTACACAAAGCCTCAGCACGTGCATTATTTAACAAACCATGATCAAGCCCTCCAGACCTACCCAAATTGGATCAATGATCAAATCACAAACCGATTTAGATGCGTATCAGGCATCCGGTCCTACCTGAATTGAATCCGTTCAAATAAGGAACCAAAGTGTCGGAACCTGGATAAAAAGGCATGTATACAAACCCTGGTTCTATAGCAAGTGCAATCAAAGTGCAAAGGCTTTGTCTTAACTTTTGGGATAAGTTGAGTAAAACCGATTTTAGGTTCAACCAAACAAGAAAATGGCTCCCAATTATATATTAGCTCTATATAAAGATCAAAGTTTTACTGAACTTTTTGTCATATATATATATGATAGATTCTATAGAAACACAACATGAAGATAACTGATTTCCAGATTTGAATTAGAATACATCTGGATTGAAACGTCCAGGGATGGAGTTGCTCATCTGAGTCTGATGCAAACGCAATGATAACACGTAGTTGTTCGCCTGCAAGAACAGCCAGTGAAACACGGGTTTTACTATACAAACCTCTTCAATGTACAAATTTATTTCAACACAAATCATTATGTAGAAAATGGTGGTCATAATCATATGTTCACTTCAGGCTCTGTTTTTTTTTTTTTTTTTTTTTTTTCAGTCTCAATATCCTGGTAAAAGAATTTTTTAAAAGATAAAATAAGATAAAGTTCAGGCACTAACCTCGAGAGTTCGCAACTGCTCTTGATACTGACCCAGCAACTGCTTTAACTGCTGCACCTCTTGGTTCCTCTCATCATTTTCCTTTTGGCGTTCATGCTGGATGGCTACAGCACGTTTCAGGATGGTATTGTCTCGGAGAAGCCCCTCAATATGTTCCTTCAGCATCAGGTTTTCCTGGAAGAAATACAAAGTTAAAACAGCATTTGATTCATCATTTTGCATGTGCTATAGATGGTAACACAAAAACACTCTTTTGTAGATTAAATTATTCAAGCACATCAAATTCAAGAACACCTTTCCCATTGAAAATGTCTTGCTATGCTTAGATTTAGAGGGGAGTATACGAGGGCGCCAAGAACTTCAACCAGTATAAATAAAAGGTTAAGATAGTATCTAAGTTAAAACTTGCAAAACCTTCCATCACTAATCACCAATTACACCCAGGCTCTTTATCTTTTCTTTTTTAATAACTTACTTAAGAATAAATATATATATATATATACATATGAGTGTGTGTGTGACAAAAAATATGGAGGCTGACCTTGTGAAAACTTTGAGCTGCCTCAGCACCGGCCTGGGACCTGATGGATTTCTCCAACCTCTCCAATATGCTGCCTGCCCGAGATCTTGCATCATCTATGCTGGTGGCATTAGACATCTCCCTAACAAATAAGTCCACCCATTCTGCACCATTTACTGGCAGGTTCTGGGATTGAGGATCCTCCAAAGGAATTGCATCCCCACCAGTCAGTGTTGCAACTGCAATAATAATTTGTCACAATTACCAGATAAGCACAAATGCATCAATGTGCCGCAGAAATTCAAAATCTATAAGGCATTTAGATGATTCCAGGATAAAGGGTTGAGATGTTAAGGACTGGGGAGTACTAAGAGTAATAACAGTTGAAGCCTTTATCCAACTATGTAGGGTAGACTATAGGACTATACCCTGGAACATACATTCTCTCGGAACAAGGCTCATCAGAATAAGAGTTTAAACCATTGCAATTTTAACAGCATGCCAGCTCGTGAAAATCTGGCACATCAATCCCTCATATGGAGGTGCAACAACGATAAAAAATACCTCTCTTGGTTGACTTCCAAGTTCCAAACACCCTTATACCCCAATTTTTATTCTCATTTACGAATATTTTTAAAGGCAATCCGCCTAGCAATAACAAAATATATTCTATAATCTCCGGAAAGAATGATCCTCTGATATTATCTAACTCAGTTACACATGAATATATATGTTACAAAGGTATATGGTTTTCTAGGAAGTCGTGTTGTTGAAATCTCGCTAGAAGTAATGTAGCAATTAGTTGGTTACCAGGTGCAGTGTTTTCAATTGACAACTTGTCCATCCTGCTAATTTAAAGAGTGTGTATATAAGGGTTGCAAACCACTTGGATTGATGGCTAAACCACTTCCCACATGAATTATCACATGTATCACGTATGACTCAAAAATACACTTAAGCTTGCTTGCTTACACGTACTTGCAGCAAGTCAATGGATACGATCATAAGATAGAAAAAATAAAAAATGCAATAATAGTGAAATAGACAGAAAACATGTGACGGTGACGCAAACATCTTGTTCAAAATGGTGAATTAAATAAATCAGAACTTTGGAGTGCCATGTATACTAAAAGCCAAACAAGCTTGCAAGAATAGCCGAACGTATCAAGCAGCCACGTGCCCTTTTTTGGTAACTGCAATTAAAGAAATACCTTTTTCTACTGCTGTTTCTTCAGCACCTGTGCCTGAGTTGCCATTGGAATATTGGAGGCAAATTTCATTAAGGCTCTTAATAGCCAACTCCAAGTCATTGCCAGACTCTTGTAAAGCTTTCTCTAAAAGCTGAAAGTAGTTGTGAAAATGATAAGAGCCCATTGATCTATTGAACATGCAATGAAAGGGTGATATTGATAGCAAATTATCACCCATTAGAGTAAGGAAAGACCAGAGAAGAAAGGAAAATTCGCCTATCATTGTTCAGATAATCTAGCATATGAACAAAAAAAAAAAAAAAACAACGGTACATATATTCTAAAGCTGAGTTCATTCACCTTTACATCTTTCAGATATCCAAATGTCAGTAATGAAAAGTTGTCAATAAAGGTGCAAATTATCCGTTATTGGAAATGCCAACTGCCTAATAGCAACTATTAACAGGACAACAGAACAAAAATAAGACTACAACAGTTTTCCATCAAGAGTTGCAAGTTACATGTTTTTACAAGTATTCATCATCATTATCCACCATGTTCAAGGTATCTAAAACATAGGGTTTGATGCAGCCCTCAAACAGTCCAGCATTAGAAAATAAAACATAAAAATCAGAATTCATAAGTGACACCACTTAACAGCTGCAAATTATACATAAATTTGAATTCCTAATCAGACAAATTCAGCTGAGTTTCTTCATGCATAGATATATTTATTTAAATTGAAACAGGCATAAATTCTTATCATAATTCATAATTAGCTTAGACATTGAGTTAAAACCAATCATCTAGCCGAACAAACCGAATAAACCATCAACAATTCAGATCTACCAAAGCTTGGTACCGAAGAAACCCTAAACCCGGCATAAAATCTCCACATAAAGATTTCAAAATTCACCTGATTTTCCAACTCAGGAAACAGAGCCTTGAGCTGATCAACTGGACCCGTTTGGACCGGCGGAGAATACGTGAACCGGACCGGCGACGTCGGCGAAGAACATCGGAGCTTCTTGTAAACTGGCGGCGACGCAGACGCCGGCGACATCGCAGCTGCGTCGATGTCCTCGAAGAAGAATCTCTTGCCACACACCATCGCAGACATTTTAAAAAAAAATAAAACTATTCAAATTCAATAAATTACTGTATTGCTTCGATTAATCGTATATATTCCGAAATTCGAAAAAAGAAAAGGAATGAATTGAATTAGGGTTTTGAGGCTGCACAGGGGTTATTCCAAGCTTTGCTTCAGGGCAGAGAGGTACTTTGCTTCTTGAGAAATGTTCCTATCACGTGACTGGTGTGTTTATATAGGTGCGGAGATTTCTTGGCAGGGGTAGGGGCGGAATTTCACAATGCGGTTATTTAAGTTAGAAAATTTTAATTTAAAATTTCAATATACATTAAATTGAAAATTTGAATAGATGGAAATCTGGCCCGAAATTTCGAATTTATTGAAGGCTAAATCTTGTATACATTAATATTATGTTGTTCAAATCCTAGTACATTTTAAAATGGTATAATTTATTATATTAAAATATGTAATTTATTTATATAGAATAAATAATTATTAATATAAAAAAATAATTATACGATTTAGTGTAAATAAGTTGCATCTTTCAATATAACAAGTTGCATGATTCTAAAATGCATTATAAGTGTACGATGCATCTGAATGCACATGAAACTCACTCTTTAGAAACATCAACGAATATATTGATATTGTTGATTATTTATAATTTAAAGATTTTTTTCGTATGGATTATTTCGTGCAATTGATGTGATTTTAATTAATTTTTAATGAACTATAGAAGCCATCCAAAATAAAATGGACTATAGAACATTAACTTATATAAATTAAAGTATTATTTGAAAATTTGTGATTAAAAATTTGGTATGTCTAAGTACGGATTTCATATGATCGCAGGTGGGCACAAACTTATATGTCCACATCTTATATGGCGCGCCACACATATAAAGTCTCCACCATCATTTAATTAATTTTTTTAATTAATTCAATCTTCTCATTAATTATAAGGCAATTTCCTAATATAATTGGTGCAATTTAAATTTAGGAGTTCTTTTTCTAATTTTTTTCAATTTTAGTTTTTTTTTTTTTCAATTTCAGTTTTCCTTTAACTTTAATTTCAGTTTTAGGGTTTTTTTTTCCTCGGCCCGAATGGTTCATATATATGATTTATGATTCATTGTTTAGGGGTTAGGGTTTATAGTGCATAGTTCATCCAAATTAAAATTGAATTCACTGGAGAGTAACTCATTATATAAACCTAAACCCTAAACCCATGAACCATTCAGGCCGAGTGATCCATGAACCACTCGGACCGAGTTCGAGTTCGGGTCAGGTTGGGTAAAAAAAATTAATATAATTAATGAAATTGAGTTAAATATAGAATATATATAAATGAGAAGATTGAATTAATTAAAGAAACTAACTAAATGATGGTGAAGATCTTGCATATGTGGCGCGCCATATAAACGATAGAGGTATAAATTCGTGTCCACTTGTGGACATATAATCAAATTCGTGTCTAAGTATTACTCATATTAAAAATGACGAATTGCAGATACATAATTTATCTTTGTCACTGATTTCACTTTGAGGCCAGACTTTCGACTTCTATAGGATAAGTGTTGAGCTTTGAAATTATTGCAAAAAAAAAAGATATTGGGCTATTTCATAGGCAAATCTATCACACACGATGAGGCGATCTCCGAAATTCTCATAAAATTAAAGGTGGGTATGATGAAGTACTTTTCTTTAACTACATTCAAAAATCATGGGAAAACATGTTTTGAGATTCACAACACAATCAAGAACTCTCCTTTACTGCATTTTATTCACGAATTGGGCACATACAAGTACAATTGTAATGAAAAGATAAGAGACGAATACAAGTAACAAATTATGGTGATCAAGAAGAAGCTATGGCGGCCCGCCATTGTTTCCCAAGTCGCTTAGAACGACGTTTCCAGATACAAGCAAGCTCCAATGCTATCAAACTGAGCACAAAAATCGAACTTCTACTCACGAGGTTCCACCAAGACGTATAATGGTACTCCGTTTAGTGATCGTCGCTCCTATAAAAGAGAAAACAATTCAATCCCATAACCAAACTTATTTACATAAGGGGGTGTTTGGTTCACGGGGCTGGAATAATTAGATGTGATAGGATTGAGTGGGATTAAGTAAGATTTGATTGATTTGACTGAATTTGTTGAATCAAGATATGTATTTGGATTGTAGGATTAGATGGGATACCTATTGAAATGTCAATAAACACCCTTAAATTGAATTGAAACAACATATTTTATTCTTGTATATCTATTCAAACAATAGAAGGACAATTTGTAATATTGCATTTGAGATATGTTCTATCCCACCTTTCACATGGGATTGGCATATCCCTTCATGGAGGAATTTGATATATTTTCTACCCGGCTTGAAGTATATCATGGCCCTCATCCCGCAATCCAAACGGTAGATTAGTTGGGATTAAAATCCTAATCCTGACATATCCCAATTAATCCCGCACACCAAACAGGGCAGAGTGTATTTATGAGACTAATGTAAGAGGACGAGTAAATGTCGAAAAAGAAAACTTAAAATAATTCATTCATTCATCCATTCATTAGGATTACATCTTTGCATAACTTTAGTTCTAAGGACCTAATAATTGAACTTATTTGGCAACAAGCCCTTAAATTGTGGCTAATCTAAAAACATAGGACAGTCACAAAAACTGCAGCACAGATTTCCTATTCCATTTTTTAATATTACATCTCGTGTTTCACTGTTTTAAATACATGATATGTGTAATAAATGACATAACAAATTATCAGTAGTGACACGTGTTATGTATTAAAGGTAATGAAACACAATATGAAACACTAAAATAGATGACGCTCGATGGAATAAAATCAAGATTTCACCAAGCTACTTCAAATAATTAGTAAGAAAACATATACTACTAGAAATATTCAAAGACGAGACGAAATTAATAGGAGGCTAGTCTTGGTAATTTACCTTAAGCTCTGGTAATCCGATAACACACGCGCACTCTACAACCTTGGAACCATTACGTTCTGCACAATAAACAGAATCATTTCACAACTAATCAAACAATGATCCAATTTTAACCAGTATATCATAAATAAAATGCTTAATTGGGGCATGCATTTGAAGCAATATACCACATATATATACAGAAAACTAAATAAACGTCACCTAAAAGCCTTATGGCTGCAGACAAAGTCCCTCCTGTAGCGACTAAATCGTCGATTATCAATGCACGCTCTCCTTTTTTAAGAGCCCCCACGTGCATTTCCAAACAATCATGCCCATATTCCAGCTCATACGCTTCACATATGACTTCACCTGCATCATACAAACATCACATTTACATAACTTAACCTCATTCATTCTTTTTGATTGATTGTGAATTATTATCAATAGCAATTCATTCCCCATTCATTGATGCAGAACTAAAGTGTAAAATATCGAAAGAAATCGAAAATACCATTTCTATTCAAGGACTCATAACTTGAACCAAATGAACTAAAATCATGCTCTAAATTTGAATGTTTTGATCAAGATTAAATAAAATTTACCTGGGAGCTTCCCTGGTTTTCGTAGAGGAATAAATTTGGCACCAATTCCTAATGCAATTGGAGGAGCAAATATAAAGCCCCTTGCTTCAACTCCTAGAATAAGATTGCAATCAACAATTCTTGATCAATCTGATTAAAGTTGCCAAAACAATTAAAAAGTAAAATGCACTACAATTCTTGAAACCAAAGTACAAGATTTTGGGACGGTCTCGCACGAAACGAATCAAAATTCGAGCTAGTAGGTAAGCGTGTAAAACGGGACCCCGTCTCACAACCCGCATTAAACCGCCTCCCCACACAAGAATTTGTCAATGATTTTTACACTTATTTGAGGGGACAAAAAGAGTATTCTTTTACCAACAATTCACACATTCTCATATATGTTTCTGAGCACAATGAAAATTGAATCAAATTTACAAAAGCCTATAGTCTGGATAATATGATGAAAAGGGCAACTTTTAGCAAAATTCATCACCCCATTTCCAATTTTCCATATCCAAATCACCAAAGAAATGTAATCATTATTGACATTGCCAAAGATTTTCAGAATTCCATGAGAAATTCACACACATTCTCAAATGTGACTATGCCCACAATGAAATTTAACCAAATTTACAAAAAGCCCAGATTCTTGAAGCAGATGAACAGTGCATATTTTTGGCAGATTTCACAACCCCAATTCAATATCACCAAGAAATAAATAAATAAAACTGTAAAAATAGGATGAATAAATAAAATTACCAGCAACAACAGAGATACCCATGTCCCTGTATCTATCAACAAAGATATCAATAGTGTGCTTGAAGACCTTGTGATTAGAGACAAGTGTTGTAATATCTTGAAACATAATCCCTGACATCACAAACACATTTTTTAAAAAATAAACAAAAACAAATATACATATAAAAGACAAGAAAGCGGAACATGATACACACATATTTGATATTACACAACCAAACACCATAAATTTCTTCCAAGAATCCAACTTTAAACAAGCATGCACACAAAAGGAACAGGAAAAAAGTAAAAAGGGGGTGAAATGGAAAAAAGGCTGAATCTTTGTGTAAAAAAAAATAAAAAGGACCTGGTTTTGGAAAGTTGGGTACAACACTAATAGCATCAGAAATGGCCTTCAATCTTGGGTCACCCTTTAATCCATTCTCAGCTGCAAACATCTTTCTATCTCAATTGATTATTTTCTTCCTTTTTTCTTTCAAGAAAAAGAAAAAATTATGTTCTGACAAAAGGGTGGAAAAGAGAGAAAAAGAGAGTATGATGCTTTAAAGACTGTATCTTTGAGTTGGTGAGTGAGCAAAAGCTCCACTGATATGAGTGAGGAAGATCCAATTGCTTAGTGGTGGTGCTATGATTTATAAACCAACTTTTAAAAACATAAAATTAATTAATAAGATAAACACAAAATCTTGTGTACATCAATTTTATCGTCTAATTGATTTGCAATTGCATTTTGTGAATATTTTCTAATAGTATTAGTTACTTGTCTCAAATTCTTTTGTATAATTACTGTGCACACATATTTAATGTAATAGTTATTTATTAATATTTGAGATAATAAAGTGTTATAATAGATAAATTTATTTTATTATAAAATAGAATAATATTTATTAGAGATGATAAAGTGTTAAGAATATGAGTGAATATCGTAAATAAATTATGTTGGAAGGGTTTGAGTTAAAATAAGTTTTACCATTTAAGAAATGTACCAAAAAATATAAAATTGACCAAAATAAAAATTGTACAAATAAATCTGGGACGGATTGAGTATTTTATTAAAAAATATTATTTGTTTTATTATAAAATATTAGTAGAACTGTTAACTAAATGATTTTGTTTTATATATTTAGGATAGATATAACATTTTAATTCTGGGTGAGTTTCAATAAGGCCTGGTATCCTATGCTTGGATAGCTACTTGAATGCATTTTGACAGTTTTTTTTTAATTGGTTAGTAATCACTTATGCTAGAGAGTGGGGTCTTGTCGAGCAATGAATGACAAGCTCCCATGTTTCATACTCTCATTCTTCCCCATAAATTTTAATGTAATTTCCACTTTTAAATAATTTAAAAAAATTAGATGACTTTTAATTGAGGATATTACTATACTTTCAATTTTATGATTAAAATAGATGTTTTGTGAGTAAATGTAATGATTTGAAATGTAATTTTAAGATATTGAGTTTGAATAGTTGAAAAATATGTGTTACTTTATACTCTCTGTCTCATACTTGATTGTCATTTGCTTTCGACACGAATTTTAATGTAATAGTTATTTATTAGTATTTAAAGTGCTGAAGTGACTTTTATTTGAAAGTATTGCAGTCATTTCCACTTTATTGTATGTAAAAGTAATTAATGACATGAGATGTAATTGTGAGATATTAATATAGATAGTTGAAAATGGCGAAGTTAGTTTATTATCTTTTATAAAAATGGGTAAACAAATACTCCATGAAATTGACCATTTGTGAAAAGAGGAATGATCAATGGGATGATTCACCCTGGGGTGATAGGAAGTTTACAATAAAAATTACCCTTATATGCTTAATGAGAAAAGTGAACATTTTAAATATGTTGAATATTTTATTTTCAAAAGAAATAAAAAAACATAATATGTAGTACTATTAAATACTAAAAACTCGGTAATTTCACCGTCACCATCGCCATTTTAAAAATTCCGATCACGTTATTAGTATATTTTGTGTTAATATGGTGATTGCAATTTTCTCTCAATATAAATCATTAAAAAATTAATTTTCTTTTTGCGTCAAGCTTTTAAAAAATATAATGAATATTATTAAAAAATTATTTATTTTCAATCTGGGAGAGGATTTTTTTTAATCTGGGAGGGAACTTTTTTAAATTTAATAATATTATATTAAATTAATAATTTTCAAAATTAATTGAAAAAACGTGTATTAATTTATTTTTTGGCTTTACTTTTTTTTATTAGAAAAAAAAGACTGTATGAAATGAGGGAAATATTTTTGGCCTATTTCTCTAAAAAAAAATGGAGTAAAATTTCATTAAGGGTACAAATGACTTTTTACTTTGCAAATTGATAGAATATTCTTTCACCCAAAGGGTGAATCACCCCCGTATAGCAAAGCCGGTAAAAATGGTTAAATAAAATGTAGAACAAAGGGAGTAACTGTGTATGAAAATGATAAATAAATATGAGGCGAATCATTTGAACAAATAAATAAACAGGTATGAAAATGGAGGAGTAACATTTGCTACAAAAATAATAACATTGAATTAACGGTAAATTACAAAAGACTTATGTTTTGAGATTTACAAGTTATCAAAAGAATTCATTAATTTGAATAATTATTGAATCACAACATTCTTTTGTGAAAATTGTTAAAAGGAAAAGGGAATGTAATTGATATCATTATATTTATAATTTTATATTATTATTTTTATAAATTAATATCTTTAGTATTTACTGTTTTGATATTAATTTGTAAGTATTGATATTAATTTCATATTATGAATAAATTTCATCAAAATTTTACTCTTTTAAACTATGTTTTGTATGCACAAGGTTCACAACGTAATTCAAGTACATTATTAAAATATGCAAACTTATTTCCAGTGAAATAATTTTACATGTTTTTTATTAAAATAACTTGCAGGTTTTAAAGCTACACTTGATGCACGCACAACACGCTGTTTAATAGTTTTTGAATAGTTTGAATGCACATTTTCCTTTTATGGGGGTGTTTGCAAACAATTATCCTTTTAAAAAAGCGATTAAAATTAGTAATTATAAAAAAATGATTAATAGTAAAAGTTGACGGTGTTTATGAAAAAATCAAAGAAAAATTAATATTATTTTATAAATATATATATATTCATAAACTGCCATAGCACCCTTTTTAATTTTAAGCTTATAATTTTTAATAATTTATTTAATATAATAAAATAAAATAAAAACTCTAAATTACTCATGTATATAATTCTAAGCGATAATAATTTCTTCCAAACATCCCCTATGTATAGACGGAAGCAAAAAGGGATAAGAACTTATTGATATTTTGAAATTGATTTCTTGTCACCGTAATATAATTCGATTTTCTTGTCAAAATATTCGAAATAGATTTGGGTGATAAGCAAAGGGGCCCACAGAGAGAAGGTACAACACTGTTTAAGCGCACGCGTGGTGTAGTGTGAAGGATGAATAATGATAATGATCATCTCATTATTAACTCAACACCAGGCCCCACCCTTTCCCCATTTTCTGTTTTTATCCTCCCTTTCTTACTACATAATCATTACTTTTCTGTACATTATATGGATCAAATACTAAAACTTTTATATATATATATATATTTCACACTAGCTTTTTTGAAAAATAGTTAAAAATATAATTATTTCTGTGTTTAATTTATAGAGTAAGTCTTTGGTGAAATGTTATCATTACAATTTACACTTATAAACGAAGATTATAGTATTAATTTATAAAAATAATAATATTAGTTTATAAATGTAAAGATATGAGTTTCATATTATGAATAAGTTTCGCATGAGAGTTTGTTTTAGTTTATATCACCTAATAGTATATATAAACAATTTTGCAAAAAAATGTTTTTTGCAAATTGCATTTTTTAATTTCCATGGGCGGAAATTAATTTTCATATGCAAATGGAACAATTAGGGATTATAATGGACGGGTTTAAAATTCAAATTTTCATCGAATATGTTCCGTCTTGGATGAGTTTGGATCCGATCAGGTAGGTGTGAGACGAATCATAATTTTTATAAAACTCGTCCTGCAAATTCGTCTCAAGATGGTTTTACACGTATGTTGTATATATATTTATGAAAAATTATATTCAATTTTTTTTTGGGTATATTTTTGTGTTTTGATTACACGTCATTTTAAGCATTGAATGCATGGTTGCAGCCCCGATTTTGCTAAAATCGGTGAGAAAAGTCATTTTGGCTGCTAGGTGGCGCTTAGGCGGACCTAGGCTTGCAATGCGTGGGCGTAATCTCCGCTTCATGGGGATCCACCCCGATCGGGGCGGGGATGGGGAATATTTTTCCCCCGAAGGTTGGGGGCGGCGGGGATAGGGATAGCATTCTCCATCATGATCCCATTCCATGATGCCAAATTAATTTTATAATTTAAATTAATATATATATATATATATATATATATATATATATATAATTAAATAATACGTTTTAAAATTCTAAACTCTAATCTTAAAATTATAGTTTACTAATATATATTTTTTGAGGAGGAGCATGACATGGATGCAAGTGAAACGGAGAATTGAAGTTGTTTAATTATAAGAAAGAACAAATGAGATAAACAATAAAATTATTTTTTTATTTTTATTTATGTTGTATCTTAATTTTATATTTCGAATTTTTGTTGATGTTGATGTTGAACTATTTTTTAGTTTTTATAGATGTTGTTTAATTTGTATTTTAAATTTTTATATTCGTAATAAAATTGTGAAAATTAGATTTTTATAATAAAAAAAAAAAAAGGGGGGGATTCCCCCAATCCCCACGGATGAAAATTCCCGTGAGGGGAATGGGGCGATTTTTTCCCCAATGTTTGCGGGATTCCCCACCCAACCCGAATTTCGGTGGGACGGGGATGGGGAGTTGTCCCCCAGCCCCGCCCCATTGCCAAGCCCGCCATGACCTAAGCGATGAGGTTAGCCAGGATTAGATCTAGGCGTAATCTGCAGGCAGATTTAGGCGGATCTATGTTAATTTATTTTGCAATTTTTTTAAAAAAAAAAGGGAGCCTAGGCGCGTCTGAGGCGGTGATTAAGCGATCTATCTAAAGCGGCCACAATCCGTCCGCTTTAGATTTTTTTTTATAAGACCTTGATTGAATGAATATTAAATGATATTTTAAATAATTTAATATTTTCATTTGAATAATTAACGCAAGATATTTTGCATTTTAAAAGTAATTAAACGTGTGTTTGTGTATATGTATATATAAAACGGAGGGTGAATTAGACACGACATAATAAGTTGGTATGCTGTGAAACTTGTTCACTATAAAATTGATTCATTTTTACACAATTTAATTATCACGACTACACTCTTTAGTAATATAAGTCACACTCTTCAATTATATAAATCACACCATTTAACAGTATAAGTCACACTCCTAAACTAATTTCACCGTGAAACTTATTCATCATATACTTTGTCTGAGATATGATTGCGGGACGGGGAGGGGCAAGTCGCAAATCCAAAATAATTCTTGGTGGGTGGGTCCTACTTTGGAATTGACCAGACTCGTTCTAAATTCGTCCCTCATCATATGAGTTTTTGTCAAAAAAAAAAACATATAGTACACAGTGAATATATACAAACATGTTTAGTATATTATAATACTTTTAATATAATATTCTAAAGAATTTATGAGATCATTCTCCCAAAATATGATATTCCCTCCGTCCCGGGATAACGTGCATATTTTTCCTGACACGGAAACTAAGAAAATTTGCTTTATTGATATTATTTAAATCAATTACAATTATATTGTGAGTGTGTAAGTTTTGAATGTTTTGTAATTTTAAAAAATGTGCATATTATTTTGGGACAAACAAAAAAGAAAATTGTGCACATTATCGTGGGACGGATGGTGGGAGTATAAATGAACAAGATAATTGAGTAATGTACTATTTGATCCTAAACTAGAAAATGAACAAGTCGTGTATAAACTAGCTCCTACTTGCCCTTTATCCAAGATGTTGTCATGCTAGCTCCTACTTGCCTATTCAACTTGGGTAAATTGCATTGTGTAAATAGTGTTATTTTAACTCATTTTAACGAAAAAAATTACCTTTAAAAGATAAAATAATAAGTATTAAAATATATAATAAATTTATTAGTTAATATAAATAAATGTATCCGTTTGTATACCTAAACACGTTAATACTTTTTAAATATATAAATTGTTTTTGTAAAACATATATATTTAAAATTGAATTAAAATTACACAATCCAACTGATGTATTCAAGTGTAACTCCCCATGTTAACATTAAAACCATTTTTTTTTACAGGAATTATCATTAAAACCATTGAATGAGCCATAAAGATAGATTTAGGAGATTTGGAATGTTGCCCTTTTTCTGTAATTAAGTCAATGCTTATGGGATGATGATGCATAAACCAACTTTTGATCTCTATCTTTATTCTTTACCTTCGTATGAGATGGGCCCACAATGATTGGTTGTTGAATCTAAACCTAGGATATAAAGCCTCATTTTCCTAAGGTTGAAATGTATCCATGTGGTAAAATAGTTGGATGAGATGAGATATATTATCCAAAATTATGCTACAATGTATCATTTCTAATCAATGATCATTATATAAAATTTTATGGATAAGTTTCTTTCCTTTGTGGTAGGTTTTTTTTTTTTAAAATGCTTGTAAATTTATTTTGTTCATGTTTGAAAAGGATATTTGAAGTAAATAATATATTTATTATTTTCAATTGATAATTTTGTTAGGATTTAAGCAACAATTATAGAGAAAATAATGAAAACAAGAATTAAGGAACAACAAATTTGGTTCTGGGTTAAATACGGGAAATGACTACGTCAAACTACCAAGCCGAAGATCTACTATTTTCGTGTGTTTTTTTTTTTTCTGAAAGAGTCTGATACAATGAGTAAAAAATATTTAAATATGAGATTGGGCCAAAAATCCTAAATCCGCGTACAGACTTCCGAAACTGCTCGACCTCGGGCTTTGGTCGAGCAGAACCTCTCGACCTCGTCACATGCTCGAGCGCCTAGTGCGGGCCGAATGGGGGAGTGCTTTCGATCAAGCGGATGTGCTCGACCACGGGCTTGGTCGAGCCTCCCATTGCTCGCTTCCGGTTTCACTCAGGCTCCAACAATCCCAACAATCTCCCACCTGGAGACTGACTCCAACTGTAACTTGTCTCCTCCGTTTCAACGGTTTCTCTCACCGGTAGTAGTAGTCTTAACCTTATCCTCCCGGTTTCAAAGACCCGGTTGAAGTCATGCATAACTTCAACTTCTAAGGTCACAACCTTAGTCAACATGTCGACAAGATTCTCACTACGTGTAAATTTCTCTGCATAACATTCAGGTTCACCACCACCAGTCAACAATAAATAATGAAGAGAAGGTGAATACCTATCGAGATCTCTGTTCTCTCTCGGGATGTCCGGCAGCTGAATTGTTGGTGGTGGTGTAGTTGGTTCTTCCTCAAAAAATCACATGATCATCTAGAACCCCTTGCTCCCACCTCGAAGTTCGAAATGTCTAACTCCACAACCCGAGTCTCGTAACCACCTTTTTTGATATCCCCCGATCTTTTTGACAACACCGCTCATTGAATACGACATCTCGACTATTTAATTATCTTTCGATTTTCCTCATCCCAAAATCGATAGCCAAATTCATCACCGCCATATCCAACAAACGTACACTTAACAGACTTAGCATCCAACTTACTTCTACTAGTAGCATCAACATGAACATATGAAACACACTCAAATACTCGAAGAAAAGACAGATTTACCTCCTTAACCGACCAGACCTCTTCTGGTATGTCATTTTCCAAGGGAGTTGAGGGTCATCTGCTTATCAAGTAAGTCTGCAGTTGTTAACTGCCTCTCGCCCAAAACATCTTTGGCAAATTTCACACTTCAATCTCATGCTTCAAAGACGCTCACATAGCGTTCGTTTCATACGTTCGCCACACCATTCTCACCGGGGTTCTCTCACGGTTTTCTCCATTCAATTTCATTCGCCTCACGTAATTCTTTTTGAACTCACGGAGCTCGTACTCTCCACCATTATCCGATCTCAAACACTTCACTTTGAGACCTGTCTCAGTTTCTACGAGGGTCTTCCACTTCCTGAAAGCATTAAAGGCATCAGACTTATTTTTCAAGAAATAAACCCATACTTTCCTCGTAGAGTCGTCAATGAAAGTCATATAATATGACGCTCCACCAAGAGATGTCACATGTACTGGACCCCACAAGTCGCTGTGGACCAACTCTAGCTTTTGTTTCTTCAAGGTTCTGCCTCCCTTTGAAAAACTCACCCTTTTCTGTTTTTCGAATACACAATCCTCACATAATCCGATGTCAACTGTCTTGAGGTCTGGCAGTTTGCCCTTTGAGCACATACTTTCATCCCTTTCTCACTCATGTGGTCAAGACGACAATGCCACAAATCTGCATTCCCTTTTTCACTTGCAAAGAGCAATCTTTGCCGGTTGTTTTGTCATATACAACGTTCCCTCCTTATTGCCTCGAGCCACTACCATGACACCTTTGGATATCTTCCACGTGTTACATCCAAAAGTCACCTTGTAGCCCTCATCATCAAGCTGCCCAACTGAAATCAAATTCCTCTTCAATCCAGGAATATGTCTCACATCTTTCAATTGCAAAACATTCCCATTTGGTGTCTTAATCTGAACATTCCCCTTCCCTTTGATTTCCAAAGGCTCATCATCAGCTAGATAAATCTTCCCAAAGTTCCCGGAAGTGTACTTCTCCATCACGTCAAGATCTTTGCACTGAATGAAACGATGCTCCAGAATCTAACACCCACGATTCCAATGGACTGCTTACGCTCAAGATTAATGCATATGAGCCCTCATCAGTGGAGGCGTTTGCTGAGTTGTCATACTTCTTTGGTTCATTCCCTTGTGCCTTGCTCTCCCTTTTGTAATGACCAAGTTCATGGCAATTATAACACTCAACTTGACTCTTATCCTTCTTGGGCTTATCTTTGCCCCTTGACTTTGATCTACCCCGATTTGTCTTCCCTTTGGATTCAGACCTGCCTCTGTTTCCCGCACTTAAGGCTCATGATCAAATCACTAACCTCATCAAATTTTAGTTTCACTTTACTCATTTGAAGACTAATGTAGCTATCGCTCCACTCCAACTTTCTAGTAAAGAAGACAACAAAATTAGGGCTTGAACTTCATCATCAAAATCAATCTCAACCGAGCTCAATTGGGCTATAATCATATTGAACTCGTTGAGATGATTTAAAGCTACCACAAGATCCTCTCGCCATCCTCGGGTTGAATAACCTCCGCATCGATGAACCTTGTTCGCCGCAGACGTTTTTTCATACATCTCGACCAAAATCTCCAAAGATCTCCTTTGTGGTTTTTGCTTTCACCGTATGGGGGCGGCGTTCTCGGATAACGGCGGCACGAAATACACTCATCACCTTCCCGTCCCAAAGAATCCCCACTCGTCGCCCTTCATATCTTCGGTGGTGAACCCAATCGGTTGATACGATCTTTACCGTCTGCGTAATCCTCGATCTGCAATTTCGAGAATCCAAAACTGCTCCATCAAACTTCTCAACAAAGCGATTTCCCCCATCATAATTGCTCCCACGGATCCCTTGAACCCAAAGCTCGATACCGGTTGTTAGGATTTAAGCAAAGAATTATGGAGAAAATAATGAAAACAAGAATTAGGAACAACAAATTTGGTTACTTTCATTTGTCGAATGACTACGTGCAGGGGCACTACCAAGCCGTAAGATCTACTATTTTTTTGTGTTTTTAAATCAAGAAAAGGCAAATACAATGAAATAAATGTATTTAAATATGAGATTGAACCGAAACCCTAAATCCACAGACAAGAGCTTCAAACCGCCGACCTCGGGCTTTGGTCGAAAGCGTAACCGCCGACCTCGTCACATGCTCGAGCGCCTAGTGCGGGCTGGAATGGGGAGTGCTCGATCGAGCAGATGTGCTCGACCACGGGCTTGGTCGAGTGCCTCCCGTGCTCTGCTTCCCGGTTTCACTCAGGCTCCAACAATCCCAAACAAATTTGAGGTTTAACATAGTGAGAATATCATAAAATAAACGGGAATCAAGTTAAAAGTTATGGTCCATATCGAAAGTATAACAATTAAGTAAACTTTATTATCTACATTTATTTAGTATTATCTATAAATTTGCTCAGATAAAAATAATCTACAGTTGAACAAAAAAAATTGAATTTAGAGTTGAACTAAAAAAAGTTAAATATACGACAAAAGAACCTTGATTTTATGTAGAGTTGAGCTAACAGTAAGATACTACATCCTAAAAGAAATTATAATTTATTTTTCTATTATAAATAAATGATTTATATAAAAAGAAATACAATTAAGAGTATATTTAGGACACTACATGATTTTTAGTATTTTAAATGTGTGTATATTAAGCTAAGACAATATACAACATCCAAATAAAATAGCATATGGGTCAATTAAATGCAATAGAAACATGATGTCATGTAAATGACATTCTCAAAAAGATGAATTGGACAAAAAATCTAAGTAGTCGATTTTAAAGATGATTTAGTTGCATGTGATGGATTTGATATGAAGTTTGGTATAAACCACATGATTTTTGCAATTGATGATATATATCTACATCCCATGTGAAATAAATTCAAGAATTAATTATGTGATTTTGAAATGTTAGAAATCATTTTTCAAACCATATTTAAAAAAGTAATTATCAACAGCACAATAGAAGACACAATTGTATCAACATCACAATAGTTTATTAAAGAGTAAATTGCGAATGTTGATACAATTTCATTCTGAAACTAAATATATTTGGAATAATGAAAATGAATGAAGCAATGCTTGATATCAGTTATAGTTGCAATCACTATTTACTGTTAACACGTGTTTTTGTGAGCGAATTTTTTATTAGTATTTGAAATGATAAAATAATTTTTAAAGATGCATGCAATAGATGAGAGGTAGATCTATAATACCCCTCTTTAAAAATCACTTTATTATTTGAAATACTAATAAACAACTCGCTCAAAAAAATTCGATAATAAAATAGGTGTGCACGTTTTTATGGGACGGAGATAATAATTAATAACATGAGTAATACTATTAATTAACTAGATAAGACCAGACAAGGGAGAGTACTTGGTGTTATATATTTTGTTGTCCAACCTAACAACTCGACTTGGTACATGTTCGTTTGATTGGATGTAGTGATGTACATGTACTCTTCAAGGTGATTGAATTATTGTCCAAAGTAAAATAAAATATTAAAACTCTTGTAATTAAGTAAAATAAATAGATTATGAGTATAAAAATTTATGAGACTCTTTGAAATTGTCTCAACTCTCATAGAGTCATATGACATAATCTTGTACGCACGGGGTGCACCGTGTAGTAGAAGTGTATTTTTTAAATGTGCAACTTGTTTTTTTTAAATGTGCAACTTATTTCACTAAAATGTTCAATTTTTTTCTATGTAAAATAAATTAAACATTTCAATAAAATAAGTTGCACATTTAAAAAATACACTTAAATTATATACACCTTTTTAACAAAAACGTTTCTTATCATACTACCATATTAATCTCTTTCATAATTTAGTTGAATTGAAGTCTTATAAGTTCATTAATCAATATAGTATGATAAATTCATAAACGAGATCGTTTCATAAATTTTTTTGTCAAAATTTATTAATCCTACTCCTTTATCCACTATTTTGATTTTTTTTCCTAAATTAATTAGTTATAACTATTTCACATGAGATGCACCCCCAACCCCAGTGAATATCTAAAAATAACTAAGTAAAAAACTCATATTAGACGGTTTTATACATAAAATAGAATATAAATTCGTACAAATCAATATCATCTCTTTCAAAATATTAAAGCATATGCATAAATTACATTTCGTCTAATCGTGAGATACTCCGCAAGTGTACCCTAACCAGTCAACCACCTTTTGTGTTTCCAATTAAAGTTCTCTTGTTAGAAAGAAAAAAAATTGCATATTAAAGTAACCTAAATAAAATAGTGCATCAACAAAATACAACAAAATTCAGAGAAACACCAAGCAATCAATCATAAACAGAACAACAAAAAAGACAAACCATCAAGAAAATACAACAAAATTTCACAATCAAAGCTGAGGCTTTATAATTTCTTGAGCCAAAAACTTGTTTCCACATCATGGCTTTATTTATTTATAACATTTCATCACACATCGATGTCTCCTATAAAATCATCTCATAAATCCAAATTTGCTGCACTAAATTCCAAATTCCTTGATGTAGCTTTTCTAGTATTATTGTTATTGTTTTTCAATTGAAACCTCATGAATTATATCCTGAATTCTCACAAATGCCACAAGGAATTCTGCTGCATCATTCTGGCTCAGCACCTTCTTCACTGCCACTTCCACTGCCTTCATTCTGCATCACCATAATATAAATAATCTAGTATTTCATTTCATCAATATAAATGGTACGTTATAAAATTAAAAACTTAAAACACAATAGGAAATAATAAAGGAAGGTAGTGGAAAAATGGGTTAGTCAAAATTATCAAGAAAGATTTCCGTTTAAATATTTACCAAATGCCCATTGACCGCCTAAAATGCTTGTTTGGCCATTTTTATTTCAGGACACCTCACCTAATAAGTCACACTTTTTCCGATAAAATTTCGTCCAGTTAATTTTCAAAATTCAGCTTTATAGTATTTTTTTTTTTTTAAATATCACGGCAGCTCAAAATCAGCTGCTTACTTGTTGTAATCGGTCCAAAGATTAAAATGATTTCAAGTATTGAATTTCGAAACAGACGAAATTCAATTTGCGAAAGTAAGTGTTCACTAAATTAAAAAGAGTGACTCTCGTATGCATTCAGGTGCACCGTGTAATTATAATGTATTTTAAAACCACACGACTTGTTATATTGAACCATATAATTATTTTTTTATATTAATAGTTATACGATTCAACAGTAATAAATCGATCTTTTCAAAGATAACAAGTTGCGATAATTTTAAATATACTATGAGTGCACCAATTAAAAAATGGTCAAACATACCGGACTAAAAAAAACATGTTTCCTCACATATTTTAAAATTTAGAAACACAATTATTTTCCAATTTATGAATGAAGGATGTGATTAAAGTAAAAGAGTGGTACCTCAGATTCTGGGCCTTGACAATGACCCGGTGGATCTTCTTAAACTCGGAGAGGACCCGGGGCAGGCCAGGCCCATTTAGGTTTGGGCCGAAGGGCAAATGAAGAACACAATTGGCCTGAATCTCGGTCATCTCCTCATCGATGACAGCCTCCTCGATCCTTATATCGTTTATGAGCTGCGATAGGGCCCGCTCCACCCCAACTGGGTCCCACAGCGAGTGGGCCAGCGACCGAAGGAGCTCGAGAATGGTGGAGGGCCTCCAGTCGCCTAGCCAGAAGAGGGCCGCGAGTTCTTGGGCCTGGGCCCATTTGGGCATCAGGAGATGGGCCACGTCGGACATCTTGGTTGGGGCCGAGGCCCGGCTGTAGTGGGCCTGGAGACGGCCCAGCTGCTTGTCGATTAGTTTTTGGATCGCCCATGTCGCCTTGAGCTGTTTCTTTAGCCTTGCTGCTCCGGTTCTCTGTTCTTGCCTCCACGATCCGTATTTTTCAGGGGAGGAAAAATCGTCGTCTGGAAACAACTAATACTTTTCAGTGAATTCAACTAGTACTGTTTTAAAATTAATGTGATGGGATGGAAATGACAAAGGGATTATTTGTGCATTTTGAAGAAATCAGTGGTGAATTTTATCGAGAAACTGAGGACAACTGATACTTTTCAATGAAAGAACTGATACTGTTGAGTGAAAATAACTAATACTGGGAGCCTTTGTGAAAATGTGATGGGATGAATTTGGGGGAAAAGAATCAGAAAAGGGTAATTGGACATTTTCGAGAATCCGTGGTAAATTTAATCAAGAAATTGAGGTTTTGATCGGTTTCAGATTTGAAAAAGGTTAGGGAGAGAGAGAGTATTTACAGGGTCTTCTTGGTTGTCGTTTATGGAGGGTGATGCAGGTGATTTGCTTGGAAATGGAATCAATGTCTTTAAACGGTTTGCTTTTGATTCTGAAATGGTGTTCGTCGTCTTCATCGCCTTCATGAAAATCTCTCCTGCAAATTGGGAGTTGTTAGCATAATTAATGGAGGTTATTTTAGAGAGAGAGAGAGAGAGATTGGGGGATTTTACTTACAGTAGGGGCTGAGACGCCGCTCTCCTCATTTTCTCTCTCTTCTTTCAATCTGAATTGTGATTATGAGAGGGAGAGGATTAATTTTGTTGAAGAAGAAGAAGAAACTGAAACTTGAACCGTTTTTGGTATTTTGAGGTGGAAATGGAATGCGCCAAAATTTTAAAACCTTCTCAACTCGAGCTATGGATAATTGAATATCATCTGCTTAAATCTCAAATACGCCTCTAATTTTTAATGTCATAATAATAAAGTATTGACTATTTAACCTAAAGAACATGTTCCTATTTTTTAGAATAATAATAATAATAATAATAATAATAATAATAAAGCTTTAATTTAATATAATTATTAGGGTTAATATCTTAATATATTGTTACTGATCGACACAGCTGGAATAGCTCAGCTGGTTAGAGCGTGTGGCTGTTAACCACAAGGTCGGAGGTTCGAACCCTCCTTCTAGCGATGTTTTCCTTTTTTTTCCGTTTTTACAGTTCTTAGCTAAATCAATAGTATATCATTGTGTTTTGGAATATAAATATTTTGTATTTTTATCTATGTTATTAGTTGCTGCTGTCTACAAAATTTAGATGTAGATATCTTTTGATATATAAAATAATGCGACTACAACATATGAGAATTTTTTTATATCATATTTTGTGTAATCTTTGTGCATTACAGTGACAATTTTGAGGAACCCAACCCCAACTTTTTATGTGTCAAGAGAAGAGCTGGGAATATAAATGGAGTGAAGAAAAAGTTCGTCCTTTTCTCTTCTTCAACTCAAAACATAAATACTGCAATCAAACTTCAAACTATGGAGCTATTTTGGATCTCAACTTGGACTCCAAAAGCGCTTTTTTTTTTTTTTTATGTGTTCGGGTCACACACACTTCTGAAACCTGAAAAAAAAGCACTCTGCACTATTTCCTAGAGATCCAAAACAACCCCTATGTACATACTTGCAAGTTGCAAAGTGGAGAAATGTTGACATATAAGAAGAATCAACAATTTCCAAAACTAATCAGATTATCCATATACACAAGGGGGTGGGTATCAGAATTAACATGATCAGAATTAGAAATTTATCACTAAATCAGACTATCCATATACGCACAGGGGTAGCAGAATTCATGATCAGACTTAGAAATTCAACGAGAATTTGCAATTGAGGTGCCTTCTTTGAAGATGATATTAGCAACTTTTGCTGGAAGCCATCCTGAATTGCCTTTGCTTTGGGCCTCTTCATTACAGACTTCGTTTGTCTTCTTACTTCTCCGTTTACTCAGTCCTGCAAGCAAGTTCATTCCAACGAAAGTGCCAACTTTCGTTACAGTGAGTAGACCAAACACAACCGCTACAGGCTTCACAGCCCAGTGAAAATCCTCAACAAATTCATACTTCTCCACAATACCCAAACACGTCTCAAAAGATACACGCTCCACTTCCTCAGGATTAGCCAAGAAACAACTGCATTCATCTCCAAGAACAAACCTACCGGGAAATCTAACCTCTAGGCACCCGTTTGGCAGAATCCGTGAAATTTTTCCACTGACCCAAGAATTTCCTCTCTTATGAGGCCACTCGAATTGTGGGGTGGTAATATTCCCCTTCAATCTCACAAACTGCCCCACAAGAAACGGTTCCTCCAATTTCAGCTCGGACAAACTCCCCCTCCAAAGGGTCTTCAGCCCTAAAAAGCCAACAACAGACATCCCATCACGATTAATGTGATGTACTATACCAAGAGATGAATGTTTTTCGCTTGCTTTAACGAGTTGTACCCAATCCCCTGATGCAAAACCAGAGGTGACCCTCAGTAAGGTTGAAACATTTAATATGTGCTGGTTGGGCTTGTCGGGTATTTGCACCACTACAAGTTTATCCCTTTCATTAACATTGTCCAATCCACGTTGTCCAACCACAGTTCCTTGAATTACAGGCAAACTTAGAGGCTTGTTTGGATCCTTTCTTGATCGAACGGTATCACCTATCCGGATATGATCTTTCAAGAGAAACCATGTGGTATAACCATTGAAGCGCGATTTATTCACATACAGATTGCTTCCCTGCTCACTCCATGATCCATCACTGTAAACAGTCTTCCTTGCCCTGCAAGTCCAGAATTCAAATTTGCGTTAAAAAAAAAAAAATCTAAACTACTCCTTCTGTTCCAATTTAACTGCCGTATTAGAGAAAAAAGTTGTTCCAAAACATCTGTCTGTTTAAGTTTTTCAAGAGAAATTAAATATTTTCCAAGTTTGCCCTTTTCATAATTTTTGTGATAGGTCTCATTTATTGAGATACAATACCAATGATAACCTGCACCAAGGGGGTATATTAGTAATTTTATACAAATAATTAAAGATATTAAAATGACTTTCTTATTCTATGTGAAACACCCAAAAGGGACAGTTATAATGCCCCCTACGTTCCTAATTATCTATCTGATTTTATCCATTCGCATAAACCAATTTTCACTAATTAGCATATCAAAAGACTACTGTACCGAACCAGGTGGCTTAGCCCACCTGGCCACTGGGCTCCTCAATTGAGTGGGAGACTCAGGTTCGATTCCTTTTGGGAACGAATTGGAGTATGGGAGTTATAAGGTGGCTTGGTGAATTTGTGGAGTGTTTGGGTGCTTGGTGTACTAACTACTAACAACTAACAACTAACTTTGTCCGATCAAAAAAAAAAAAAGACTACTGTACCGGGTATTGGTGGAGAAAAATGTTAGAATTTTGTTGATATTACCAAATGGACAAATAATCAGGAAAACCATTCTGGCTATTCAGACATATAATTAGGACACATGGAGTAGAAGAAAACTATATGAAATACATTAGCAAAACACACAAAATAACTGCAGCGGAGGGGGAAAACCTTTCAAGTGCATGTAAAATATTGGGTATTAATGGTCTGTTGCGAAAATCATTCTCAAACCAGCACTTCAAAACAGCTTCAAGAATCTAAAATGTGATGGATAGTTTTGGGGGGAAATTTCACAAAAAGATTATTTATGCATTTTCAAGAATCCATGGTAAAATTTATCAAGACGTTGAGATTTTGATTGGTTTAGATTTTAACAAGTGTGTGTGTGTGTGTGAGAGAGAGAGAGAGAACCTTTCAAGTGTCTGTAAAATGTCGGGTATTAATGGTCTATTATAAAAATCATACTCAAAGCAGCTCTTGAGTATATGTTCTACTGCAGGGGGAGACCAGTAGGGACCTGTGGCTTCTCTTGACGACATAACCGCATGGTGCATCTCTTCGGTGGATCTCCCGAACCAGGGTGGGACCCCGGTCAGCATTTCGATCATGCTGCAGGCAAATCCCCATGAGTCAGTTTCATAGGATATTGGACCTCTCACTCCAGGTTCCCACTGTTCCGGTGCCATGTAATTGGGGGTTCCAAGCCTCATTGCCAAATGAGGGTCACTCCAAAGAATCCCGAGAAGAAGGTATGGGATTCCAAAATCTCCAAGAACGATATGATCATGTTCATCAAGGAGGAAATTACTTGGCTTGAGGTTCAGTACTAGGAAGCCTACTCGGTGAAGTTGTTGTATTCCATTAGCTATTTCAATACCGTACCTGAAATAATTTCAATCCCATCTCCCAGAGTAAGGTACTTCTGACAATTTAGAGTGAGTGTGTGTGTGTGTGTGTGTGTGTGTGTGTGAGAGAGAGAGAGAGAGAGAGAGAAAGAAGACAAAGTGTTGGTGGCAAATACTTCTATGCACCAGTTGCACCATGCAACTCAAGTACATTTTTTAATGGTATTAGTAGTTGTTAATTAAAGGTTTTAGTTAATCCATATTAGTTGATTTCGTTGAACAATATGAGTTGTGCACCAATTGCACAGTGCAACTAAGTGTTACTCAGTGTTGGTTTACCTCAGAACATCTGGTAGTAAAAGCTTTCCTCCTTCCGTGCGGGCAATCCGATCACCTACTGACCCCTCGTACGATTTGAAAACTATGGAGATCTGTCAAAGAGATATCATACAACTTAATTGCTTACTGGTGAAAATTACAAATAAGATCCATTATCAGCATAATATATAATGACAATTCCCAAAGAGGATTAACCTTGCCAGATATAATCGAGATACCATGCAACCAACAAACACATTTCAACTGTTTAGATTTCAAATTTCTCCATACTTCTTCAAACTTCTGAAGAAACTCATGCACATGATCCTCGTTTATAGGATGTAACATCTTAACTGCAACTTCATGATACTCATCGTAGTCCTTGCCTGATTGATGATGTGTGGCTACCCATACATCACCAAAGAGGCCATGCCCAATCCTATATTTGAGTTTCAACGATTCAGGATCGATATATGAATTGGGAAGAGCTGGTGTGGCATCAACAGTTGTTAACTGATCAGGATCTCCTTCATAAAGCTCATAATCGAAAATAACTGCTGGTGAGATTGCTTCTGTCTTTTCAGCCATTTACCCCACTAGTTCACAAAAAGGTATAGGAAATGATTATCATATACATTAAAACTTATTTATACTTTGAACACATCTCACATGAAAATCACACACACACATAATATATAGTGAACATCTAACAACCCTGTCATCCTAGCTTTCTATTAAATTGATTAGGGTTATGTTTGGATTGGGGATTTGAAATGAACCAATTCTAATTCCAACCATATTAAAATGTGGATTTTAAATCCACCCAAATCCTTTCAAACATTAGTTGAGAATGAGAGTGATGGATTACAGATTCATACCAATTCAAGAAACCATCATGACTTTGTTACTATAGACTTAATCCACCCTCAAATCCTTCAATCTAAATGCAACCTAAGATTTTCCAACTGTACCGCAAGTAAAAGCTAGAACAAGAATTATGCATATCATCATCGACAATTGCAACATACATTTTCATGACTTGTAAAGTACATCTGGTTTTTTTTTTTTAAATAAACCTCTTGTATTTCACTTATTGTTAAAAAGAAAAACAATTAGAGAACAAAAACGAAACAATTAGTTAGGTTCTAAGTTCTAACCAATTGCCTAATTATATGTATTACTTGTTTTCCTGTATCCGCCCAAACTTAAACTACATCTCATCATCATATTTCAATAGCTTCAACCATGTTAAACCCACAATTAATCAGCGAAAGGGAGAAATAAAAATGGGGGACTATTCAAGCGCTTTTCTTAGCTGCAAAAACTGGGGGTAAAATAACAAAATCAACATTCAATAACTATTATCAACTGATGCATCAAAGAAACGTCAATTTTATAACGAAAATAACAACAAAAATTTCATAATCAGTAAAAATTCCAGAAAAGACATACCTATACCAGTAAAGAGATATAATCGTGGAATGCTACAAAGAAGTGAAGAAAGGCTTTTACTTCTTAAGAGAGAGAGAGAGAGAATCAGAGAGAGACGGAATTGTTCAAAAGATTTTCAGAGTTGAGAAAAAGAAGTCGCAATCAGAGAGAGGCGTAACCGTCAGGTGAACTCCGATTTTTTTTTTTGTTGCAAAATAAGGACCTATTTTTATCATTAATTACACTTCGGGGATGGAACTTTCAATTTTTGCGACACGAAATTTTAAATTATCATACAAAAAGGATCTCAGACAAATTTGCAAACAAATATTTAGTAAGTAAATTGACAATAATATTGTCTATTTTTTTTTCTACGAATTTGTTCGGTGTCTGCTATGTAAAAATCGAAAGTTCAATTTTCGAGGTGCATAAACATGTATTGTATTTTTTTTTATAGTTTCTCCTTTAAAAAGAAGAGGAAAAGTCAATAGTACCAAAACTAAAAAGTCACAAAATTATAGGATAAAAAAAGACTTTTTTCCTTTTGAATTACAAAAAACACAAACACTTCATATTTTCAGTTTAAATGAGTAATTAGTCCACTAATTTATATAAACACTTGGATAGTCCACCACATAAGGAACATATGGTTCAAGAAACATAGAATTTGTTGATAATATTTCCAGGTTGATAATATTTCCAGAAATATAAATGCAATAATTGCATCTAAAACAAGACGAAAATTTAGATACAAATGCAATAATAAGCTCCTCATTCACAACTTCACCTTCAGCCAGGGTCTTTTGCTGATAAGTGATAACACCCTAAATCAGAAACATCATAAAACTAAACTCTACAGAATCAAGAACGACTCATTCGTATAAAGTGTCGAAAGTTCAGCCATGGCAACAACCCCATCAGAGAAAGAGTTAACCCCGATCTTTGTTCTGGAAAAAAAACCGAGTCTTCTCCACAATGTAAGGACGTAAGCTCCGTATGATGATGATCTTCGTTAGTAACAAAATGCTTGTCTCTTACATCACCACAGCTTGTCCTGAAACACGAGTTCGTTTGCTTTCTCAGTTTCTCACCACTCAACACAAAAAGTCCATACATTGCTCAAACCAAATATATAATCTTTTTCCATAGCTAGTTTGAAAAAGATTTTTAAATAGATAGCATACAATTAAGCTATAGAGATATTAAGGGGGTGTGGTGCTTGCAAAAAATTAATCCCTCCGTCCCCAAATATATAAAACTTGTTTGACTTTTTGACACGTATTAAGAAATTGTATTGGAAAAAGTAAATTAAAGAAGCAAAATTTCTATTATATCACTATTTAATGATTGTTATAGTTTCCAACATAATTAATGCATAAGATTATATTAATAAATTAATTAGAAAAAGTTACTTTATGTAGAAACAAACCTATATATTTGGGACATCCATAAAAGGAAAACAAGCCTATATAATTGGGACGGAGGGAGTATACGTGATTGTAGTCATCAAGAATTGTGTACATAAGTAATTTAAAGTGTTTTATTTCTCTTTTATTAGATTAAGTTATCTCTCAAAAGCTATAAGCTAAAAGCTTCAAAGGGGTGTTTTTAGTAACTTAGTAGTCTTTTTTAAATACTTTTAACTTTTTTCTCAAACACTATCAACTTTTCTTTTGAATTTTTTTTGCAAACACTATTAAATTATACTACTAATCACTTTTCACATAATCACTAATTTTAATCAATTCTTCAAAGCTATAATTTTTTTGCAAACACACTAAACATGAGGAAGTTGAAAAACTATCTTTATTTCAATTTCAATCACCTACTTATGGAAATAAAAACAAATGACACGCAGATATGCTTACTTTGAACACTTTCTGGACTCGATATTCAGATTCTTAGACTGATGCGAGGTTGGCTCAAGGTCAACTGTCAAGTGCTGGATGAAATAAAGCTGCAAGATTAAACAAAAATTATGAAAAGAAATGTGCTGCCATAAAATCACATTGAACAAAACAGATGATAGAGGTCGGAAGATATTGATGACCATCTTGCATTTTAGTACAGGACTTTAAAGATCTTGTAGAGAGAAAGGCTAGAGAGAGAAAGCAACATGAACAACAGCCGTAATTGACCTGATCACCATCTTTTATCCATTTTTTTTGAATGGGAACTGTATCCAGTATTAGCTTTTGACCTTCATAACATAAACAAAAAGTTGCTCCATACAAGAGACCTATCAAGGAAAGAGTTTAATTCTGTTTATCTATCTATATATTCAATAGGAATTGACTAGTCGAGGAACAATCAAGAAATGCTTTTGTTAAATAAATACAGCTTAGAGGAATGTGGGGGGAGGGGTAAAATCAACACAATGGGCCTTTAATGTGGAAGATAAATAATGGAACTGAGAATAGACACTCCCAAATAAACTCAATTGACCTAAACTTCTACAATTCATTAAACACACCCTTTCTTTGATGCATAACGTTTTCAAGTGAAGATCCTTGAGGAAACTAGGCATTTTGTCGCTTGGTTGGTTACGCAAAAACGAGAGTTTCAGGTCTATATATGAGGATAATTTCACCATTTGAAGCTGGTAAATGTTGGATTTCATCCGAGATTAATAGACAAAAGGATAAGGTCATCATCACACTTGCAATTCAACAATAATTTCCATGAAGCAAAATTCAGAAAACCATATCATTAGCTTACACACCAATTATTGTGGGAAACAAATCTAAATTATATACTCCCCGCCAGTTTTCCTTTTTAAGATTGCTCAAAAAATCCAAAAAATGTCCATCTTTTTGTTTTTGTTTTCTCATACTCAAAATAAAGAATAAAGTAATCCCTACCCCTTTCAAACTATGCCTACAAACATCACTATTACATCTCATGCCACTAATAATTATACATATAAAAATATCTTCTTTTTTTTTTGTCTCATTCACCTAAATTGCTTCAAATACGAATAAACAATTCCTCCATTAAAACCCGTGACAAAGTCAAATGAGCAATCTAGTAAGTATATTTTAACCACTATCCCAATTTGGACTGACTGATAAATTCAGAATTTTGAGTCTATAAATCATCTTCAATTTTATCATCAAACACATAAACTGATCGAGAGGGATTTCACAAAATGCACACATAAATCAACACATCAAATAAACAGAAAAATAAATTAATTAAGGACCCATTCACCCCCATACCATAATTGTTCCCTTTCCTCCTTATAAAACAGATTAAATTCATCCTCGATAGCCAATTTAAGTCTCCCCACTGTAGCATTTCTCGCCACCTGAAAACCTGCAAAATCAACGCCTCAAACCCCCCAAACAAAACCCTAAATTACAAATGTTGTTACTGAAAATAGAGAAACGAGAAAAAGGGTCAAATTAATCTTTACAAAAAGAAGAGCCGTCCAATTTAAGGACTGTGAGATTGAAATTCTTCTCCGGAATCCTTTGGTATTTAAGCCTCCTGTTGTACAACGAAAATTGGGCTAAAATGTTAGTGGGTCGAAATTTCTTCCTCTTTCTGGGCAAAACATTCAGCATTGAACCTAGTTTTTGTAGATTTTCACAGAAAAGATGAAGGAGAGATTGTGTAAGGGTTTTAGAATGGAAATTGTGTGGTTTTGAAAAGGTGTCCGTTGGGTTTCTGTTGTACATATGCCCTGTTTTTTTGCAGGGTGGAGGGAATGTTTGGCAAGTAGCCCAACGCGGATATTCTTTTCATTTATTTATTATTTTTCAACGATATAAATGCACATGATATCCTCAATATCAAATCTTTATGAAAATTAATTAAATTAATGGAGTACCATATATTTATGAATTAATCTTCTAAAACTTATCAATGGATATCATTGCATTTATAAACGAAGGGAGAGTCTCACGCAAGATTCAAATGTATTCTAGTGAATTTATAAATAATTTTTTTAATCGTCGCAACTTGTTATATTCGAAAAGATACAACTTGTTTATAATTGAACCGCAAGAACTAAATACACTATGAGTCAAGTTGTTAGAGTGGATGAATAAAGATGTAGACAGTGAGAAAATTGAAGAAAAATAACCTAGAAAAATTGAAGAAAAATGGATGACGAGATTAAAGATTATACAATAAATAAATCAAATTTACAAAATTAATGGCAGAGATGAATGAAGAAAAATGAAAGGTATAAATTTTAAAGATGAAATATTATATACTCCCTCCGTCCCTGTGATGATCGCAATGCTTATTTTCTTGTTTTTAGCGAAACGAGTTTTTTTATTAGTATTTGAAATGAATAAGTAATTTTTAAAAAGATATATAATATACGGTAGATAGATCTATCATACCCATTTAGAAAGGGCATAAAAACAAAAAATGAATTCAATCCTAACCAATGATTTTTTTGGTCAAACCGGTTCGGTTTTTTTTTGGTTTTTTCTACCAAGATTAGGTTGAAATTAAAAAAATTGGTTTTTTTTTTGCCTCGTTATGGTTTTGAAAAAAATCGAATAAACCGAACCGATAGAAATATATATATATATATAAAAATATATATATATATATAATTAAAAAAAATATATTAATTTCATTTCATCTTCAAAATCACAAAAGACACAAACCCTATTTCAACTTTCAACTTCACAAATCACAAAGACACAAACCCTAGTCACAATCTCGCCAAACCGACAAATCTCACCCTCCCTAATCCACGCCCCCACACCGACTTACCGCTGGAATTGATGTGGAGGTGTCATACGCTTTGAGACATTTTCATCTTCTTCAACTTGAATCTCCTGTATTGGTATTGGTATTCTCGGTTCTCGATATGGTGACCTTTCTCCTCCAAATCCTCCATTTTTTTTCTCAATCCCAAATTCGTAGCTCAAAACTCGAAAACTGCGAGAGCTTCCTTTTTTTTTCCTTTTTGTTTTCCGCTAATTGTTTATTATTATTATCGTGAACTTGTGGTTGTGATTTTTCCTTAAAAGTAAAAAATGAAATTGTGGTTGTGATTTTTGTGAACTTGTAAACTGTGGTGATTTATTGACTTAGTTGCATTTGATAGTGAAACTACTAAATTGATTTGTATTTGATCATTGACTTAAAATATTGAAAATTTGATTGGGAAATAATTAAATTGTGAATTAAGGTTAAATTTCTTAAAACCGAATAAACCTAACAAACCAAATTTCTTATTCCTTGTTCGGGTTATTTCGGTTACTCACAACTTTGGTTCGGTTTTGGTTTAAACTTGCATAATTCGGTTTATTCGGTTCGGTCAAAAAACAAATACAAACCGATCGAAAACTAATTTAACGCCTCACCCCTATACCCCTCCTTAAAAATCATTTTATTATTTTAAATAATAATAAATAACTAACTAAAAAACACGATAAAAATGTAGTGTTGCATTCATCAAGGGACGGAGGGAGTAATAAATAACTTTTCATATAATTGTAGAATTCAAAATAAAAAATTATATGAGCAGTGGTTGATTCACAATTAGTATATAAGAGATGATTTGATTAGTAGATGGGTTAAGTTGGTTTGCAGATCTTTCCAAGAACATTAAAATCAATTTAAAGCGAACCAACCCAAAATTATCCCTTCATATATAAAAAGTAAATTTGTATATATTTTTAAGGGAAGTTTTATTGTGAAAAACAGTCTCATGTATAGACAAAGCTCCAGTTCAACATTTAAATTTCACTTTTGACTTAAAATATAATTCAAGTAGGCTCAGAACAGAGCCTCAGAAGGCACCTTTTCACTCTTTTTCTCCCTACACTTTTCACAGGCAAAATAATTGTGAAAAATCTTCTAAAAGATGTAAAAGATAAACTCAAAAATACTTTGAAAAATTAGTCACCCATCTATGCAAAAAAAAAGAATAATCACTCAATGAAAATCAACCTTTTAACGTTTCCAAACAACCTCTCCATCCAAGAATCCATGAAACAATAGCATAAGACTAAAATTCCAATATCATCATCACCATCATTCAACATGACTAAAATTTCAACAAGCACTAAAAAAATCCCAGCAAATCCAATAATCACATCAATTCTTCCATTTCATAGGCATAAATAACCAACCAACACTAAAACAAAAAAAAATCAATCTTACACATTTTCGATTTCTCGTTTATGCTCCTTCTCATCTGAGACGAACTCAGAACTATCATCAGCACCAGAATCTGCAACAACATTGCTCTTAAACATCTCATCACTTTCTAAAGCATCGAGCTTCTCTTTATTTCCTTTCAGCAGTTCAACAACTTCAAGTATCGTTGGTCTCTTCTCAGGTCGACTATGAGCACAGATTAGTCCAACAAAGACAACCCTTTTCAACTCTTCTTCATCATACTTCCCATCTAGCCTTTGATCCACAATTTCTTTAAAAATTTCTTTCACAAGCCAAAGGTAGGGCCCCACTCTGTGATGGGGGCGTTTCATCGTTGAACTTAGCTTCTCTAGGGCTTCTTACCACTTGCAAGCTCGAGCAAAAAGAATCCCAAACTGTAAACATCACAGCTCTCTGATGCTTTTCCTAACATTGCGTATTCTGGGGCAAGGTAACCGAGGGTACCCTTAACTCGGTGGTTACGTGTGTTGCACCATCGGGTATGAACTTTTAAGAATCCAAAATCAGCAACAAGGGCTTTGAAATCACTGTCTAGCAATATGTTGCTAGCTTTGATGTCTCTATGGATTATGTGTGGGGTTGCATAATGGTGTAGATAGCTGGTATAAAGCATGTGTTAGCTCATCTCAAGTACATTTTTAAATGGTATTAGTTGTTTACTAAAAGGTATTAGTTCTCATTGAACAAAGATACTAAAAAGGTATTAGTTGCACGGTGCAACTAGTGCAGCCAAGTGTTACTCCTAGTAGAAAGGTGGTGGATAATTACAAAAAACTATCCTCGAGGTTTAGTCTAATTAAAAAAAACCACAAATTATTTCGTGCAAATTGCATGAACCAATTGAGAGGGGTGGGGGTGTTTGAATACTTACACGATGCCCTCAGCAGCTCCAACGGCAATGTTCATTCGCCTGGTCCAGTCAAGATGACATTCGGCAGAATGCTGCCCGTGAAGATGAGACAATAAGCTCAGATTCGCATGTAATCATAGACAATAAGACGCTCTTGCCCTTCGCACAATACCCTTAAAGTGAGCAAGTTTTTGTATGCATAATTTAGCAAGCATCTCAACTTCAACGGAGAACTCCATCTCTGCTTTGTTACTCCATGACTTTAACCTTTTTACAGCAATCTGTAGACGTGAAAAAATTCGAGTATGTATAGCATAGTAGAAGGAAAATGCATCATCTTACCTAGTATGGATATGACATTAGCAGAAAGGAAACTTAAAACTATGATAGAAAAGGTTTGCGAAATTCACTATGGAATAAAAGGCAAGATAATTTTCCAACTTCTACGATTTGCAGATCATTAACTTGAATAAAAAATTTAACTGTACTGAAGTGATTGGCTTTCACTGTTTATACTCAGTAGAAGACTTGGATTAAGTCTTTTATTTAGCTTTGGTGCTCAATAATGGAGCTTTAAAAATGCCAAAACTACTAAGAGCAAAGTTCTATACTGGTTCTCATAATTACGACATGAATCTTCATATCTATATGAAAGCAATCATATGAAAAGCACGGTTTATTACTAATGTGGATCCTTATTAACTTCACAATGGAAGTGAACACAATCATATGAAAGCACGGTTTATTAATAATGTGGATCCTTATTAACTTCAAATCCATCTCGATTGTAATCATCTTATGTGTTCGTACAGAAATCTGCACAATAGATCAATATGGTAAACTGACACTGACTTCACTTCAAACAAAAGCACTGACCACACGATAACCATTAACTTAATAATTCACCACTTTAAATGTGCCACAAATTAATTTCTATACGAAAAACGTGTGAGAGCAAGTGCAATCAACTACAACCAAAAGAAGTAGAGATGAAGCAAGAATAGCATCATGATATCTTTATCATCAATTTTATCATGATGAAAAACAGGAGATAACAAAGCTCAACATATGCAATTTATGCAGGGGTCAATTTAACCATTCTAAAGAATCCCTTTCATTAAAAGCTTAACATGCTTTCCTTTATCAGAAAAATTACTATCAATCCACAGAATCAATAACTATATCTTCCTATTCTAACATCCAGTATCAATTGAGTATGCTATAAACAGTTCTACTTAAATATAGCAAGACGAAAAGTCGAAAACTACAAGAATTAGCATGAAGCAAAGCAAGATCATCTTACTTGGGAACCATCCCAGCTCTGGACCCCAATAAACACTACCAAATCCACCTTCTCCCAGCTTATTATCGTAGTTAAAATTATTCGTAGCCAATTGCAATTCTTTTTAAGAGAAAAATCCTCCACGTTGTTTCCTTTTTCACTTGCTTTTTCCTGCTCAAATTTAAGAACATAATCAACATTCGAAAAGTTAAATAAACTCCACACGATTACAGAAAATAGGCACCTCCTAATTCCACAGTCACAGTGAATTGACCTTATCGAGATTAAAAATTACAGAAAAACAAAACGAACATTGATTAAATCAAACAACAAACATACCGATCTGAACCCTTGCCACAGCAAAACATTGAGCGAAAATCCATAAATCGTTTCAACACGCTACAACTCGAAATAACCCCCTTTCTGCAAATCTTCACAAGGATTCACTTACTGCTAATTTACGGCCGCCATCAAATCCCTTCCTATTTCACCAAAACAAAGGATTCAAAGACGAAGCTAGCAAGTAAACGGGATTTTTTTCAAATTTTTTTTTTTTGCTGAATTCCAAACAGAGCCTTGTGATGGCGACAGCAGTTAGTAAATGGTTACAACAAATAATGTTAGTTGATTGAGTAAAGGCGTTGAGAAGGAATATCAGTTGAAAAGAAGAAGCTTTATTAATGGAGGCATGTGACACGTAAAGCTGATTGGGTTTTGGTTTGCAGAATTTAGAGAGAGAAAGAGAGGAGAGAGAGAGAGTGGCGTCGTTCTTCTGTTTCTACTTTTGTTTGAATGTTTGTTGGATCATCTGATCGAGATTTTCAAATTTTCAATTGTTGGGGTAATTTTTATTTTTTTTTAATTGAAAAAATAGTTCTAACGGGAAGTAATGAGGATATGAAAATTCATATTGTGAATTGAATTTTGGATAAACTTGAGACTATAATATTTATGGCTCGTTTGGTTGGTGGTAATGGAAGGGGCAATGGGAATTATTCATTATCATCGTGTTAATTTTTTATATCTTTCGTAATAAAAATAAATGACTAGTTAATTACTTCTTCCGTCCATTCTTAACCTAACTTCTTTTTGTCTTTTTTTTTAAAAAAAAAATGATAAAGTTGTTGTAAAAGAGTTGCTTATTAAGATTTTTATGTGATAAAAGTGATGAATAGTTTGGGGTATAAAAGAGTTGTTTATTAGTATTTTATGTGATAAAGTGATAAAGTCGAGAGTATTTACTTTAAGGAAGTCATAGCTAAGATTGGGACGCTTTCAAAAATGGAAAAGAATGCAGCTTAAGATTATATGGATGGACTACTTTATTTACTCAACCCTTCTTAAATGATACTTATTATCGATATATTAACCAAGAATATCAACGCAATCAATAACTTTCTTTAGTGATGGACTTCTCAATAATACCCATTATTATTAGACAAAATTCATATGAGATTTATCTCACGACGAGACGCCAGTACGAATTTAGCATGCATCACACTCACACCTCCCAATGTGTTAAAGCGTCAATGTCCAATTTATATCTCGCCTCACCCTAAAACCGTCACATACAAAATGTATTCTTATGAGTCTTATCATAATAATTCTCAAATCATACCAAACTAATTTTATTATATATTTTTACTATTTTTTATCTTAAAAAATAATAGGGAAGTTAATGACATTGTTCCCATGAAATTTTGTTTCACTTATGAACTCTCCTCATAAACATGCTCATCATACTATAAAAATTAATAACATTATTTATATAAATTAATATCTACAACATTAAACCCTATGATATCAATTTATAAGTGTAATAAGATCGGTTGGTAAGTGATTATTATTAGTTTATAAGTGTAATCTATATAAATTTCATCTACGCTAACAAATTTCATAGAAGACTTATTAGATGTGTGGAGAAAGTCATGATTTTGAAATTTTATGAATTTGAAAATCTTGGTGAATAGTAAAAAAAATATGTTTGCTCAAATTTTGGTAGGTTGAAATCTTGTCTTATGTCAAATCAATATTTAATAGTGATTGACATTGTATTATTATATCGTATTAAGAGTGAGAAAGTAGTGATGTGATCGAATTGAATCTTGTGAAAAATAAGTGTATATGTGTAGATATTTTGAATGGTCTTCACGCTGATCCGCCAGATCACGTGTACTCATAGTGCATTTTAGAATAAATTTGTTTACACTTTACCGCCAGAATTATTTTTCCATATTAATAATTGCACTGCCTTCAATGTAAACAAGTTGCATATTTCAGTATAATAAGTTACATAATTCTAAAATACATTATAAATGTACGGTGCACCTGAATATATACAAGATTTAATCGTATTTTTTAGAAGTGCATGTTAAAGTTTAATTTTAAATTTCGAATTATAATGAGATTTGATTTGTAAAATCCTACTACCCATATTAGAAATTGGTAAGTGAATTTTTTTTGTAGATTTTCCGTGCGGATTTTTTTTTTTTTTTTTGTAGATTTTCCCAGCTGACTGTATTATTAGATTAGTAAATGATATGATGGCCAAGACTGCAGACTATAACGCATTTTAGAAGTGTGTAACTATACAAAATAGAAACATGCAACTATTTTTCAAATGTAAAGATGCAACTATGTTCTCATATTAATAACAGCATTTTTCTCGTAAATAAGTCGACTTTTTAAGCATAACAAGTTGCACGCTTAAACGTCCCATGAATACGGTCCAAGACCCTTGTGCATACAAAGACTCTAACCTTATTAAATTATTTCAAATTAGTGTTGTCATGATTTAATTGAACCATTTTTCAATCAGAACCTACCATGAAATCGCTTAATTAGCCTTTAGAAAAATATTTTTACGATTGAAACGAAAAAAATCAAATTTAACTGTTTTTTAGTTATTTATTAATTTTAAATTTAATTTTAATTTTAGCATCCTTATTCTAAATTTTAATATTTTAAATCGTGCATGTTACATTGTGCAATATGATTATTTGAAACAGTGTTCCGGCTATATTGTTAAGATAATTTTTGTTTATATATTTTTTTAATATTATCTAATATTATATTAAAAATAAAATAAATATATATTTATAAAAATTTAAAATTACAACTTATAAATTTCATATTGAAATAAATAAATAGAGTTATGGACAACAGACGCATAGTGTAGAATTTTTCAGAATTGTAGGCTGCTAGATTTTATTTTATTAATGCAAGTTGAAAAATGACAAGTTATTTATTCTAGAGTTCAGCACGAATTTCGGGAACGAAATTCCAATTTTGTTGACTTTTTTCAAAGAAAATTTCTAATCGGACACAATTTTGGGAATTAAATCATGTGGTTACTGGTTAGTCTTTTTAAAAAATATTAGATTGTTTGACTAAATTTTTAACCTCTAACAAACTAAAGGAAAATTATCAATTTTAGAAAAAGAAAAAGATGATAAAATTATCAATTTAAGGCCTTAAAATTTTTCCTATCGATTCAAGACCACCAAGATTAAAAACTATCGATCCATTTAATTCCCAAAGATAAAAACTATCAATTGAAAATTTCACATTTTAAGGCCATGTTTGACACTTATATTTCATATCCTTATTTCACGTTTTATTTTTTTTTTTTTTTTTTTTACAATTCAAGGTTTCGGGGGTTTTGGTTGCGATTCATCTTGGGGTTTATCGCTTTAGGGTTTGGGTTTAGTGTTCGGGTTTAGGGTTTTAGTCCAAACATAAATTTTAAATTTTATAAGCCTTGAATTGATAGCTTTATCTTTCGTGCCTGCGATTGATAATTTCCTATTTTTCGTGCCTTAAATCTATAGAAAAATCATTCAGACCTTAAATTGATAGTTTTACCATCTTTCAGGCCCTGAATTGATAAAACTCACAAACTAAATATATTTATTGAGAGTTGACACTTTTTAGTGATATCAATAAAAAAATATTAATTTATTAAAAACAAAATACAAATCGAATGTATTAAGTAAGAAATGTTAATGGATTTAAATTGATCTCAGAAGTCACAACACTCTGATGTTGTATGCCTCATAAAAATAAGACTGTTATTGTATATAAGTGGTTCTCATGTACATTCAAGTGTATCGTGCACTTATAATACATTCATTTAAAATTTTACTATAATTTATTATATTAAAAAATATAATTTATTTACATAATCGAATCACGAAACTATTTTTTTCATATTAATAATCAGATGCATTTTAATATAAATAAATTGTATTTTCAATATGACAAGTTACACAATTTTTAAATATACTATTATCGATCGCATTTTTAAATATATTATTAATGAAATAAGACGATATAGGTGAACGCATAGTCATTTTACAGATATTATAAGTTTAAATTGTTGAATTGATCGGATATAATTAATAAAGCGGTCGAGCTTTGAAATTTTATATATAATCTTCTTACTTTGAAAAGGAACAATTTATTTATAAATAAGTCACTATACATGAGTGTGTCGAGCTCCATTACTAAATAATGTTCTAATATAATATTGAAGTATCCTTTTTTTTTAAATATGAATAAGATCCTCGTACAATTCATACACTATTAATACTATTCAATAAAAATGCATATACCTCACAATTAGATATTTAAAAATATTTAAAGCTCAATAGCTCAATAATATTGATATATAGAAGTATTATTTTTTTTTAATTAGATCCAATTAACACCCTCAACTCAATTCAATTCACTCAGATCTAATTAGAAATCAATTGCTATGTGAATATTTAATTTATTTATTATAGTATGATATAGCAAAATACAAATTTTCACAAATAACATTGTTATACCCTTGTTGTCGAGCAATGGCATAGCCGGACCACCAATCATAATGTGGGTATTATGGTCAATTAAAAGGAGCACCCAGGGCTACATTAAATGCAAGTATTGTGGATTGTCGTAGCTAGACATCCCTCATAGCGTAAGAATGTTCAGGTTAGCTCGACGACACGAGCAGAGGCCGAGCCGGGCCAAGCCGGGTGACCACTAATTAGGCTCTGTTAGTGTATCCAAAAAAGGAGTCAGTGATCTCGTTATAATTAAACAAAAGAAGATGAATTAGGAAATGAAGATCACGATTAGATTTATGGCACATGTTAAGGAATGCGGTTTCTGCATATCCCGATTTTTAGGCTGGTTACATGACCCATTAAAATTTGTACTCAAAGTTATTTAATTTTATAAAACAGGGATTAACCCCAATAGCAAAGGATGAGAAATTATTAATACAAAAAAAAATTAAAAGAATATGTTACTAAAACATCCAACATAACTCAATTAATATATTAATTATTAATCAAACTCGATCCAAAAATCAAATGATATCTTAAACGCTCAGCATGAGACAAATTTGAATTGATGACCGTGGATGAGAAACATTATTTAAATTTGCATGGATTACATCATCAATGTCGTAACTTTTTGATAATTATAATGAGTTTAATTAGT